>CM050175.1:67249861-67362361 GCA_027410445.1 Discoglossus pictus | reverse complement strand
TATCACATATATTTTTGTGAGCATGCGGGATGTTGCTAACGCTGCAGACTTTTCGAGCTCCTGGGTGCCCCCCCTTGCTGTAGGTAAGCTTTTTATGTGTTTCTTGTGTGTATTTATGATGTTTTTAATGTTTTCATGTGGGCGGGTTTCGGGCGGTAAGGTCGTATATTTGCAAGGCCGCAATGTTCGGACTTCCGAGAAAAAAATACGAGACGCGGAACTTACCTCCCGAAACCTGCGCACATGAAAAACATCATAAATACACACAAGAAACACATAAAAAGCTTACCCACAGCAAGGGGGGGGGGCAACCAGGACCTCGAAAACTGAAGTTACACCTCGATTTGACTCGAAATACAAGAGTTTTCTAGACACACGAAAATCCCCTAAGCAAGAGAACAAATGGCCACCGAAAAAAACGAAAAGGACTCTAAAGACGCAAAACACCAGCAAACACCTACGGATTTTCCGAAAAAGACGGACGTGGTCCAAGAACAAGGACGCCAAATCAGCCACAGCCGCGTACCACACATTAGGCGCTATTTTACAAGACTACCAATGCGGAAGTACACAGCTACCCTAACGGCTTTCCCTCGCACGCAGCCTATTTACACTGCACACATTACTGACACTTACACAGCAGCTCCGCAGCACTCACAACACACATTGTATGCTGCGGCAACATCAAAACAGATTGCCAGCTCTTCTGCACAATGCTTCCTGCATATATTACTTCAAAATAGGTCAAGTATATTGATGTATTATTTTATTCATTATTTCATTACCATTAGCAAAAAAAATACAATGCTCATAGCAATCAAACAACCAACAGACTCGCAATGAGCGCCAAAGCATCTTGAAACACCAACAAAATTTACTGCCCTTACCATCTTATTGCCGTCATTGTTTGAGGGGCAAGTCGCTAGTTGAAAAAAATTTATTTGCAGATCTAAACATAATTTTATTAACAAGTATTTAAAAGTGCTGTTTTTATTTACTCAAACCTTCCAAACAGTCCTTGCAAAGGTCTGCCCCCACAGCTCATGCATGCAATGCTTCTATAGGTACGAGATGTACTATCCACATTCAGATGCATTTCAAAAATGATGTTGAGAAACAGTCTGTAAGTGCATAGTACTCTTAAAAATCAAAACATTCTATGTATGGCATACCTTTGCAGGGACTTTTTGGAAGGTTTAATTAAGTAAAAAATAGCTTTTACGCACTTGTTAATAGTAGTGTTTAGATATGCAAACAAACATTAAGGTAGTTGATTTTAATATTAAAAACAGGGAAATTTATATATATCTTCAAATTTGTTTACGTAAGACCCATAGGATAACACAGGAATGAAGAGATTTTTCCACCTCATCTTTCAGTAGATTTTGCCATTCTGGATGATTTGAAGATTTGTAACTGACGTAATATTTGATTGGAGAGTATGGTACTGTTTTGTGTATTTGTATTGCCTAAGGCAGTGGCACATATCCTAATCTTGTCTTCAAGTACCACCAGTCACCAGTCAAGTTGTAGGTTTAACATTGTGTGAATATGGACTCCATAACTGACTGATCTCAATACTGAACTCATCTTCTGCTCATACAGTGTTAACCCTACTTTATGGTCTATATTGGGTCCTTGACGAGAGGGTTGGGAATCATTGGTCTAAGGTGTACACTATAGAGACCATGAACAACATACATTTGATTTGATCTTAGGCAAGATCGGATCTACCTTTTTGGAGCCCCTAGGCAGTGAAGTGGAGGAGCCCCTAAGAGTGAGTACGCAAGGTGTGCACAAATCCATTTTTTGTCTTTTGGTGCTTTTAAGTTCCTTTTCCTGATGTAACTCTCTTGTTCTAGGTGGTTAACTCATAGTAGTCAGTCTATGAACTGCAGCATTTCATTTTTTAAGCAGGAATGATTTTAAAAAAATGGTGCCTCTCACATGGAAGCGTTACTAGGCGGCTGCCTAGTTGACCTAATGGATAACCCGGACATAATCCTAGACAAAGACATTGGGTGCCCCATGCCACGCACATGTATTACAGTGTTAATTATTAATTAATGATATTAATGAATGATTAATTAGCCTACAATAACCTGTAGGAAATGTAGGTACATGCCATAAATGTTTTATATAGATTTCCTCATACACATCTTATACATGAATTGCTTTTATAGTTATATGGAGAGAAAAACATGCCAAATTGAAAACAATAATATAACATTAAAATTAAACTTTAAATAATTATTTTTTTTAAAGTGCCTGTTTATGTATGAAGTGTACATGTTACTTAGGATATTAGCTTGTTAGTCTAAAAATGTATTATCACTCTTTCTTATACTGTAATGCTAAAATAATAGTAAGTGTTAATGTTAACAATAAGCCAAAACAACATTTATATGGGTAAATAGGAAGTGTAGTAGGATATGTGATAATGTGCATTTACACCTTCAGCTTCCAAAAGAGTTCACTATTTTATTTTGCTTTTCAGTAAGAAAACTGCTATTTGATTGCTCTGGAGACATGGACCAATCAATATTCTGTAGATACCTTATTTAGGTGGTTTAATGACTCCACTCTCTTGGTAGCAGCACTTGTAAAGTACAAGATTCATCTTTTCATGTTGTTTGCTCTGTACTGCCTCACATTTTGTTGTTCAGTTGTTCAGTCATGACCGACTCTCTGTGATATCATGGACCACAGCACGCCAGGCACATCAAACATTATGTCTCTGATTGTGCTTATCCATAAGGTTATCTTGGCAAATATACTAGAGTGGATGCCAGTTCCTTCTTCAGTGGACCACAATTTGTCAGACCTCTCTGCTATGACCTGCCCATCTTGGGTGACCCAACATGGTATAGCTCACAGCTTAATTGAAATACATAAGCCCCTTTAGCATGAAAAGGTAGCGATCCAGAAGAGGACTGCCTATAATAGAAATCTCAAGTTATTGACCCTCCTCAAAAGACTGACTGACTGACCTAAGAGCAGCGGCTCTCAACCCATCCAGTGCTGCTACCATTGTATAGATATGTCAGAATTAGGAGGGAGGGTACTCCACCACATCATTGAAGGGGTATGGATTTTACTAGATATGTCATATCTATTTGTTTTTATGTACTTTATTTTATTAAGAATTGCCTATAAGCTCTATTTTTACTGCACAAAATGAAACAAACAGTCCCTGCATGGGGTTGCCCTCATCTGCTCATGCAGACACAGACTCTGCTGTACTTGCTGTGCTGTGTCTCATACTAACCAATCAGTGACATTCTCCAACATGCTGCTGATATGTGGTCCCTGGTAGGCTAAGACACTACACTGCACATCCAGCCCCACAGAGTCTGCATATGCTGCAGGGGGCAGACCCATACAGGAACTAAAAAAAATGTAAGATGGTATCTCACTCCAGCAAGACTACAAATCTCAAATCCATCCCTGGGTGGTAAATGTTTAGCGTCTGAAACGAAACGGGTACACTGAGACGTGCATTATGAGAATGCCCTAAAATCGCTCATATATGTAAAGAAACATACTCTATCTTAGAAGAGGAAGCACCGCTAGGACTTCCCATTCCACAACTCCCCAAGGAATCACAACTCCTAACAAATCAGTTCTTCTGCCTCCAGAAGTGTCCTAGCAAAAAACTGGAAAACAATCATTTCCAGGTTTGAAGAAGTTAAGAGAAAAATACAATACATATACACGATAAGTACGATTTCAGCAGAACTAGGTGAAAAATATAAAAAATGGGCATCCTGCTGGGACATACAGACTTAGGCTGGAACAAAAAAAGAGAGAGATAAAACTCAACACCCGATCTGCATTATGGAGAGCGTTCACAACATTTCATACTTCCCCGGATCTTTCCTGTTAGCTGACCTGCAGCAGTGGAGTCCATTGGCCACAAGGTGGCGGAGACGACATTTTAGTGAATGTCTTGTTAGTGTAAAGCTTATTGTTTGCCAGTAGCCTAACCCTTAACCCCAATCATTAACATTAAACTTAACCCTAAACCCAAGAAATTTACTAAAATCTTTGTCATGTCACCTAGTGGCCGATGGCCCCCACCATTGGAAGTCAGCTAACAGGAAAGACCCTCTTTCCTGCCCCCTTTTTTTTATAGACTATTATTGTTTTATTTTTATGTATTATTAAGCCCTTATGGATAATTAAAATTAATAAGAAAAGACGAAAGGGAAAATACAGAAGAAAAAGTTTAAAAGGTTTTAGAAAAGATTCCATTAAACTGTAACAAACTTGCAATGTATAACTAGGTTTTGTGTACTTTCCTTGCATTTCAATACAATTATTTAAATTTAAAAAAAAGAACAATTACATATATGAGTTACATATTTTAGGGCTTTTTTGTTTACTTTATTACTTTCTAAAACCTTGTGCATTTTGTCAAGTTTAGTTATCCAAAAGACTGTATAGAACAATGTCACTAATTGGCACATTATATATATATATATATATATATATATATTGAATTATATATTGTTTTCTTTTTCATGACCTGTTCCAATTCGGGAGACAACATGTGTAATTCTGTTACCACCAAATGTATTGATTCAGACACGTAAGTGAATCCGGTCATGTCCACCAACAAACTCCAACCAACAGAAATCTTCATAATTGATTATTTTTCCACTACCATTTTTAGATTTTTGTATTTTATTTGTGTTTTCACAGCCTTACCTTTTTTAAATAGTTACTTCATCTGACCCAATGATTTTCTTAGGTAAATGTGGACTCTGCATCTGACTGCTTGAGATGGTCCTTTTGGAGACATTGGAAGAAAGAAAGGAAGAAATGTTGTAGAACTCTTAAAGGTGTTAAATCTTAGTATTTATACTCCAAAGGATAACATAGGAATCAGAGGTCCAGGTGGTGCACTACACCAGGGCCCTCCTATGGGGAGGTCACTTTGGCATTTAGTTTTTTTCTGTAGTGGAGGGGCTGTCTGGGGCCCTTACCCACCTGGCCCAACACACCATGGCCCCCTGTTGCATGTCCTGGAGTTGTGCAAGGAGCAGCTATGAATAGGGTTCTTGGTAGGGCAGCAATGGGAAAGGGTCTTGGGGATGGTTGTTCTTATGGGAAAGGATTTTGGGAAGATGTGCTGTTATGGAAAGCAGTCTTGGGGATGGGTGCTCTTATGGGAAAGGATTTTGTGAAGATGTGCTGTTATGGAAAACAGTCTTGGGGATGGGTGCTCTTATGGGAAAGGATTTTGTGAAGATGTGCTGTTATGGAAAGCAGTCTTGGGGATGGGTGCTCTTATGGCACCCATGCTCTTTTTAGGAAATTTGCTTGAAAACAATCTACATGTTTTCCAAATGATAAAAGAAAAGTGCCTCTAACTCATTACTTTTATATGCAATTATGTTACTATTTTATCTGCCATTTTGGTTTCAGCAGATCAGCTTCCCGAGGTGGCAGGAAACTTTGAATTCCTAGGAAATTGCTGTCTGCACATTATGACAGTTATATCTGCCAGTGCTCTCAGTAGAACTGAAATGAAGCTCATTATTTTAGTTTTAGTTTTTTCTTTGCTTCCTAACAGCATTTTCTCATTTTATTTGGCAATGAAGATATAGAAAAACTAAAGACCATAAAAAAGACCATGTAGAAAAAAATTGAACACAGTGGTCCTTTAAGGTCCCCAAAACAGTGCTCCTGCCATGGTGTGCTTTACCCAGATGGGAAGACCATAGAGCCGGGTTGTCCAGCTCCAGTACTTGAGGGCCTTTTCATGTTATATTTTTTGAGCATAGCTGAGCTAATTAATAGCTGTGTCTTCTTGGTTTACTTAACCTGCCCTCAAGGACTGGCAATACAAAATAATTGGTCTAGAGTAGTGGACCTTGATCCCTTGGTCTGGTGACCAGCTGGCTAACTTCCAATGCTCATGGGGGCCATCTTTGAGATCCAGAACATTTTGATAAGGGTGATATTACCCCCGACACAATACATTTTAGTCCAGTTTTGTGCTGATTTGAGTAGAGTATATTGTATTTATAACTATGACTAATGGTTGTTATTGTTTAGTTGTTCAGTTGTGTCTGACTCTTTCATGACTCTGTTGAATGCATTACACCAGGCACATTTATTGTCATGTCTTTGGTCTCTCTTATCCATAAGACTATTATGGCAAGGATACTGGAGTGGGTTGCCATTTTCCGGTGCCGTATAATTTTGTCTCTGGTCATGCTTATCTGCATAATTTTGTTGGGAAAGATCCTGGAGTGGGCTTCCAGTTTCTTCTCCAGTGGACCACAATTTGTCTGACCTCTCTGCTATGACCTGCCCATCTTGGGCGCCCCTACATAATATAGCTCACAGCTTCACTGAGATACACCAGCCTCTTCACCATGAATATTATTTATCTTCGAGACATGAAGTTGCCTCCTTACATAGACCAGAATACATATGCTTTATTGGTCCAAACCAATGAAAAAAATCGGCAAAGTCAACGATCGAAAAACAAACCTTCCCATAGAAATGACTAGACATTATAAATCTAAATACAGACTGTGGTTATTGCTGCAGTATTGTCCCTGTTTTACAGCAAGGAAGCTATGATAAATATACTCTATAATAAAGGATTCCCGGAATATACATTGTGAAGAATAAAAAATGGGTCAAATGAGAAGAAAATATATGGAGAAGTCAGACTTTAACTGGGCTCCCATATAGCAAGTCTACAGTGCGCAATATTTCAAATCCTTATAGACGTCCTCTTCAAATATATATTTGTAATAACATTGGAAACCAGATACGTGACTTTTGCTGGATAAGATGTGTCATGAAAAAAAAAAAAGCATGTGTCCTCTCTATCTGACAAGTAGCGAATCTATTGAAGAAACTCTTATTATACCGGCCCATCTTTCACATGACACCGAGTGGACATTTATCCCGGTTCTAGCTTTGGAAACATAACTGCAGTCTCACCAACGTCTCTGCCTCTCTCGGGACCCCTAATGCTTTTGCTTTATTGTGACTGCAAGTCAACCTGAATTTCTACTCTGCTATTACTAATTTATGAGGAGCTGTGAAGAATAGGTTGCTAGGAGACAAAAAATCCCGGAATTATCAGTAAATGGGCTTAGCTTTTGGAACCACTTGGGATAAACACTCCGTGCTACAAATCTGTGTCTTAAAAGTAGTTCAGTATGGCTAAAAAGGGTATTATTCATGATACATTACATCATGATAGCACAGTGCTAGCTACTTAAGTGACTAGTTAGGTACATATATCAAATAAATGTATCTATTTTTTACATGTGTTGAAAGCTTTCTTTTCTAACTGTAAATTTAGTGCAATATAGGTCGTAATGAAATGTGGTGAATGTTGCTCAGAATCCCGGCAACCACAAGCTGATTGAGTCCAATTAAAAGTTCCATGTATTTATTTATTTTTTCGCAAAACACATCATTTTTTGGATGTGCTAAATTTTTAATACAAGAAGATGTCTCTAGGGAGTTTGGTGTCATGCTGTCATTTGCCTTGATATATATTGATGTACGATCACCTATTGAACTTGAAGGTGAACCCACAATAATGGCCAACTGTTGTAGTGATACAATCTGTTTTTATTTGTTTATTTGGTAACTCATTAGCCCCCTTCTGGAACGCTACCTTATTGGGGTGAAGGGGCTTATACATGGCCAGATTACCCATTAGACCAATTAGTCAGTCGCCTAGGGGTGTTTCCCTGTAAGGGGCGCCACTTTTTAAAAATAGAATGATTCCTGGTTTAAAAAAAATTAAATGCTGCAGTTCATAGACTTGCTACTAGGGGGTAACCGCCTAGAACAAGAGCATTACAAAAGGAAAAGGAACGTACATGTACAGAAAAGGCAAAAATGGTCTATGCATACCTTGTGTACTGACTCTCAGGGGCTCCTCCACTTCACTGCCTAGAGGCTCCAAAAAGGTAGATATAGCCCTGGGCTTGTGTACTTCAATGAAGTTGTGAGCTATACCATGTTGGGTCGCCCAAGATGGGCAGGTCATAGCAGAGAGGTCAGACAAATGGTGTCACTGGAGAAAAGGAACTGACAACCCACTCCAGTATCTTTCCAAGATGACCTTATGTATAAGCATGACCAGAGATATAACAATTGTGCCCATCTAGGGTCACATAGAGTCAGACATGACTGAACGACTAAACAACAACAACAACTCATTAATTAGCAATGTCAGAAGCAAGCACATTTGCTTCTCTCCACCCACCCTGCATCAGGTGTCCATTAGGTTAGGAAGCATCTGCCCAGGTACCTAATTCTAGATAGATCCTTCCCACTCCATAATGGAAGGTGGAGAGAAGCATAACTGTCTCACTAGCTATACAAACACATATAATACAATTTATTATCACTTATCTTACACAAGGTGAAACACTTTAAATCTTTGTTTCTTTAGTGCTAGTTTTCTTAAAGGACCACTTAATTCAGCACAATTTGGGCCACATCCTTGTAAAGATCTCCTAAAAGCATGTTGAAATACTTTTAGAATTTTTGAAATATGTGCAGTTTTCACTGAGGGTTCAATAAAGTAAAATCTGTGTTTACATGAGTCACTGACTGCCCACTCCGAAACATGCAGCTTCTGCTCCGTGTAGTGAGCAAAAAAGAAAACAAATGTAACCCTCTACAAATCTGTGCAGAGTAGGGAATGCTGGAATCCCCTATTAGTGTAATTAAAAAATAGATAATTTTACCATACAATCCTGACCTTGAAAATCACTTAACATGAAGTAAATGGCACTTTAACTTAAAATAATATATTTTTCATGTCAAATGAAATATTTATATAATGTTTTTTTTTTTTTAAATGCGTAACATGATTTTGGTGATTCTTTGCAAATTCAGCATTGCAATATCCTGGGAATTTTACTTTAGACATTTGCTTTTTAAAAGTCAGGTTTTTTCATATCCGTTCTTCTCAGTAGCATAGACCACCCACTTCTTCAAATAGAAAACTTAAATAGAAAATGCAAAGAAATGAGAAAGCAGCATGGTTCATATCCCAACGTGATGTCATATAAACTATCAGTGGGACTCCTTATAAGAAAATCATATAATCTTGAATTCTTAGTATCATAGACTAAGAAAAACATTAATATTTTCTAATATATCTTTTAGATAGAAGAGTAAAGAGAATACTAAGGCTTATGGAAGAATTTGGCGTAATTATTTTCCCCAGTGCTACTCTGCATTGAACTTGAGTGGACTAGTCCTAGTATAAAATACACATTTTCTATTTTAATAACTATTTATTTTGTCAGTTCATTAAAGTGTATCACTGCCTAAAACTCCTCGTCCTTACATATAATTATCTCAAAGAGCCCTGTTCCATTGCTCGATTCCTAAATTTATACGCACTTAAAATCGCTCTTAATATTGTCACATATTCTATTAGCTCCTCGCAATCGTATTACAAGTTCCCCGCCCACAATCACTACGGGTCAGCCAAAGACGCAAAACCGGGCTTAGAACTCCATTGGTTTTAGCACAGCTCGAATACGAATATTACGAGCCCTAAACAATTAAAGTTACACAAAATCGATATTCTATTAGACCCATAGCTCGCAAATAAAGTCTGACCCGCAACTGCAAAAGTATCATTTTTCTGACAAAAATATTACGGGTACTAAATATGACTCACAAGGGATTTTTCATATACTTATTAGAGCTGTAACAGCAATTAAACACACAATACTGTACTATAAAAGCACGGGAAGGCATGGAGATACATTAGAATTAAATTACACAGCAGTCTCAAACCACATATATGCAATAAAAAAACGTTTTTTAACTGATATTGCTGAGTAATATCGATCCCGGGACCCAAGGAGTTAATACATATCACGAAACTCACATGGACTAGAACAGATGCTCTAATGCATTTTATATAGTGCTAGACTGCGAGCTCGTTCGGCAAATGTTACTTATTGGCACTAATTAATTTGTAGCCTCAGATTGCAGATTACGTGTAGCTTCCATGTTTTACTAACGTCATGATGACAATCTAATTTACTATTGGCTGTGTCTAAGAAGTAAATTATGGGCTTGCGTAAATATTGTCAGATCATAGGATCACTCCCCGTGAAATCCGAGTTAAAAAGAAGGGGCTTACGCTTGAGATAAATTGCGAGCTTCAGTCAACAGAACACATTTAGAGAAAAAAACAGCCACAGGCAAAATTATGGGTTAGAGGCATTTGCGAGATTCTAATAGAACTAGCGACTTGCCCGTCAAAAAATGACAGTCAATAAAAATTAAATGTTGTGAAATTTGTTTGCAACACAAAATGAGTCAGCTACATTTGTCACTTTTTTTTTCTACAAATAAAAACACATACATTTTTTTAACTTTTTAGTTTTTTAACTTTCAACTTATATTTCACAAACATTAAACTTTGTAACATGCAACTTGTATATGAAACATTTGTTCAACATTTTGTTAACAATACTAACACTTTTCAATACATATTTATCACTGAGTAACTGCAGACTATATTAACTTCGAGTAAGTAAATTGTTTTAACAATAACATGCTTTTTATCATTTGTAAGATATTTGTTAAACTCTTGTTAAACTAAATTAGCATTGAATCCAGAGGAAGGCAAACAATAAAAAACCCCTATTGAAACTTGTCCAATTGTATCAACGAGGGAAAAAAATTAATTCCTTCCTGACCCCATTTACTGGCGATCGAATTTCTCCCTGAATCAATACTTTGTCTTTAAATAATAAATTTCCAATTATTATTAAATACTTCAACTTTATGCTAAGAATACATATTTGACTATACCACATATATATTTAACAAACTTTTTTAAAAATTCAAAAAACACATATTTAATATCAGAAATTGTAACCTCAAACAAGAACATTTAACTCTTGTAAATCCTGAAAGACTCAGTTAATTGTTTTGTAGGGCCAATCATGTAAATATTAAACTTTGAATCCATTCAAATCTGTTTAAGGATATTTTACTGTTGTTTTTGTTGTTTTTTGTTTTTTGTTTTTTTCAGTTTGTCCATTCTGCAAATATCACATAGATTTTCATAAGTGAAATAGTGGTCCCCTATTTAAAGAGTCCCAGAGTACTTTAATTTTGTACTGGAAGTCAAACCACTGTTCTCTGCGTTTTTTTGTCCATTCTTTAGATGTTTTACTTGAAATATTGTTTTTGTGCAATCATATTAAGTACCCGAAAATGTTGGCATTAAAATGAAACCATTGTCCTCTATCTTTCCAACACCTCATAGTAGACAATGTTTTTGGTGTAAACACATCCATCATCTAATAAATGACCTTGAGTTTCGTTTTCTTCAACATTCACTTTAATTTCTTTTGGATTAGTGCACCTTGAAAAAGCCACATAGAGTTGTCCATGTGCAAAAACAGGTTCCTTTAAAAAAATCCCAACTGACTTAAAAGTTTGTCCTTGGGATTTATTGATGGTCATGGCAAATGCCATGATAACTGGAAATTGTCTCTGTTGAAGGGCAAAGGGCAAACCACTCTCACTTGGAGCTAAATCAATTCTTGGTATAAAAACTTGTTCACCTTTATGGGTACCAGTTATCATTTCTGCATGTATAAAATGATCTTTTAACTCATGCACAATTAATCTGGTCCCATTACAAAGTCCTTTTTTGGGATTCATATTTCGCAATAACATAACAATTGCGCCTTTTTTCAATTGTAAAATATGTCGGGGCATTCCAGATGGTGTTAACGAATTAATAAATTTAATACTAAAATTCGATTCACTGTCTTTATCATCTGACAGAAAAGAATCTGCACTGTAATAATTCTTTTGTGGTGCATTGATGTATTTTAAAATTTCGTTATTTACATTCAAGGCATCAATATTTTTTGATGTTAATATCACTTTGTTTGCAATGTCTGAGTAATCCTCATTATTAAGAGTGTTTAGAAATAAGGCTGATATGAGTGATTCATTGCAAACCATTTCTGATGGAATTTCAATGGTATCATTTGGTAAATGCTGTATTTCTGGATGTTTTCCATCTCCGATTTTAATGAGCCAGTCTTTGAATTCATTTTGGCCTTCAGATCTCATATTTAATTCTAATTTGAGATGTGTAAATATTTGCCACAGTTTACTGGTCTTGATACATGTTTCAAATATTCTCCGTTCTATTTCCGTGTGGCACAACAGGTAATGTTTGCCTAAAATCTCCTCCTAACAGCATCACCTTTCCACCAAATGGCAACTTATTATCCATTACTTCTTTTAAAAATCTGTCAATACATTGTAATGCATGACATGACATCATTGTTGCCTCGTCTATAATAATTAGTTTAGTTAGTTTAAATTTTTTTGCTTGTAAGGAATTCAATCGAATATCTGACACTGATGTTTCCAAAATGGGACCTGGCAGCTTAAATCCACTATGCACAGTTCTCCCACCATCTAACAAAAGTGCAGCAATTCCAGTTGTTGCAAATGGCATAGCTATCTGACCCTGTGATCGAATGTAACTCATCAAACAATTGTACAGATACGTTTTTCCTGATCCACCTGGTCCGTCTAGAAAGAAATACCGGTCTTTGACCATTTCATCATCTGTAGCATTTTTGATAGCATGAAATGCTTCTAACTGTAAAATATTTAAAGTTGTCAGTTTTTCTTGGGTTTTTTGTTTTTGAAGCTCAGTGTCATAATCATCAAAATTTATGTCATCTATAAGTCCTGGATCAGGTAAATTAAAACTTGCACAATTTAATCCATGAGCCAACAATATTTCTTGGATTTCCATCAATGTTTTTAATAGAGCTATTGGTTCTCTGTAACGTTTCAAGAAATCTTCTGACATGTTTAATTTAAATGTTTCCCACAAAGTGAAAGCATCAGGTACATTGCAAAATATACAAATGAATGCAAATTGTTGTCTCATTTGCTTAGGCATTTGACATAGTGCTGCTTCTTCCAGACACCTCTCCCATTCTGTATCATCAGCTATGAAATTTTGATGTCTTGCAGCTAATAGGAATGTATCATAAACTATGTCATTCACTGTACGTAAATGCTCAAAACTCTGTGCACCGGGAACATGTAGCAAAAGTAATCTTAAGCTGAAACGTTCAATGTCCCTTGGACTGACGGTATAAATGCGTGGTATGATTTTATGTGCATCTCTTCTTCGTTGTCGCCATAGACCATTTACAAATACATAGTGATATAGTATCTCTATGTATAAAAATTGTCTGGCCTGCGCATCTTGACAGTTTAATTTAAACCATGCAGTAAGTGTGGTATCTCTGTCTTCACTTTGATATAATGCAGTTCTTTCATTTCCTTGAGTAAAGCAAACCAACTGACTTTGAGGCAAATGTACAGCTAAACGATAGATAGCATGTGACCGATCATGCATCTTAAATTTCAAAAGGCGCCACATTGCTTCAGGAGCACTCACATACCGAGCATCTAAATAATTTGATAGTTCATCATGTAAAATTGGATTTTCGTTTTCATTTGCAGCACCTTGTACAACAACAGTAGCTGCGTCATATCCTTTGTATATATATTTATACACATACTTAATTGATTTAATCGAAGTGCAAGCTTCCACATTGATGTGTGCATTGTACTTGATGAGCAAATGTGGATTGTATGGAACGACAAATCTATTATCAACCTTTTGGTCACGGATAATAGCTGTTTGTCCTTGTGTTCTTTTATACAAAGGATATCCATCACAATTTGCATAAGTTTGCATTTGAAATTGTTTTGGAAATTCTTTAGTACATTTTTTATTTTCCATACATGGTGAATTAGGATTCATCTCTCCACATGGGCCATGAATCATTCTATGTGTAACAATCTCCCAAAGTTTTGTATATTTTTCCTGGTCTGGCAATTGTGCAGAAATTACTGAATCCACTCTCTCTGCCGTGTTCAACTTATCTTTTTCCTGCAGTATTAAAAGTATGTGAGCATGTGGCAATCCTCTTTTTTTTAATTCAATGGTGTAAACAAAAGCACACATTGTCCAAATAAGTGTGCTTTAGTGATATCATGTATTAATGAATTGAGTTTGATTTTGAATACTCTTGCCACTAAATCTGGTCGGTCAGAAGTAGTTTGTCCCAGATTCAAATTTTCCTTGATCTCTGGCCATTGTGGATTACATGTGAATGTAATAAATAAATCTGGTTTTCCAAATTTTGTAATAATAGCCATGGCATCATTATACCTTTCTCGCATATTGCGAGGAGATCCTTGGAAAGAGGATGGCAAAATAATTGCTCTTCCAGCTGGAATGTCTCTGTTGGAAGCTAAATCTGCCACATAATCCATTAATCCACAATACTGTTCTACTCGTAATTTATTTTGTTGATATTTAATAAAATTTAGGGATTATTGGCTTCAACTTGTAAATATGAATCAATAATCCATTGTTGAGTGAGTTTTCCTCCATGTAAAATTGGATTAAAACAATCACGGATAGCAGTTTGTGCCACTTTATATTCCAGCATGGAAATATTAGATCTAATACGAAGTTTAGTATTGGGATAACTTTCCAATTGTAATTTTGGTTCCCATCCTGGTTCCCCATTTGGAAAGAAAATGGGATATGTCATTGGATCTAAATTACAGCTTAACATATTGATGTTGATAAATGGTTGTTCTTCATTGCGTGGATATATTCTAATATCCCGCTGAAAAGGTGGTTCACCATCTTCATTTTTAAACACCATGGCAACCTCATTTACAGTAGGTAAATTATATCTTCTTTGATCAGTGTTGCGATCTCTTTTTAACACCATATTTACTCTTGGTGTAGGCAATTGATTTATTTCAGCATGTTCCTGTTGTTCTTTTTCAAGCTGTGCTAATTGTTTGTATGCTTGACTATATGGGTTTTTTTGCATAATTTTATCCAGCTGTTCAAAGACTATGCGCAAACACTGTCTATTTTCTGGAAGTGTCATTCTTTGTTCCACAGCTTCCATTGTATCTAAGACATATAACTGTGCAAATTTCCTTTGCTCTGATTCTTGTGGGTGTAAATGTGAAGTTCGGTGGTATATTTGACCTTGAACTCTGAAACAGTAAGGACCATGTCCTGGTACATTTTCTGCTAATGTTGCACCCATTGAAGCAAATGAAATTGCATTGTTATAAGACCTTATGTTTTGTTTGAAATTATTATAATTTGGAAATGTTGGATCGCTCATTATGCATTCTAAATAATATGGAAATGGGTGTCTTAGTGGAAGTTTCACCTTTCCTTTCTGACCGCAACTAATGAAATTTCCGCCAGTAGGTCTTTCCTTTATAAAATGATAGGCCCCACAAAACTGACAAACCACATTAAGTAACCCACAATAATGAGTATCTACTTCTACTGCAGTAGTAAACACATTGTCATGCATTTCTTCAACATAGATATCAGACCCACTTTCTATATGTACATTTTTTTCTTGTGTGTCTACATTTAAGTCATTCTGCAAAATAGAATCATTGTTTACTTTTACGTTTCTTTGAAGCCCCAACACACTCACTTGCTGCTTTCTTACTCATCTTTCTTTTATTTAAAAGTCTCTGTCGATCTTCTTCTCGCAAGCGTTGTGAAGTTTCCGGTTTCTGAGCATCTCTCCACCTTTGCTTCCTTTCCCTTGCCAATCTTCTTTTGCGTTCAAATTTGTCTTCTCCATTCTCCGCCATTTTAATCTGTAATTGTAAATAGAGATGTAATTATTGTTAGTTCTTTGTTTTGTATACATTTTTTTTTCCTTTTTGTACTGTTCCATTAAAGTAGATGAATAAACTAATCAAACATTTTAAAATGTTGCACTTTAGACTGAAAGAAATGAAAGCATTTTTCAAAGTATTTTATTGACATATATTAAATAGGAAATAGCTGCACATATCTATCTTTATATTATTAATCCTTCAATTCCATTCCTTCTTGATTGAATTCACAGCATACCATCAATTTCTTTTTTTTGCAAGTGTTGTAAGCTTCTTATTTTTTTTAAATATTCTTATTAATTAGTATTGTCTTTTCAACTTTTTTCAAGTTATGACTAAATATCATACGTTAATGACTCAATAAGTACTCTCCATTTTCACCAAATATAAAATATAGCCTTTTTCTATGCATCACTACAAAATTAAATTTTTTACCTGTGAGGATGATGTTGATGTTGTTCAAAGGCTGCAAACGTCACGCTGTGTGTTTATTCCCTTGCAGATCCAAAGAAACTGTAAAATCAAATTGAGAATATTTTTAATCTTTTGCTTCATCGATATCATTAAATGAACATCAACAGACATATATTTGGCTACATTAAAAATCTAAAAGCATATTTTTTAATATCTTGCTGTAATAACATAATTCAAATTCTGTATCTGTCAAAACTATCCTTATGATGTTCAATGTGTGCGAACGTCACTATCTCTGTTCCTTCAGCTACAATTCACTGCAATTATACAAAATAGTAAAATTAATGTATAATATGTTGTTTCATCTGTATCAATCAATGAGGCTTAACATACATATTTTTACATAGATTAAAAACATGAAATAAATATATCAATCAATCAGCATGAACACACATATGTAAGCATACATTAAAAACATACACTCAATATTACTGTTAATCTTTAAATAAAACTCAATTAATCTGTCTTAATCTTAAATTAATGTCTGACTAAATATAACGTCAAGACATAAGCATGAGTCTATTCCCTTTTTTTTGTTTTGAAGGGTATTTTAAAATGAGTATGTTACAACTGAATTCTTAAAATAATGTACATTACTAATTAAATAATAATCAATTAATGTTAATTAATATTAAAGTTATGTGGGACTAAATCTAACATCAACATGTAAGCATGAGTATATAGCCTTTTTTTTTTGGTTTATTTTATACTAAATATATAAGAACTGAATTATTTAAATAATGTACATTAATAATTAATTAATCAACGTGTTCCTTTTTTTATGCACATTCTTAAACGTTAACCTTTTTTGATATTAATGAGTATTAATGATACATTATGAATGTTATTTACAATTCTTTCCCACTGGTAATCACAATATATCACAAAATAATTATTAAATTATTGTACATTAATAATTAATTAATCAATGTGTTGCTTTTTTCTTCACATTCTTAAACGTTAACTAATTTTGATATTAATGACTAATTAATTAATTAATGTACATTATGAATGTTATTAACAATTGTTTCACACAGGTAATCACGATATATAACAAAATAATTATTAAATTAATGTACATTAATAATTAATGAATCAATGTGTTGCTTTTTTATTCACATTCTTAAACGTTAACTAATTTTGATATTAATGATTAATTAATTAATGTACATTATGAATGTTATTAACAATTGTTTCTCACAGGTAAGCACAATATTATTTTTCTATTAATTACATTTATTTTTTTTGATTTATTAAGTAAGTACCAATTTATTAATTAATAATTATTAATGATATTTACCTTTTTTAATGTAATAATGCTGAAGCAGTATCCTGAAGAGCTATCAATCTCTTGAGATTTCCCGGCATCAGAAAACGTCCAGTCAGACTGTCATCACCTCAACAGAAAGTGTCAGTTATGTGTCAAGTGTGCCCTATATATAGGCTTTGTGCTTGAGACAAATGCATTATTTTAGGCGGGAAATCCACTGTTGCGCGAGACAAATGCGTTGTTTTAGGTGGGAAATCTGATGTGGCGCGAGACAAAGGCGGGAAATCTGTGTTAATGCGTAAATCTGTAATTGCGTTTCGTAAAATTTATTCGCTACTGTCTCTTTACTCATTGTGCGGTTAATGCGCATCCTTTGTCTCGTTGTTTTTCGAGCACATATACGTCTGTGGCTGTGTTTTACGCAGTTCGTAGTAGTATAGCCTCGTTTTCATTTTTTTCGGCGCCCATTTTTTTCTCGCTTAGCCGATTTTCAATCTTTGTAACTCGTCTAAATCGATGTAAATTGAAGTTCCGACTCACTCCCAGAGGTCCTGCCTGGTTCCCCATGCTGTAAGTATCTTTCTTTTTTTTTTTTTGTGTGTGTATTTAATGTTTTTTTTATTGTTTTGGTTCCGCCGCTTATCTCGTAATTTTTTTCATCTCGTTTTTCTAAGTGCTACGGTTTAACGGCTCGACTGCAATGAGCGCCTGCAGCGCTCATTGCCAAAGTGCTACGGTTTAACGGCTAAGTCGTACGATCGGCAAAGTGGTATGGTTTAACGGCTCGCCTCGCTGCGCGAGGGATTTTGTCTCACTCCTCTTTGCAGATCCTCTCCAAGTCATTAAGGTTTTGAGGCTGATGTTTGGCAACTCGAACCTTCAGCTCCCTCCACAGATTGTCTATGGGATTAAGGTCTGGAGACTGGCTAGGCCACTTCAGGCCCTTGATGTGCTTCTTCTCAAGCCACGCCTTTGTTGCCTTGGCTGTGTGTTTTGGGTCATTGTCATGCTCGAATACCCATCCGTGACCCATTTTCAATGCTCTGGCTGACTGAAGGAGTTTCTCTCCCAAGATTTCACGGTACATGGCCCCGTCCATCGTCCCTTTCATGCAGTGCAGTTGTCCTGTCCCCTTAGCAGAAAAACACCCCCAAAGCATAATGTTTCCACCTCCATGTTGGACGGTGGGGATGGTGTTCTTGGGGTCATTGGCAGCATTCCTCCTCCTCCAAACATGGCGAGTTGAGTTGATGCCAAAGAGCTCAATTTTGGCCTCATCTGACCACAACACTTTCACGCAGTTCTCCTCTGTATCCATGTAATTATCTCATACTTTTCTATCAAAACCATATCTTGATATTGTAAAAGTTATAATATGACATTTAAACTAATGTATAATTTGATAATAATACCTAATATAAAAAAAATGGTTAAAAAAAAAAACTTCAGACGGGCCTGTACATGTGCTTTCATGAGCAGGGGGACCTTGCGGGCGATGCAGGATTTCAGTCCTTCACGGCATAGTGTGTTACCAATTGTTTTCTTGGTGACTATGGTCCTAGCTGCCTTGAGAGCATTAACAAGATCCTTCTGTGTAGTTCTGGGCTGATTCCTCACTGTTCTCATGAGCATTAAAACTCCACACGGTGAGATCTTGCCTGGAGCACCAGACCGAGGAAGACTGGTAGTTATCTTCTGTTTCTTCCATTTGCGAATAACTGTTGTCACTTTCTCACCAAGCTGCTTGGCGATGGTCTTTTAGCCCATTCCAGCCTTGTGTAGGTCTACAATCTTGCCCCTGACATCCTTGGACAGCTCTTTGGTCTTGGCCATGGTGGGAAGTTTGAATCTGACTGCTTCTGTGGACAGGTGTTTTTTATACAGATAACGAGCTAAGATTAGGTGCACACCCTTTAAGAGAGTGCTCCTAATCTCAGCTCGTTACCTGTATAAAAGACACCTGGGAGCCAGAAATCTTGCTGATTGATAGGGGATCAAATACTTATGTCCATCACTGACCTGCAAATCAATTTATAACTTTTTTGACATGCGTTTTTCTTTTTTTTCTTTTTTGTTATTCTGTCTCTCAGTGTTAAAATACACCGACCATTAAAATTATAGACTGATCATTTTTTTGTTAGTGGACAAACGTTCAAAATCAGCAGGGGATCAAATACTTTTTCCCCTCACTGTATGCGTGTTTCTCTAGGAACAAAGTACTAGTGTGTAAGGCGACTCCTATATCACATATAATAGTTGTCAAACTGCGAGACGTTGTCACGCTTTGCGAGGTGCGTACGACCGCGTGGCACTTTACACATCACACTACGACCTACAAGATACACTATTACAAAAAACGGAAAATACTCGTGAGACGCGTCCCACATTAATAACATTACGACTATACCATGCCGCTTTACACAATAAACCAACGGCTTTACCTCGCGCACGCAGCGATTTAGAATCTATTTAGAATGCACACTTGGAACATTCATTACACTTTATAAGCCGGGCACCAACACTATTGCTTGCGGCATATATAAATTATAAATAAGTATATTAATTTATTGAATAAATCATTAAATATTACTTAAGTACATATACATAGAAATATATATCTCTCTCAGAGGACCAAAAGTACATGACAGGAGAGGCTCGCAATGAGCGCCGAAGGTGCTCATTGAGAGGCATGTGATGAGCGCTGAAGGCGCTCAGCGCAAGCCTTGCAATGAACGCCGAAGGTCCTGAGGCTCGCAATGAGCGCCGAAGGTCCTCATAGTACAAAACGCTTTCAATTATGTCGCAAACAGCATTCCCATGGCTTCAAATTTTATTGCCCAGTCATTTTTGCCGGGCAAGTCGCTAGTCTAATATATATCTCCACAGAGACATATTAGTGAGTACATATACAAGTAGCCTCAGTTAACACACACACTTACACTCATAAGTATTAATAATAAATAATTTCTTATATCTTTTTATCTCTTCTATACTTTTTATGAACATTTTAGTTGAATCTGTGAAATATTTTTGTTTCCCTGCTTTATTTTGCCACTTATAGTGCTCAATTTAGAGCCAGTAATTTTATCTCTTTCACTGAGATCATCCCCCAATAGAATGCAAGGGACAAAATGACTCCTCACTGTGCCTTAGGGAGTTCAGCTGCACCTCACTTGACGAGGCCCATAGAGGCCAAAATGCATCTGGGGTTTGCTGTTTCTCCTGTTCAGGGTAGGATTGCTTGGTATTTCGGGGCTGGGTTACTCTTCTGAGTGGGACCAGACTGATATACTACAGGATAAATATCCCTGTGAAGGGCATAAGTGGCTAAAAGAGGTTGCTCTCAGAGTGGGTTATCATGGCCATAGAACTAACCTATTAAGGTTAGTTCATTCTCTGATGAGCACCTCTGACTTAGTTTTTTTTTTTCCCCCAATAGCATATACACAAATTGTGTCACTTTTGGGGGTGGAGCTATCCACACAGCTTGATAGACTCCACTTATAACATGGCAGTGGGGAACCATTATAACTGCTGATTCATGCCATGTCAGAACAGGAGCAGTTTATAACACAAATAATGTGTAATCCACGTTATTGTACAACACACAGAACTCTTCCATCCATCAATCAAAACTGATTATACTTACATAATGTACACATACAAATAACTGGTGTATATATATATATATATATATATATATATATATATATATTGTCATGCCCAGGGCCTGACTGGACTGTTGAGGATTATGGTCTGGGCCTGAGCTGGCAGTGCTTCCTGCACTCCCTAGACTTAATACAAGAAACTGAGATTGGGTTCTTGGACCTGTAGATTGTTAGGATTGTGCCATAGCTTAGACCTTAGATGAGAACAAGTAGCAGCCGTGTAGCTGGAAAGCTATTCAGCACAATGTCTTCCCAGTCTACACGAGAAAAGAAAAGGGGAGAAATTTTCATGCCCAGGGCCTGACTGGACTGTTGGGTTCTGTGGTCTGGGCCTGAGCTGGCAAGAGTTACCTTGTTTATTAGTATGGATATGTATTTTTTGTTGCTTATGGTTTTAAAATGACATCTATATGATTGTGTTACAGTGTGAATAGGGGTTTCTCAGGGACAAGAGAGCTATGCGGAACGATAATAACTTACATGGACAGTAACAGGGAGGTCATACACTGTTAGCTTGTGCTGACTCACCCAGCCCCACCTGAACAAATACAAAGATCAGTGCCATCAACTGTTATTGTCTGGTGGGTCCCTGAGAGCAAGTTCAATCTTCAGAAGATACTTGTTCACATAGACATGTCTAGGCTATTACAAAGTAAACTGTGACAACACAGGATCTGGGTAAGATCACGCAGGCATAGAGCCAGATGGCCCCTACATCAAGGAGAAATCATCCTAAATTAATTACCAGATAAGGGCCCTTGATCAGTTATCTACATGACCCACTGCAGAGAGAACATGACATCATTTGATATACATGTTCCCCCCACATGGGCTGTCACCATTGGTAGATTATTTGTGTATCCAAGGATGGGCTTATTGTAATTGGCCAGCTTGTGGCCAGAAAACTGTATATATGTTGATAGTCTCAATAAATAAGTGGCAGTTTTTTTAGACTTACATAATCAAGGTGTAAGTGTCATTCGGTGAATTAATCCTAATATTCTAAGGGATTGTATGGTGTATCCAGTGGTGGAGAATAGTCACAGACGGTGGCTATTGTGTTCCTTATATCCTGGTCTGTTGAAGCAAGCTCCTGGGGTGTGTTACTTGGTTCTGGTACATCTTCTGCTATCAGAGGTGTAAAAGGACCGCACAATTCTGCTTGCTAGATTTGAACCAGGTTTTTACCAAGCCCAATTAAAGTAGCAGATCATGATCTATATATTGTGATGCCCAGGGGGGCCACAGGACTGTTGGGGACTATGGACTGTTGTGGGCTCTGAGGGGGGACTGGTACCAGAAAGCAGCTCCTTACATGTCCCACTAAGAAAAATGCCAAACCCCGAGTACCTGGATTGTGGTTGCCATGTTGGCCCAAGATGGATAATGTTACTACAGATGTTTATGTGTGACAGCTATATTGTTATTATGTGCCATGTTTATCTGTCTTTTTTGTTTATGGTAAGCCATGTTATGGGTTTTCATTGGTGTTACTGTTATGTTCATTTATTGAGTTAAAATGTATTTGTCTGTTGATCATAACTGGCTTTTTGGACACTGGATTGCAGACTGCAGGCCAAAATCTATCATGCTGGGTCTCCTGTACTTGGGTTACTAGTAGTAGCAGTGTGACTCCATTATAAAGTATTGTGTCATGACCATGGACTGGAAGGCATTAACTATCATGGACTATTTTGTTGTGACCATAATAAACTATGTAATGTTAGGCCTCATGTTCTGGCTATGTACATGGGTTCCTAAGAGCCCTGTCTAGGAGTATTCAGGCCTGCTCAGAATTGTTTGTAATGGTTCGTGTTCAGGTTGTGGTCAGAACATACTAGGATATGCCACTGTTATGCTAAGCCCCTTAAAAAAGTATCAACTAATCTAGTAATATTATAATGTTTAAAAGAGTGACCTGATGTATTAGTGATAATTATTACAAGGCTTTATCTTCACTAGTTGGCTGGTAACAATAGTAACTAAAAAAATAGTATTTCAAAGATGAATATTATAAATGCATTGTTCTTTAGAGAGAAACATTTGGGATGGAGGAAAATTACTACTCCATATTGTCATGTTCCGGCCATAACTGTACTTATCAAACCTCTACTCAGACATTATAGTGCCACGAGCCATTTGTCACCTCCAAGCAGGGTCAGTTCATGAATCTGTCTCTACACTAATCTGTGGTGTATTTCTTGAATTATGAGCTATCATACATAAAGGGATAGGGAAAATTGATTATGTATTAGTAAGCTAGTAAGAGCCTGTGACTTGTGATTTCCTGAGTTCCTGTGAAATAGTCCTGAGGCATGCTGGGCCCGGAGATTAAACACAATAAACTTTACCACTCAGGGGTGTCCTGTAAACTGAAAGCAGGAGGTATCGGGGTGTACCTGATCCTCTCATCTTTGGGTCATGAAATATATATACCGTATTGGTCCGAATATAAGCCGCACCTTTTTTCCGATTTTTGAGCTTGCGACTTACGGGTCCAGCTTATATTCGCGACCGTAAAAAAATAATTGCTGATTTGCAAACTTTGCTTGTTACGTGTGCGGCCTCTATTCGTGAATGCAAAATTACTGCCGATTTGCGAGTTAAGGGTGCCGATTTTCGTGCTTTAGACTGCGGTATTAAATAGCGATTTAAGGTTTTAGTGATTCTAACATCGTGTAAAGCCTGTAACCTGCAAAAAAAGCTACAGTGCTAATTAGAAAGCCTGTTTCTTGCAATGGCTGATCACTTTGAGAGTCTTTTTCTCTCCAATTTTACGGGTGCGGCTTATATTTGAGTACTATCTTTTTTCTATTTTTTCCCCTTGAACTTTACGGGTGCGGCTTATATTTGGACCAATACGGTATATACTTAAACAAAAAGAGTAGAGGTGCTTATCTGAGAATGAAAATTACCTCACTGGGTTTTTTATATAGGTCTGGTTACCTACTCAGAGAGCAGCCTCTTTTAGCTCACTTGTGCCCTTCACTGGGAGAAATATCTTGTAGTATATCAGTCTGGTCTCACTCAGAAGAGTGATCCAGTCCAAAAATACCAGGCAATTCTACCCTGAACAGGAGAAACCTCAGTGAGATGCAGCTGTACTCTCTAAGGCACAGTGAGAAAGGAGTCCACGTCTGGTTCCCCTATCACCCATAAGGTGAGAAACTTTAAACAAAAAGAGTAGAGGTGCTCATCTGAGAACAAAAAATACCTCAGTGGGTTTTTTCTATAGGTCTGGTTACCTACTCAGAGAGCAGCCTCTTTTAGCTCACTTGTGCCCTTCACAGGGAGAAATATCCTGAAGTATATCAGTCTGATCTCACTCAGAAGAGTGATCCAGGACATTTGCAGGGGGAACGGAGCTTGGGTCTGTCTGAGATAGATGTGTTTAGCCAGAGCTCCTGCTTGTAAATAGACTTTTGGGCTAATAAAACATCCTAAAAATACCAACAACCTCAATAACAGCAGGGGAAAGAAGAGTAGGTGATCCGATTACCCCACTGCACCCTCCAACTGCACTTTCTGACTTGCAGTCAAAATGGAGAGACTGATCCGATACCCAGGCCAGGACACACCCTACCCCACGGAGCCCTTAGCTGCAGGAGATTGCAGAGGACAAAGGAAGGCACTCAGGGCTGGTAGGCACCAATCGGAGAGCCGTAGGAACACCCTGGCCTGTGCCAACGCATAAGAAGAGAGATACTGGCAAGAAGAAAAAGCCCACAAACGGGTGGCCGCCATCTTAGGAGGTGGCGTGGGAGGCCCGTGGCTGATTACAAAGACCTGCACCCTGAAAGGACCATCGGAGGACCATGGGAAACATCCGGTGGTGTCTGGTTCCTACCAGAGGAGCCCAGTGATGTCCAGAGCTGCAACTACAGTGCAGGAAGGAACTGCAGATGAGGAGGACAAGCATGCGAAGGTGTGGCCGCCATTTTGTGCACCATCTTGTGGGCCACGTGTTCTAGCCTGCAACCATCACATAAGCCCTACACCCTGAAACTTTCAACTGAGAAAGTAAAGAAGTCTAGAAGGACCCTGATGGTGGCTAGTCTGGCAGTAATCCCCAAGAACAGCGGACCTTTTGCTGCTATTCACACTCCTTTTACTGAGATGGGGAAACCTAACCGTGAAGCCCCCACAAGGGAGCATTTAAGTAAGGGAGCATTTCCCACCAAAAACTACCCGGCACACGTCTCCTGTGGACTCTACCTCTGAGCACTTGGAATCCTCAGACCAGGCAGAGAACCTCAAAGAGCCTCATCAGCACTTGTGTTTATTGGCCAGATCAGTGGATAAGATCAAATAGCTTTTAGCAAAGGCGATTGAACCCCTACGAAAAGTTCTGAAGGACCTGGGCCATCGCACCCAGCTATCGGAGGAGATGATGGACAAGAAAGCTGAGGCCCAGGAGCGGGATAGGTCATCTATCTATATTCTATATATCTGTTCTCTCAGACAAGATAGAGGACCTAGAAAACTGGTCTCGCTGCCATAACATTCGAATCTGTGGCATTCCAAGAGCTATATCAGATCTAACCAAGTATTTGAGAGACACTATTGCTGCAATTTTCCCTGATCAGTCCAAAACACGGTGGGAAATTGAACATGCTCATAGAGCTCTGAGAGGCACAAGGAGCCCAGACGCTGCTAAAGATGTCATTGTCAGATTCCTGAGGCAGCAAGCTAGTGATACTCTTCTCTCAGCAAGCAAGAAGCTAGATACTATTATGGGCCCTGATGACTCTCCCTTACAGTTTTATGCCAACCTGTCCCCAGGCACTCTTAACAAACAGAGGCTAATAAAACCTGGTCTTGCAATTCTTCTCCAACATAAGATCCAATATCATTGGAACTTCCCGTTTGCCCTCTTTTTCAATTTTCAGGGCCCAACTTATACCACACACAAACTAGATGACTGCTTAATGGTGCTGAAGCGCTTGCATCTTTGTCCTGGGGAAATAATGCAAGAAAGGCAAGAGCAACCTCCTCCGCCCATCCCCAAGAGGCAGTGGACGCTGGTAACTGCTCAAGTTCATGGCAAACCAGCCTCGAGAAATCTCCTGGATAGTGCAAGCGGTCAACACACTAGCAATAAGGCCCACATAGAGGACACTGGTCACATTGCCAATTCAAAGTTGGCCTCACAACCTGATGTTTATTGCTAAGTATAATGTTAAGTGTTCATAAGTTATCATCTAGTGCTCTGATATATGTTGTTAGAATGGTTTATGTAAGGCCAAGAAATTTGGACTTAAAGGTCCACCGATATTTTGAAGAACTGACTTAAAAATATGCAAAATGTTTTTAGAATGGAAAGTAAATTAATGCAGTAGTAAAAAATAACAGTAACAAATCCTGAACATGTACGCCGGAGGTACTAATGGTGCTGAAATGGACAGTTCCCTTGTAATAGATCTTGTACACTCAAAGCATGGAATTTACTGAGCAACTTCTCCCCTCATTGCGTGATTTTAAGTAGTGTTTGATATCATTAAAAACATGGATGTATAACCCAGGTATCACCACAGACAATAATTCAGCAGCATGTCCTCTTAATTATGTTCTTTGGTTCTGTCTATAGCTATGATGGAAATAACAGACACAAGTTGGAAATAATAAAAGTTTATTTAGCTTTGGTTATGGGATGAATGCATTCTACTGTCAACAATACAATGTAGATCAGCATCTTACTTTTTGATAGGAAGCCTTGGTCTCCATGACCCTCTGCTCAAGATAAAATCTGATGGTCATGGCGACCGTTCATAGTCCAGTGGAGTGCTTCTGACCAGACCAGGGCCTTAACTTGGTTAAATACCCCTTACACTTGTATATCCTTTACAACATCACAACACTTTCCCTAAAAAGGCTAAACCATTGTGTTTGTTACTTATTAGATACCTCATATATCTCAATAGGTTTGCCTGCTTATTCTGGTGTCGTGAGGTGTAATGCCCACATGCTATTCTGTACCCTTCACTTTTCCTGCTGATCTTGTTATTTTGCTGTTAATGTCTTGCACACAAGTTATGATTTTGACAACTGCAGGGATTTTCAGCCTGTAACACATAGATCATTTGCAGCTCGCTAAAATACGCCAATTGAATAGCAAATTAGTTTATGGGCTACATTATGGGCTCCAGTAACCAACAATTGATCAATTTAATAGGGACCTATATGTGCAAATAATAAATATAGTCAAATGTAACTGTTCTGTGCAAACAAGTATCAACTTCCAGGATTTGTGTTTTCCGTCAATAATTGGCAGGTCTGTGAAATGTTGCTGATTACTCTGGAAGCTAAGCGCATGATTATGGGATACAGTCCCCCAAACTCAATACAAACTGCAGCAATTCAAACATATGTCCAATATATCTGACTATTTCTCTCAATATTCCTGACTATACTGTATGTCTAACATATCAGATTTTTTGCTATCCATCATTGTCTGTCTGTCTACCTGTACACATAGAATCAGCTATTCATTTTTTTAGTAATATATATCCATTTTTGGGTCTCTATCTTGTCATGTTGAAGGGGCTTGTATATCTCAGTGAAGCTGTGAGCTATTTTATGTAGGGTCACCTAAGATGGGCAGGTCATAGGTGAGAGGTCGGACACATTGAGATCCACTGGAGAAGGAACTGACAACCCACTCCAGTATCATGGCCAAGAGAACTTTATGGGTGAGCACAACCAAACACAAGGTGTGCAGATGTGCCTAGTGGGATGCTGTCCACAGTGTCATGGAGAATGAGACATTACTATGACTAATATATATATATATATATATATATATATACATAATGCGAGCTTTTTTTTATTTTTATATGGTCTGCTAAGTTAAGGTTCTCTTGAAACTTGTATTATAAACCCCTCTTTACATGAGCTTATAACTTTGCTGTATCTATTTGAAATTTTGTAATATATAAATATATATATATATTATATATATATATATAGATATATATATATATATATATATATATATATATATATTTAGTATATATAGAAATACAGACATAAACACACACATGTACTGACCAAAGGCACTCATAGTATACGAGTGAAAAGTAACTGGAACAGACATGCAGAAACTTTCATACATAAGATATCTCTATTCTGAATATAAGAAAGGAGACAATACTCAACGACGTTTGATGTTTTGAACACTGACATTTATTTCATGTTTTTGGAACTTGGACATTATAGGATAAACTCTAATTTATAACATCAGAATATAATAGGCATTATATATATATTACAATAAATTGCCTTTATACACATAAATACAAAATCTGAGGTAGGGCCTCAAGAATAATGATCTCTTAAATGAATAATGTACATTATATATGTTTACTATATAAGATATATATGATGCATCTTTGTAACATATTATATATTCTCCATCTACAGCTAATGAAAAAAATATAAGGACCTGAATTTGGGTACACATCTGTATCCATAGGCAGCAGTACCCATATAGAATGTCTGTTAGTTAATAGGACATTACGCAAGTAATTAGGATTTAACCTATTCAGTAATAGGTCCACAATAAAAGTGCCAAAAAGACACAAGTACACTACCTTTTATATGAAACACACAATAACATATAGTACTTAAACATTAAAGATTTTAAACAATGAATTACACCTATAAGGCAAATGGCTACCTGGCAATGTGTTTAAAGATGTCATGAAATTAGATTGCTGTAAATAGGGGCGTTGCTAGGTCCAGAGATATAAGGGGCTTACGCCCATGGCAAAATTCAACCCAAAAGAGAATTGCTTTACACTCTATATAGAAAGGATGGGGCAACTCACTCTAATCTCAGGGCTAGGCAGGCAATCAGAGGCAGTAACAGCCATGAATGTGAACATAGCTGCCTTGCTGACCACCTGCTCAACTGCAATATAGAACATGAAATATGAGTGAATTGAAAGCCAATTGAAGAGGTACACTCAGGGCTTTGCCAAGTAATCTACGGGATGACATCCCATCTGCCAGCACCTAACAACGCCCCTGGCTGTAAATGACGACTTCAGGCAAGCTCTCCCCGAATTTCTACCCATCACAACTTCTTTCTTTCTGTCTTTGGTAAGGTGCTGCCTGAGGATGAAGCAAAAGCTAAAAACAAAAATGCTACACGTTTACAATTCTACTTATAAGGCTTGAGTTCAATAAAATGAATTATTCAAGCCAGGTCACCAATATATAAGCAACAAGATCGTAACAATCAGCTAAAAAGCATAGTCAATATTGATGGATATTAATACTTAGTATAGTACAACACCGATTATTCCAGGAAAACCTGTAAATACTGCATAGTCTGCCACTAAATACTTTAACAATCTATATATTCATACAATGCAACCTAAAAAGTATGTTCTGCCAGTGTTAGTAAGGGATGATATTAATATTAGTGTATTGCATTAGGCTAATGATGGTGCACGAGGATGGTGTCTGTGTGGTGATGATGAACATGGAATTAATATGAAGAGCAAGATACGGAGCACACGGATTATGATCTTCAACAGCTAGGCACCTATTCAACATCTTATAATGAATAAGAGGAAGTATGACCTGGACAGAACATTACAAAGATGCCAAATCTTATCCAATATAAGGTCAGTTTGGGTAATTTCCATAATACGCACTGGCCTTTTATCCCCAGCGCTGTGTGCGTACTCAGCAATGCTGCAACAATATAATCACTTGTGTAACCTGGAGTGGTGTGCGCTGGGTGCTCAAATCGTCCTAATCTTATAGAGTGGTATTGCTAAATCATCATGTTGGCCCGAAAACTGCATTAAAGGGATATGGCAGGGTCCTGGATGTTACTCGGTATATAATATCCCTGGGTATCTATTTACTTTTATGTACTTTATTTTATTAAGAAGCGCTTAGAAGCTCTGTGTAAAATCAAACAAAAAGTCCTTGTAGAGGTCTGCCCTCTGCAGCGTATGCAGATATGGACTCTATAGGGTTGTACAGTATAGTGTTGCAGCCTATCACAGAGCTTGTCTCAGCAGCATGTTGCAAAATGTTTCTGAGAGATGGTCACTGATTGGTTAATAGGAGACACAGCACAGCAAGTACTACAGAGTGTGTCTGCATACACTGCAGAGGGTAGACCCATGTAGGGACTGTTTGCTTGATTTTAGTCTGTAATAACATCGCCTATAAGCATTTCTTAACCAATCAAAGCACATAAAAGTAAATAGACCCACAGGGATAGTAAATAACCAGTTAAATCCAGAAACTTTCCATATCCCTTTTAAGACAAGGCCACAAACATCAAGATATACGCACATGTGAAAATGGCATTAATAAAACCCGACTAAACTTGTATTCTCTTGCAATGTTTATGATATAACTTCATTTATCTGACAAACTAAAAGGACTGGCTGTAATTTCTTGTGAGATTTCAGCAAATTCCTGGTACAACAGATGAAAACCAAGAGGCCCATCTAGCATACCCATTATATCTACCTGACAAGCTTGACTTAATAAATCATTATGGTTCCATTGCTTTAGTGGAGCATTCTTTGTTAGAAGTGCTAAAGGCAGAGCTAGGAGACTAGTCCGGCTAGGCACAAACCAGTTAGCTCTAAATACTTCTATATAAAGAAAAGTCAACAACTACAGTAAATATAACGAGAGAACAAATAATTAGGTGTCTGGAAAACTCGTAGACAACACAATAAGACATTGGCCAGATGAGGTCAGGTCAGTAGTTCTAGCAGCGACGCTCCACTTAGAAAATAACTGAAATTCACATGGAAAAGCCCAAAGCCAACAGTTTGCCAGATAATGAAGTTGCTTTCCAGTAGGGAATACATTATATTATACTATATACGGAAGCTCATCCTCATTTTAAGGTCAATTGCCTCTTATTGTGCCATTTATCTTAAACAAATTAGATTAATTTAATTGTGAGCGCCAATGTCTTAAGGTGAGCATATTGGAGTCCCAGGTTCCAAAGGTGTTATAAATATATATAATATCTAGCTTGTTTTCAGCAGTTCTGGAATAAAAGGAAAGCTTTCACAGAGTACACAAAGCAGAGGCGTAATTAGCAGGATTTGGGGAGTACTCCAGCCTCTGCTAAGAGAGGACGCCAAAGAATTATTCATCTTCACAAACCCCTCGCTCCCTGCAGAGATTACTAATTGATTTCAGCTCTTCCCTCGGATATCTTTGTATTTCATGTTTGGTGCATGGCAGATTTGTTCCAGCTGGGGATGTTTGCGTAGGGTAATATGTTGGTGGGATTGTACCATCTCATTCATGTTATTGCTTCTCAATAAAGAAGGTGAGAGGAAGTGAGAGCCGTAACCTAATCATAAGACAAATGCCAAGATGCGGCTACAAGGTCAGGGAATGCACCAGCCGCATAACAGACTGTGCACAAGCTATTTGTGGGCTAAATATACTTACGAAAAATGTTCTTTTAAACAAGCTTGGGAAGATGTGTCTCCAGAGAAATGTGGCTCTGCGTTTATATGTTTCTTTCTTCTTTAGGTCTTTTGTGCTCGTAGAAAATATTTATCTTTTTGGTAAATGTTTCCAAGACAGGATTTTCACTAAAAGGACTTTGTCTGACCAAAACAGTTATATTTAGGTCCTTTATAAATAACATTAATACTAAAGCAACACAGAAAATGGTGTATATCTCAAGAATGATTTGGGAGAAGATGTGCCAAGAAAATATGTTTTTACTTTTTATCCCCACTCCTCATCTCCCCATTCATCTATATTTATCTCTCATCTCCTCATCCCTCTTTATCTCCCCACTCCTCATCCATCTTTACCTCCCCACTCCTCATCCCTCTTTATCTCCCCACTCCTTATCCTTCTTTATCATGCCCACCCCTCTCCCATCTTTCACTCTCCACTCATCATCCCTCTTTATCTCTCCACTCATCATCCCTCTTTATCTCTCCACTCCTCATCCCTCTTTATCTCCCCACTCCTTATCCTTCTTTATCATGCCCACCCCTCTCCCATCTTTCACTCTCCACTCATCATCCCTCTTTATCTCTCCACTCCTCATCCCTCTTTATCTCTCCACTCCTCATCCCTCTTTATCTCCCCACTCCTCATCCCTCTTTATCTCCCCACTCCTCATCCCTCTTTATCTCCCCACTCCTCATCCCTCTTTATCTCCACACTCCTTATCCTTCTTTATCATGCCCACTCCTCTCCCATCTTTATCTCCCCACTCCTCATCCCTCTTTATTCTCACTCATCACCCCTCTTTATCTCCCCACTTCTCACCCCTCTTTATATCCCCACTCCTCTTTATCTCACCACTCCTCATCCTTCTTTATCTCACCATCCCTCTTTATCTCCCCTCTCCTCTTTATCTCACCACTCCTCACTCCTCTTTATCTCCCCACTCCTTATCCCTTTTTATCTTCCCACTCCTCATTTGTACAAATAGTGCCTGCATGGGTCTGCCCTCAGCCCATGCATACATAAACTTTATACTACTTGATGTGTTTTATCACGTACTAGCCTATCAGGGCAATATTCTTTCCATATAATTAAATGGACACTGAAAATACATATTTATATCCTCTTCATGTTAAAAATGTGACCCAAGCAAACAATAATTTCCTTTCCATGTGTACTGCGGGGCTGTCTCCTGTGTATGTATCTGTTTGCATAGCGGCCTGCGCCTATTTTGCTTTAGCCGATAAGGCAGGGGTCAGGATGCCGGATTAAACTTACATCATATACCCCTGAGTCATGCCCACGAGGAAGTGCCAATATCACAGTCCCAATGGGTATCTGCCAGTACTTGGAGAAGACCTTATTTCTTCTTTAAAAGCCACCGTAGTCCAAAAATGTATATTGTGCATTTAAAGATCTCATTTTAAACATCACATAAAAGTATTTTTTACATTAAAAACAAGTGGCCCGTAGTGTATAAGACATGGTCTTTTAAATGTATCTTAACTACAATCCCTATCCTCAAATACAACAAACACATTATTAATCAAGTCTGTGTTCATTTGCTCTTGAACATTTTTGCCCGTTATTCAGCTGTTTAGGAAAGTTTTGTAAAAATATGCATTTTGGCACCACCTATTTTACTGAAAAAAATATTGCGGTCAGCATGGACATCTTTGTTAATGCTTCATCGAGATCATTCTTCGTTTACCTAAGTGAGCGACACCTTAAATAGATGGAAACATACAACTTAAAATTTACCTGAGACCCTGTAATATGGAGACACAAATACAATAAAAATGGTGATATAGTCTGTACAGGCCCTCTACAAGAAGACCTGCTACTATACACGTGGGCTTTAAACTAATCTAAAATTTACCAACATTGTTTGTTTAATAAGATACTAATAGGGACATAAGACACCACTAATACGCACTACATGGACACGGATGGCTTAACCCCTTCAGTGCTGAGGAACACAACAAGGGAGTGCGCTTCCAGCACTTAAGGCGTTAAAAATATTGTATAAATGATGGATAGTGAAGAATGATTGCAGTTCTGACCATTATCTGGACAGATTGTCTCTCTCATGCTAAAAAATACTCTGCCGCCTGGTTTTGGGAATGAAAACTAGAATTTCTATCATCAACATACGGCTGTGTATAATTACAATAAGCTAGTAGCGATACTATGTGTTTTTGTTGCCAGAGCAGGGCATTATAAGCCAACTACATCCTATAGCACTCCCTATACAGATCATTATGGCAGTATTATACATTTTTTACGTTATCATTAAACACAACCTCTTCCATGCCTCAGTAAATGCCCATCCACTCGCGCTCAACTTGTACAGTATCAGAAAGAGCAACACAAAGCAGGATTGGTAAAGCTACTGTAGGCTACATCATCACAAAGAAATAGAGAACGGCGCACATTTCACACGAGGACGTATTACCAACAAACAAGTATGCATGCTACAAGCCATAGAAAAGCAGCGTTTGATCCTAGCTTACAGTCTCTTATATTATGGTTTATTTCTGCCTGCTTTTGCTGATAACATTTCCTGAAGAGAATTATTTCTTATGAACGGAAGGTTTTTTTTATTTAAAAAGAGAATTTGCTATGGATGAATGGCTCCTCCAGGAGTACAGTACTGTCACCTCCTGGTCTTCTAAAGGAAGTGGAATTACAGAGTAGTTTAGAGCAGAATGGGATTGTGGAATAATACAGTAGGTGTGAATAATCCATTCTTGCAAGGAATTGTTGTTATATAGGAATAGTACAGCACTATTCTCTAGATCAGCGGTTCTCAACAGCTCGCCTGTAAGGCTTTAAAGGGATATGTAAGTGAGCTGGATTATGAATGCATCTGATAGAGGAGAATTAATAGTGTCTAAAAACATTTTTTGCATGTAAATATCCCAAAATAAACATTAACTCGCTTATCTTGAAGTTAGCAACATTTCCTGTTTTTTGGAATTTGCATTTGATCATGTACACCCCAAGAAAATCCCACCTCAATTAGCATAATATTCAAATTCAGAATCAGGCTAATACATTGTATCATTCTTCACCTCAGCGGCTTCTGGCATGTGCTCAGTACAAGAACTGCAACAGCTACTTCCTGTGCTCTGTACCATAACGGTCAAAATATGTACCCTGTTGTATTTCCTGTGTGTACCCGGCTTATGTAAGCGTCTTGTGAGTGTCAACAGCTGGACCTGACTTTTGTGCAAATAAAAAAAAGGGAAATATATGATCTATATCTGTAGTTCCCTTGGTGCCTAATAGCAACTTTGTCTGAAAAAAATAAATAACTTTAATGGGATACTAGTAATCCTAAATTAATGCCACTTAATATATATGAAAAAAATGCACTATAAAATCAATCCTATGATGTAGATATAAAGAGGGTGAGCATGACCATAAATATAGGTTATGAATCAGACCCAATGAGCCCCCTACATAAAGGGTTTAGCATCTACTGATGTAATAAATGACTCAGTCCTCATATATCAGAATAAACTGAACTTTATATCTACATCATAGGACTGATTTTATAGTGCACTTTCTTTTATATGTATTAAGCGGCGTTAACTTTGTAAGTCAATTGAACTTTTCCATATAACACATGTTTCCATACACTACTAATTCTCCTCTATCAGATGCATTCATAATCCATTGAATATACCTTTAACTTTTACTTACAGAGGAATGAGGTATGGGAAGATAAGGAGGAATGATTAGGGAAGACCTAAGACACACCTTTAAACACTTCACCAACTTTATTACACATAAATCCTTAGAGAAACTGACTCCTTAAAGAAGTGATTATTATATGGGGTCTTGACAACAAGGAGACACTGCCATAGAAAGCCGTCTCTAACCTGGAGAATGCAGAGAACCACTGCTCTAGACAATGAAGAAAGGCTTGCATGCATTTCCCCATTGGGATTATATTATAAACTCCTGCACAATGGCGTCCTATATCCTTATCTGTAAGACACCATGGGCCTCATTCAATTGCGATTTGGCCAATTGAATAAGGCTCTATATAAGCACAGAGCATTTTTTTTACAGAAGTTTTTAGTTAGTGATTTTCTATCCAAAAGCAAGGTCTTCACTAACTAAAAGCTTCTGTAAAAATATATGCTGTGTGCTTATATAGAGCCCTATTCAATTGGCCGAATTGCAATTGAATGAGGCCCCATTTCATTAGCAGCCAGTGAAAATAAATGAATCTATTTACATCCATATATGGCTTGGCATAAGAGAGAGAATATGTCTTTAAACATGTATATACTATATATATAATATATAGACAGATCAGGGGGTATATTAATTGCACATTGAAAGAGCAGAGTACATATAGGAGTTATATAAAGACAGCAAGGAGAGAAAGGGCTTCAATACTGGACAACACGGCAAAGAACGGGAACTATTATTGAATGTACACAATACAGCGGGTATAGAAAATTAGGCACACAAATTATACAATGGCTTCTGGAGGAGATAATGTAAAATCTGAAACAAAATTAGATATTTATGTCTAAAATGCAAATAAGTTCAAACTCTTTTATGCAGCAAACTCACTGGGATGGTTTGTGAGGGTCAGATATACCTGGGCCCCTCAATGGAAGACAAAGGAGAATATTATTGTGCATTTTTTATAATAAATGAAAAAATAATCAAATCAATCCTGTAGGCCTGGTTATGCAATAATTCTGATGGACCACGATGTCTCAACTCTCTTGTCCATTGTTTAGTACTGTTGTCCAATTAGTTTGTATTTATTAAAAAATCACTGCACTCCCATATTATTCATTTGAAGACCTAAAGTAAACGTTTTTAGAAAATAAAAACTAATACAGTCAATTATAGTGACCTATTTACTGTATTATCACCTGTTTATCACCTGGGAGCGGCCATTGGATGCAGAATAAGTTCCAGTTACTACTATTGTAAAGTGGCATTGCATAGTGCAAACACCATGGAAACCTTGTTTATATCTAAAGTCGCCTCACAGGAGTAAAACGAAAGCAATGGCAGCCCCTGAATTAGAGCGAATATAATAATTAGAGGCTGTGTTTATGTTTTAGTTAATGCGTCAAGTTCTTCAAAACAACTACAGGGGTATTTTTATCATTTTCATTATAGTTGTGGTAATTTATCAGATACACTTAAGCTGAGATATAGTTAGTGTTTACCTTAGTCCGTAATAAATATAATAAACATATATTATTACATTGTGGACTTATTACACCAGCACGGTCAGAATCTACAAGACACAAATGCAAAATTGTTAGCTACAACCAGGGGCGTAGGAACTAGGGGGGATGGGTACAAATCCACCCCAGATTATCTGAACAGGGGACACAAAAATAGCAAAATTAAACTTAATCATGCATTACCAGATTTATAATGCTGCCTGTCCTGGGAGTAGAGTTGATCTGCACCACTCGGGCCACAGATTTATTTGTCTCTTTGAACTTTATCACCCGCCCCTACGCCCATGGCTACAACCAGTAGTTGATACTAGTTTTTCTTATCAGAAGCCAGTTTTCATGTTTCTATCTTCTACATTACAGGCTTCTAAGTGGAATCCAAACTTCAAGACGTCTGAAGTCTTTATTTGCCCCAGTGACTCTGTTTTACCCTCTTGTAACAGAAAGTGTGCTTGTTTGTTTGTTGGTCATAGCACGTTACAAATAAACAATAATAATACTTTTCCAACATGTTGAGTCCAATGGTGCCCATGCAATGCTCAAGGACACCAGCAAGCACTGCTACAATGTTGCAAGAACCATACTGAGTAGGAGAGGGCCATGACATCATACTTCACATGAGAGTTTTTCTAAAAATTAGCTTCTGCTAAGTAAATCTAGAGCTACCGTTTAATATTTACTATACAGTATTGCATTTAAGAACAGCAAAAAAAGTTGTAAGGTGTCCCTTTAAAGGAATTCCCAGAAAGGTTATTAGACCTGTAAATCTGTAGAATATTTCATTGAAGTCTGAAGAAAACTTGCAAACTGCAAAGAAAAATCTAACCAATAGATCCTCAGCCTCAGGTGCTGCCATTGCTTAAAGATATAATATAGTCTTGAAACAAGCCATGGCCCTTAAAATGATAAGATACACCCAGCAGTATAACAGTCTCCTATTGGTCTAATTATATGGCATTATAAAATATTACTTATTTTTTTATTTTCTTATGTTCAAATGTAGGGGTTGCCATATTAAACATCGTTCCTCCCCCATCTCTGTATTGCATGGCACTTTGTGACAATGGGAAACTCCATAATGAACACAGCACAACCAGCAACTTCCCATTGGTCTACGCTGTCACATGGCGCTAGCTGTTGCACTGGAACCTGCAATATGGAGTTTCACAACCTGTCACTTCACAGAGCGATGCACAATTAGGGATGGTGGGAAGAACAAATAGCAATCTCCCAGAAACGAGTAAAAGAAAATTAAAACATAATATGTTTAGGAGTATTCATTTGGGCTAACATGGCTTTCATTATGTGGAATCCAACTTAAAGGACTATCCGTTTTTTATCACTACACTTTTTACGGACATTGTCATATTATATCCTGAAATTTGAACATTTAAATGAAGCACCCACTTATCATCAGGGTCCATATTTAACGTTATTATATTCATATTCATACTGCCTTTTAATATATACACGGCCTTTAGGGTCTATTATTGTTGTATGGGGGTGTCTTTCATTTTTAAAGATTTGTTTCAGGAAATGGGTAAAGTCTCACTATTATTATACAATTATACCAGGGAAAGAGACATGGCAGGGCCCTTGTAGTCATGTATAGTATTAATACTCTTTTGAAGAACCAAACTAAAAATATACAAAATTATTTTTAGAATGCAAAATAAACAACACAACTTTTAATTCATTATATTTTATAAGCATTTATACTACAGTGGAATCTACCACTTTATTTTCTGCTAATCAACTTCCTAAGGTGGGAAAAGACTTTGAGTGCAGAGGCAGAAGCTTATGTCTGCACATTGGGAATGGGACAGCTAAAACTGCCAATGCTTTCAACACATATAATAGAAATATCTTAAGTATACAAGGATACATCCTACTAAGAAAGTAGAGGAAAGAGAAAAAGACATCAAATCACTCAAAAAAATTGGTAAAACTTATTATAGTGACCAAGGTAAAGGTTGTGTTTTTTTTTTTGCTTTGCAAAAATGTTTTCACATTTTCAAGTTGAGGCATTCAAAAGACCATATAGAAACAAAGGGTCGCTTAAAGGGACTCTGTCACCCCAATAGGAAGTTGATGTCATTTTAAAAGAGCATTAAATCTGGCTATACATTGTACTAGCATTTTTTCTCTACAGTAAATCATTTCTGAAATATTTAGAATTGAGTATGCTAATGTGCAGCTCAGATGACTTGATAAGGGTGGGAGAGGGATCTAATCGCCAGATAACTTTGGGGCGAGGGGGCTTTATTTTGGCAGACATAGAGACAGACAAGCTGACTTTGCATATAACATGGAATTTCCCAGGATTAATTCACTTTAGAAAAAAATGATAACACAACATATAGCCAGTTTCCCATGCTCTTTAAAAATAACCAATAAATGAAAAGCTCCTTGATTTGGGGTGACATTGGGAGTCCATTTAAGTCTTACTGCTTTTATTGAAAGCTGAACATCACCATTCAGAAACATTTCTGTTAGTTTGCAATAGTATGTAGGGAGATGGACACTAGAGAGAAGCAAGACGGCGCCCAAGGTGGTCAGTCTAGGTGTTGTGCTACATCATGCAACAGGAAAACCTACTGTTATTCTAAGCAACCACCTGCACTGCTGGAAATAAGAAGAAAAAGGGATGGGAGAAGGGATGAAGGAAGGCTGTACACCATAGGTACAGACACCAGATTCACTAGCACTGTGTCCCTAACTCAAAATCCTTGGGGGGTAGTTTCAGACCCAGGGAAGAGGTTCCCAAAGGATCCATCATGTTCTTATAGCGCTCTCCACGGTGCTTGGCCAAGAACGGGCCCCAATCCGGCTGAGGAGAGCACACCAACTTGAGCCTCTGAAACAGACAAAGCCAGAAATAAGAAACCGTTAATAGGTTAATATGACATATAATATTGTAACAATAATGACATATAATATTGTAAGAAGAATGACATAGGACCCTGCGTTTTCTTCCAAAATCAACATTGAGCCGAATGCAGTAAATCAAGTTCAGCCTGTTTCACATGATATATATATACTAGCGACTTGCCCGTGAAAAATGACGGGGCAATAAAATTTGAAGCCATGGGAATGCTGTTTGAGACATAATTGAAACCGTTTTGTACTGTGAGGACCTTCGGCGCTCATTGCGAGCCTTAGTACCTTTGGCGCTCATTGCGAGGCATGCGATGAGCAATGAGCACCTGCAGCGCTCATCGGCTAAGTCGTAAGCACTTTGCAAAGCGTGACGACGTCTCGCAGTTTGACACCTATTCTATGTGATGTGTGATATATCTCGATGATTTAAAACAAGCTGTTATTGAAACATAATATGTCATTTATTTTTATTGAGTATGGGGGTGTTAGACTCCGTGACATGACCTTGGGTACACCTGATCAAGGACACGTCACTGCCTTAGACTTGTGATCCGTCATAAAAATAATCTATACCAGTGTGAGGTCCCTTCTTTTTTATTGAATCAATACGAATATACAACAACAGTCTTACGGTGGCAGAGTTCACGTCTCCTGCAGCTCTTGTAACAAAAACCTTGAAGAAAGCATTTAATCACAATGGTCTAATTTCTGTTAGTGCTGTCAGATGAAACAATAGTCATTTTTCAAAATGGTAAAAAACACAGAAATTTACAAGCAGTCCCCTCTGAATGTTCCCAAACTGGCAGGAGGGAAGGAGCGGGTAGGACAAGGACTTAAACAGGGCTGGAGGACATGCAAAAGGCACTTATGTAGTTATAGGACACAGTAATGCTACAACACCATACAGGGTGTTCATAATACAAACAACTTTGCAATACACTTTACTGAAAAGTAATTGTGTTTTTCATTTCTTAGCAGAAATCTTCCTCCTCCCCCAGAGAACATGCTATGAGTTCATAGTCCAGGAAATATAGATATACAAGAGGTTAAACAGCATGTTCTAGGCTAAGATATTCCATTAGGGGTTTTATGTCACTATGAAAATAACCTTGAGGATAATAAACTTTTGGGGTGAAGGTAAACTTCTGCTTATGGGTTGTAAATTATATATCCTTAAATAAAGTGTTTTGCAAAGATGTTGGAAGGCTTGGCTATGTTTGTAGAATGGCTATGGAATTAAGAGCGGGGCATTTGTGGGCCCATTTGCGTGTCCAAGCTCAACTTCCCAGAATGCAGTGTAATAACTGTTTTCTCAGAATTCTGAGCTGGAAGCAGATTTTATAACTTGTTTTAGACATCCAGGTGTGAACACAGATGTATTATTTATTTACTGTACTACTGTACGGTGGAGGCTTCTATCGCTCTTTTGCTCACCATATTATAAATGATTGTTGTGGTAAACTGTATATATGTATATATATATATATATATATATATATATATATATATATATATATATATATATATATATATATATATATATATATATATATATATATATATATATATATATATATATATATATATATATATATATATATATATATATATATTCAGTAGAATCTCAATGATCCCGCACCCATGGGGATTGGTAGATGCCGGATACATTTAGTTTCTGGTTGCTTGAGAGTTACTATAAAAGAGGCCTGGATTAGCTGCACATAGGATGCTCTGCTAATTATATTTGTCAGTGAGGTCTGTTCTAGCAGCAGTAGCTTTCACTCCTCACTTACACACAGGTACATTGGGCTGGAAGGTGCAGTGCTGATCCCGAGGAATGTAACGCCAACACTGCCCAGTCTCAGTCACTCATGCCCAGGGAATGTAACTCCAACACTGCCCTGGCTCAGTCACTCATGCCCGGGGAATGTAACGTCAACACTGCCCTGGCTCAGTCACTCATGCCCAGGGAATGTAACCCCAACACTGCCCAGTCTCAGTCACTCATGCCCAGGGAATGTAACTCCAACACTGCCCTGGCTCAGTCACTCATGCCCGGGGAATGTAACGTCAACACTGCACTGGCTCAGTCACTCATGCCCGGGGAATGTAACCCCAACACTGCCCTGGCTCAGTCACTCATGCCCGGGGAATGTAACGTCAACACTGCACTGGCTCAGTCACTCATGCCCAGGGAATGTAATCCCAACACTGCACTGGCTCAGTCACTCATGCCCAGGGAATGTAACCCCAACACTGCCCTGCCTCAGTCACTCATGCCCAGGGAATGTAACACCAACACTGCCCTGCCTCAGTCACTCATGCCCAGGGAATGTAACCCCAACACTGCACTGGCTCAGTCACACATGCCCAGGGAATGTAACGCCAACACTGCCCAGTCTCAGTCACTCATGCCCAGGGAATGTAACTCCAACACTGCCCTGGCTCAGTCACTCATGCCCGGGGAATGTAACGTCAACACTGCCCTGGCTCAGTCACTCATGCCCAGGGAATGTAACCCCAACACTGCCCTGGCTCAGTCACTCATGCCCAGTGAATGTAACCCCAACACTGCACTGGCTCAGTCACTCCTGCCTGGGGAATGTAACCCCAAAACTGCCCTGGCTCAGTCACTCATGCCCGGGGAATGTAACCCCAACACTGCCCTGGCTCAGTCACTCATGCCCGGGGAATGTAACCCCAACACTGCACTGGCTCAGTCACTCATGCCTGGGGAATGTAACCCCAACACTGCCCTGGCTCAGTCACTCATGCCTGGGGTATGTAACCCCAACACTGCCCTGGCTCAGTCACTCATGCCTAGGGAATGTAACACCAACACTGCCCTGGCTCAGTCACTCATACCCAGGGAATGTAACATTAACACTGCCCTGGCTCAGTCACTCATGCCTGGGGAATGTAACCCCAACACTGCCCTGGCTCAGTCACTCATGCCTAGGGAATGTAACACCAACACTGCCCTGGCTCAGTCACTCATACCCAGGGAATGTAACATTAACACTGCCCTGGCTCAGTCACTCATGCCCGGGGGAAAGTAACCCCAACACTGCCCTGGCTCAGTCACTCATGCCCGGGGAATGTAACCCCAACACAGCCCTGGCTCAGTCACTCATGCCCGGGGAATGTAACCCCAACACTGCCCTGGCTCAGTCACTCATGTCAGTCTGCTTCCAGGTAACATTGAATTGCAGAGACGTACAGTGGATGACATCTAGGTGCCTGGGAGCATTTTGTGGCATGACAACCTGGCTCCTGGCATTTGTTGAAATGTAATTTTTTTTTAAAGTACAGTATTACATTTTTTTCTGGTTGCTTGAGAGAACTTGTTAACTGAGAGTCTACTGTATGTATGTGTGTGCGTGTATGAATCCGTACATGCACACACATATATATATGTACCACTGAAATATTCCAACACTCTGCCCTATATATATAAATATATATATATATATATATATACAGTATATAGTATGTGTACATTGCAGTTTTGAGTAATAACTTTTTTATTGGAAATGTATTTAGCATGGGAAGTTTTAAAGAGATGCGACCCAAAAACAGTACTGATCAGGTCTTATACATAATGAGGAATATTTATTAAACTATTCAATAGGCCCTGTTTTCTATGAGGGGATTGGCATCACAGTCTGTTTTATAAATTAATAAATATCTTTCCCTTTGTGCTAGCTTAGTAAATACTCCTCTACGTCTTTACACCAGTGGAAGAGGCCAACACTGTTGGGACAAAAGACAATAAAATATATAAATATATAAAAATACATGTGAATATATATTATATATAAAAGTGATATGGATTTGTACAGCGCATACAGAACATATTGTTGCTATAACATAACGGAATATGTGTTGCTATATCAAGTAATAGGTGAAATATCTAAATATATTATATTTCAATACTCTTAACCACTGTTTCATATCTAATCAACAAAATACATTTTTACCCAATTACTCAGCCCTCCAGCATAAGCAGTTGGAAGTATCAAAGTAATTGAATTTTTTTGTTTATGATAATTCCCGAAAGAATGCGAGCCAACCTAAAAAAAAAAAATCCATTATCATGATTGCAAACAGATTATAATTACCCGGTGATAATAATTCGATTCACCTTCAGCGAGAGAGGTAGGTGAATGTCACAGTTCTAATAATAATGAAAATGGCTTTAATCTCATTGCTGATCCTTTTATTGAAAATGTAATTTGACTGGGAAAAAAAATTCTGCATAAAATGGTAAGAAAACAAACTTCTGGCATCATAAAAAGAACAATTATTGGTTTATTAGCTATTAAAATAAATTGAGCTCCTATTCCAGTTATTTTAAATCTCTGTTAAATTGCCAGTTTGCAACCTTAACTTCCCAAATGAACAATGATAAATAAATACTGCAGTATATATTCATAGGGCCTAGGATATTGTCTACTAAATATAAGCCAGTCCTTGGCAAGGTAGGTACCAGGACACACTGCATTGTAACCTTTTTTTATTCTCCAGCTGTCCCGGTGCATATTGAAAACCACAAAGTAATCAGTGGCATTGGCCAGAAATGAGTGATTTGCACGCGCAGCTCAGCGCTCCGAGCATGCATTATAGGGCTAAGCGATTTAGTATTCAAAACATGGACGGGGTTAATGATTGAGACGCTGGGAGTTACCTCAATAAAACTGCCAGGCGCCAAGTACATTTTTATCACAAACATGATTGGAATCCAAATGACGGAACAGGCCAACATCAGCCATCCCATGACCATGGACCAGGTTGGGTAGTGGTAAGAACCGTATGTCATGGGCTCCCATTGGTAGAAACTGAAGCACAGGATGAACTGGAAATAAAACACAAACAATATATTAGGCAACTACAGTTATAATTATACAGCACTGAAGTGTAATATTTGTAAAACATTATATATAATATATATAAGAGAGCTGGACCATAAAGAAGTCTGAGCACCATAGAATTGATGCCTTTGAATTGTAATGTTGGAGAAAACAGCTCAGATTTCCTTAGACTGCAAGAAGATCCAATAAATCAATATACAGGGAATCAAGACAAACTGTTCACTGGAGGGTATGATCATGAGGTTAATGTTCAAATATTTTGTCCTTATCATAAAAAGATAGGATTCCCTAGAGAAGACACGTGAAGATGGCAGAGGTCGAGATGGATAGATGAGGTCATTGAAGCAATGCACATAGAGCACAGATGTGCCTGGCATGCTGCGGTCCACTGTCACAGAGCGTTGGACACAACTGAATGACTAAACAACATTTTGAAACCCCTGTGCACACAGTTTACAATAAATAATTATAGCCTTTAATGTTTTGCTGTAATGAGGATAGTCATTTCGTCTTTGTTCCTAAAAGTATTAGAAATATGAGCGAAGAGACACAGGGGAGAGAGAGAGGGGAAGAGACACAGGAGAGAGAGAAGGGGGAAGAGACACAGGAGAGGGAGATGGGGAAGAAACAGAGAGGAGGGAGAGGAGAGAGGGGGAAGAGACACAGGGGAGGGAAAGGGGGGAAAGAGACACAGGGGAGAGAGAGGGGGAAGAGACACAGGGGAGGGAGAGGGGGGAAGAAACAAAGAGGAGGGAGAGGAGAGAGGGGGAAGAGACACAGGGGAGGGAAAGGGGGAAAGAGACACAGGGGAGAGAGAGGGGGAAGAGACACAGGGGAGGGAAAGGGGGGAAGAGACACAGGGGAGGTAGAGGGGAAAGAGACACAGGGGAGGGAGAGGGGGAAAGAGACACAGGAGAGAGAGAAGGGGGAAGAGACACAGGAGAGGGAGATGGGGAAGAAACAAAGAGGAGGAAGAGGAGAGAGGGGGAAGAGACACAGGGGAGGGAAAGGGGGAAGAGACACAGGAGAGGGAGATGAGGAGGAAACAAAGAGGAGGGAGAGGAGAGAGGGGGAAGAGACACAGGGGAGGGAAAGGGGAGAAAGAGACACAGGGGAGGGATAGGGGGAAGAGACACAGGGTGGGGAAGAGGGGGAAGAGACACAGGAGAGGGAGATGAGGAGGAAACAAAGAGGAGGGAGAGGAGAGAGGGGGAAGAGACACAGGGGAGGGAAAGGGGAGAAAGAGACACAAGGGAGGGAGAGGGGGAAGAGACACAGGAGAGAGAGGCGGAAGAGACACAGGGGAGAGAGGGGGAAAGAGACACAGGGGAGAGAGAGGAAAGAGACAGTGAGGGAAAGGGGTTGGAAAGAGTGAGGGGGAGGGAAGAGACGCAGGGGAGGGAGAGAGGGGAAGAGACACAGGAGAGAGAGATGGGGGAAGAGACACAGGAGAGAGAGATGGGGAAGAGACACAGGAGAGGGAGATGGGGAAGAGACACAGGAGAGGGAGATGGGGAAGAAACAAAGAGGAGGGAGAGGGGGGAAGAGACACAAGGGAGAGAGAGGGGGAAAGAGACACAGGGGAGAGAGAGGAGGGGAAGAGACACAGGGGAGGAAGAGGGAGAGGAAAGAGACAGAGGGGGGAGGAAAGAGACGGGGGGAGGGAAGAGACACAGGGGAGGGAGGGGAAAGAGATACAGGGGGAAGAGGGGTTGGGGGAAAAATAAATAGATTACTAGCGACTTGCCCGTCAAAAATGACGGCAATAAAAATTGAAGCCTGGCAATGGTGTTTGTCACACACTGTGAGCATCTCCCCCCTCTACTTTATTGCCCTCACGATAAGCGCCTTTGGCGCTAATCACGGGCCTCGCAATGAGCAGCAAAGGCGATCATTGCGAACCTCTCCCCCTCTACTTTACTGGCCTTGCAATAAGCTCCTTCAGCGCTCATCTCGGGCCTTGCAATGAGTGGCTTTGGCACTCATTGTGAGCCTCTCCCGCCCTCTTCTTCCTCTCCCTCCCCTCTGTCTCTTCCCCCCCTCTCCCTCCCCTGTGTCTCTTTCCCCATTCTCCCTCCCTTGTTTCTCCTTCCCCCCTCTCCCTCCCTTGTGTGTCTTCCCCCTCTCCCTCCCCTGTGTCTCTTCCCCCTCTCCCTCCTCTGTGTCTCTTTCCCCCCTCTCCCTCCCTTGTTTCTCCTTCCCCCTCTGCCTCTCTCGTGTCTCTATTCCCCTCCTCCTCTCCCTCCCCATGTATCTCTTCCCCCTCCTCTCCCCCCATGTCTCTCTTCCCCCCCATGTCTCTCTTCCCCCTCCTCCCCCCCATGTCTCTCTTCCCCCTCCTCTCCCCCCCATGTCTCTCTTCCCCCTCCTCCCCCCCATGTCTCTCTTCCCCCGTGTCTCTCTTCCCCCACTCCTCCCTCACCTCTATGCTGTAGGCGCGCGTGCAAGCTTATGTGACGTCTTCGCGTGTGCGTGCAAGCTTGTATGCCCGGCTACCTGTGCACGCATCCCGCCCGCTCGTACGCGCCCGGCCCACTTTTGGGCGCGCGCCACCAGAGCAGAGAGGCTTCTGGGCTGATGTGGGGCTGATGGGAGCCATGGCAAAAGGGGTTTGTGAAACTGCAAGTTGTCGTCAGTTGCGACCCTCGCTTTGCGAGAGTCGCAAAGCGTGACGACAACTCGCAGTTTGACAATTATAAAATGTGATCCCATCATTTATGACGGGCAAACGACCAGTATATTAATAAATTGCCATATTCTTACAAGGATATAAAGTTGTACCAAGAAATTGTAATTTTCTCACCAATTTATTCCACGTAGTCTTCGCCAAGTAATTAAACTAATACTCATCACAATTATTCAGAAGGAGAGAGCTTATGTTTTAGGCTTTTACTCGTCGTTCCGACAATAAATGATAAATAAGGCTGGGGAGCTGGGGGTCTCTGTCTTTTCTTTATGGCTGTCAGAGCCGAGCGTACAAAAAGACAGAAATGATTCTTATTGACATAAATAGATCAGCGAGAAACGCGAATTGAGGGAAGGAACCTGGGAACATAATTTGACAGCAGAGAAAAAAACACTTGGCCCGTCTTGTCTTCTTATTTCTTGTTTATAACTTCAAATCTTAAAGGACCACCATAATCCCATTTATTCTTAGCTCAACTTGATAATAAATATCACCCTTATAGAAATAAAACAAAAAATATATTATAAATATCTTACATTCACAGCAGCTTCTGAAAGTCCTTGTAAATTAATGCACTTTCATGTCCTAATGTTCTAGTCCTAATGAAAGCACTGGTAGTTTTAGCTGCCACATTTCCACTATGAAATGGAAACGTTCTCTTCATTCAACGTCGACCCCAATAAGTAGATCCGAAGAAACTAAAATCTTATCTGTCATTGCTGATAGAAGATTACAAATTGAAGTCTGTATTTGTGTTTCACATTCTAAAACCATGTGGTATATGTAGGATATTTTAAATATATGATTATAGTGGCCCTGTAATGAGGAGGCACCATCATGTAGATAAAACATTGATAGGACATGGGAGGTTTCTGGATTTATATATATCGAGATCAGACCCAAACAAGTACAAATTGTATGATTTTAGGCAGAAAAAAAGGGCTTTTAAGCACTTACTAATAAAATAAATGGACATAAAATAAAAACGAACAAATATTATATTCCTAGTGAAAGCCAGAGACCTCCCACGTGTGCTTTAAATGGTTAACTAAAACATATGTATAATTTTCCTCATATAACATGTTATGGACGTGTTACAATATGACTCTCCTGTATCATAGTAGCATATCCTATTAATTCATCATCGGCAGTGGTGGAGCTACTACAGGTGCAGCAGGTGCCAAGCACTGGGGCCCACAGTGAAGTAGGGCCCCTGCTAGTTGTAGTAAAGGAAGATGTATCATTTACTAGGGATGATGGCAGATAAGTATTATAATTTTTTTAGAAAAGTGATGTGATTACCATAAGGCTGATCTAACAAGCACAATATATATATTTGTATTGTTATCTAACGGGTACATGGGTTCCTTGGTGGCCCAGTGGTTAGGATTCAGTGCTTTCACCTCTGCAATCAGGGTTTGATTCCAGTCAGGGAACCAAGAGGTCACACCCACCCTGAAGCCAAGGAGGATTGAACCTGGCAAGCCCTCATACAAAATAATTTGTTGCTTTCCGTTCAGCTTCTCTTGGATGGGAAACCACCTAGGAATACCAGGAGCTGTATGCTGTGACCCACTGGAGAAGGAACTAGCAACCCACTCCAGTATCTCTGCATGAGAAAGGACATAAATATGTGCCTGGTGTGTTATGGTCTATGAGGTCATGGAGAGTCGGACACGACTGAATGAGGCAAAACAAACAAAAAATATAACAAAAAAGGGGTGCATATAGAGAAGCTGAACGGAAAGCAACAAATTATTTTGTATGAGGGCTTGCCACTGATCAGAAGTCAATAGGCCCCGTGCTTGTGATTTCTGCATTATTTCCTGGTAAATGGACATTAAGTATTAAACCATCCTTAAATGGTAAAACAAATTTATTTATTTCGACTAACTAGAACCAAATAAATGATTATATGACTATTTATTCTGATTCTGAGCTGCCAATCCAGTCAGTTGACTAAAATCTTGGCTGCGCCACCTAGAGGTCAATGGCCGCCACTGCTGGCGGTCAGAAAACAGGAACGATCCAGGTTATCCAAAGAGAAACACTGAGGTGGTTGATTGAGTTTTATTTCTCTCCCACCTTATGCAAACTGTAGCACCATGTAATTAAAGGGACCCTGTCACCTCAAAAGGAAGTTGATTTCGTAGTTAGGAGCATTGCAAACTGGCTATACATTGTACTAGCCATTCTTCTCTAAAGTAAATAATTTATTAAGTATTAAGAATACATTTTGAGGCAGCTGCATGCTAATGTGCAGCTCAGAGTGCTTGATAAGGGTGGTGGACGGGTCTAACTGCCAGATAACATTGCAACTCTTTATTTTAGCCACTACAGAGACAGACAAGCAGACTGCCATCGTAATTAGTACATCAAATCAGCTAATTAATATCTGCATATGAATTCATCAACAATATTACGTTTCCCACGACTTATCCACTTTAGAAAAAAATGGATAACACAACATGTAGACAGTTTTTCATGCTCTTTAAGAATAAACTAAAAAAACTACTTGATTTGGGGGTGACAGAGCCCCTATAACTTTGACTTTGTTATACTGTGCAGAGATGAGGCAGCTGCAGGTAAGTGCTAGTACATTCTGCCTCAATACTAAATGTAAAAGATGGGACCCTGTAGAGGAAGGAAAACAGCATATTTTCAGTGTAAATTCTTACCAAAGATCAACATTTTTAATTGCAATAAATTGATCTTTTCCACATACTATTTATAAAAACTAAACAATTAAAATACCTATTTAAATATAATAGTTGTGACTAGTCCCTTCGAGAATAATGCAAACTTGTATGCCTTTATGCACATCGTGTCCGACTATGATTGATCCTATGGACCGCAGCATGCGAGGCACATCTTGTGTCTGGTTGTGCTTATACATACGGCTTTCTTAGCACGGATACTGGAATGGGTTGCCAGTTCCTTCTCCGCGATTTGCCCGACCTCTCTGCTATGATCTGTCCATCTTGAGTGATCCTACATGGTATAGCTCACAGCTTCATTGAAGTACACAAGCCCCTTCGCCATGACAAGGTAGCGATCCAGAAGGGGTTCTACACGTTACATACAGTTAAATAATTCAAGATCTGGCAGCAATTTGCATCTCATGAAATCCCTTTAATGTATTTTATGCGCACAATTCCCTTATCACCCGACAGAAAAGGGATGTCTCGGAATCACAAGATCTGCTTCTGAGTCAATAATTTACATAATTTGTATTTTATTACAGCTTGTATAGAAACCATGTGTCGTATTTATAGCTACGTAGATATTTCATCATTATTATATATACTAGCGACTCGCCGTCATAAATGGCGATATATGATCTGCTCTGTCTCTCCCTGAGTGCCCTCTCTCTGTATTTATGCCCTCTCTCTCTGTGGCCCATCTCTCTGTCTGTGGCCTATCTCTCTCCCTCCCTCTTACTCCTTTCCCCTCTTTCTGTCTCTCCCTCTCTCTCCCCCCTCCCCTTCTTCTCTCTCTCCCCATGTCTCTCCCCCCAATTTCTCTCCCCTATCTCTCCCCCTATGTTTCTCTCCCACCCTCTCCCCTGTATCTACCCCCTGCTCCACCGTCTCTCTCTTTCCCTCCCCTGTGTCTTCCCCCCATGTCTCTCCCTCCCCTGTGTATCTCTCCCACCCTCTCCCTCCCATGTGTCTCTCTCCCCCTGTGTCTCCCCCCATGACTCCCCCCGTGTTCTATCTACTCCCCTGTGTCTCTTGCACCCCCTCCCCTGTCTCTCTCTTTCCCTCCCCTGTGTCTCTCTCCCACCAGTGTCTACCCTATGACACTCTCTCCCCCTGTGTCTCTCGCACCCCCCGTCACTCTCCCCCTGTGTCTCTCCCTCCCCTGTGTCTCTCACCCACCCTCTCCCTCCCTGTGTCTTTCTCCCTCCCCTTGTCTTCCCCATGACTCTCTCCCCCCTGTGTCTCTTGCACCCCCTCCCCTGTCTCTCCCCCAGTATCTCTCTCCCCCTGTGTCTCCCCCCCAGTGTCTCTCTCCCCCAGTGTCTCTCTCCCCTTGTGTCACTCTCCCCTTGTGTCACTCTCCCCTTGTGTCACTCTCTCCCCTTGTGTCACTCTCTCCCCTTGTGTCTGTCTCTGCCCCAGTGTCTCTCTCCCCCAGTGTCTCTCTCCCCCAGTGTCTCTCTCCCCCAGTGTCTCTCTCCCCCAGTGTCTCTCTCCCCCAGTGTCTCTCTCCCCCTGTGTCTCTCCCCCTGTGTCTCTCTCCCCCAGTGTCTCTCTCCCCTTGTGTCACTCTCCCCTTGTGTCACTCTCTCCCCCTGTGTCTCTCCCTCCCCAGTGTCTCTCCCTCCCCAGTGTCTCTCTCCCCCAGTGTCTCTCCCTCCCCAGTGTCTCTCCCTCCCCAGTGTCTCTCTCCCCCCGTGTCTCTCTCCCCCTGTGTCTCTCTCCCCCTGTGTCTCTCTCCCCCTGTGTCTCTCTCCTGTGTCTCTCTCCCCCAGTGTCTCTCTCCCCCAGTGTCTCTCTCCCCCTGTGTCTCTCCCCCGTGTCTCTCTCCCCCAGTGTCTCTCCCCCAGTGTCTCTCTCCCCCTGTGTCTCCCCCCTGTGTCTCTCCCCCGTGTCTCTCTCCCCCTGTGTCTCTCCCTCAGTGTCTCTCTCCCCCTGTGTCTCTCTCTCCCCAGTGTCTCTCCCTCCCCAGAGTCTCTCTCCCCCTGTGTCTCTCTCCCCCTGTGTCTCTCCCCCGTGTCTCTCTCCCCCAGTGTCTCTCCCCCAGTGTCTCTCTCCCCCTGTGTCTCCCCCCTGTGTCTCTCCCCCGTGTCTCTCTCCCCCTGTGTCTCTCCCTCAGTGTCTCTCTCCCCCTGTGTCTCTCCCTCCCCAGTGTCTCTCCCTCCCCAGAGTCTCTCTCCCCCTGTGTCTCTCTCCCCCTGTGTCTCTCCCTCCCCTGTGTCTCTCCCCCTGTGTCTCTCCCTCCCCTGTGTCTCTCCCTCCCCTGTGCCCCCCCCCCCCCCCCCCCATCACCTCAGCAGCCTACCAATGATACAGTTTCCATGGTGCGCGTGCGCTGCCCAGCGTTATACACAGGAAGCCATATCAGTGATTCTAGGAATTCAGAGCAAGGAAATCTTTTGTCTCTGCCATATTACCATGCAGATGTTATATTGTTATGGTGCACGTATAACGTTAAAGAGACTCACCCAAAGAGAGTGTCACCCAAAATCAAGGTGCTGTTCTTTTAGGTTACTCTTAAAGACCATGTTGTGTTAGCTATTTCTTTCTAAGAGGAATAAATACTAATAAATTCCATGTTGGTGCTGCATTTATATGCAAATGAGTGTCTTGTGCATAATAATTAGCTTATTCCCTTATATTGTGCTTGTCTGCATCCCTATTGTCCAAAATAAAGACCCTCAATATTATCTGGAAATTAGACCCCTCTCCCACGCTTATCAAGTCCTTTGAGCCACATCGTAGCGTATAGGAGCCACACAATCATTTTTGTTTTTAAAGATTCCCAAGGGCATGCTCAGTGAGTCTTAAAAGAGCAAGTTTTAGACCCCATCAGCACTTATTTCCCATGTAAAGGAATGAGCAGGTTTTAAACATTGCAAGATAATATATTTATGGCCTCATTACCACGTTAAGCATGTCATGGAATTTTATATATGCCTTAATAACTATAATAATACTAGCGACTTGCCCGTCAAAAATGACGGCAATAAAAGTGTAGGCTGGCAATGCTGTATGCCACACAATGTGAGGCTTTTGCTTCTCTGAGCACCTTCGGCGCTCATTGTGACCCTTTCCTCCCTCCTACTGTACGGGCCGCTCATTTCAGGGTCCATTAACCTGCAAGTTTTGTGCTTGGGCATGCCATGTGTGTCTTTCCAGCATCTCCCCCTGTCCCTTCCCTGTGTGATTCTCCTCTGTGTGTCTGTTGAATGTTTGTGTGGCGCGCGCTGACTGCCGTGCGTTGTTTGTCTGTGTCCCGCGTGCCTGGAGTTGTTGGTGTAAGTGTTACTGGCTTTGCCGTATTTTCCAAGTCCCGCCTGCCTGGCTTTGCTCCGCCTCTTTTTCATCTAGTTTCAGAATTTTTTACGTTTTTCGTCCACCATTTCTTTTTCTCGCTTAGCCAATTTTCGAGTGACGAAACACGTCAAATAAGGTTCAAAATCGCTTGCAACCTCACTCCCAGGCTTCCTGCCACCCCCCCCCCCCCCCCCGTCATGCTGTGTGTGAATGTGTTTTTATATATTTGTTTTTATTATTTTTCTTGTTTTCCGGTTTCTGCATGTCGGATTGGTATTTTTCTAAGGTCTATTTTTCCCCCCGAGCTCGCATGTGTGACGGCGCCACTGGCTGCAATGAGCGCTTCAAGTGCTGCGCGGCTGCTTAATTGCTCATTTCAGTCCCGCATGCTTCAATGCCTCAACTGCTCGTCTTGCCTCGCAAGGCTCGCAGGGTAATGAGCGCCTTTGGCGCTCTTTGCCTAAACCCTGCGAGCTCGGAAGGCTTCAATGCCTCAACTGCTCGTCTCATTTCGCGAGGCTCACAAGCATGATGACAAATCGCAGTTTGACAATTATAATATGTGATTGATAAATAATGTTGGCATACACTGCTCATGGAAAGGGGAACTTGCGGCTCAAATATGCTTTATATTATGTATAAACCAGGAATGTCCAAGTCTGGTCCTGGATTTGAGGATTTCCTTTCTGTGCGCAGGTGAATCGATCAGAAGTGATAGTGTCACCTGGGTGAAGCAGGGATATCCTCAAATCAAGGCCTATTTGTGGCCCACCAGAACCGAACTTGGACATCCCTGGTATAAACCATCCGTCATGCATAGAGCATGATCGTTATGTCATTATATGATCATATGATAATGCAGGAAATTATTGTTTTGCCTAAAACAACAACAGCAATTTAGACAAGGAATAAAATGCTTTAAATATCTGTAATTCTTATTCCGAGCTTTAATACCTTTTTATATCCGCATTGTCGCTGTAAGTTTTGATGAAAACAAAACACAAACTAAACACCGGGGGATGCGCAACGCGATTACTAAGGATTTCCCACAGAATATGTAAGTGAATTCCTACTTCCCGCATTGTTGCTTCTTATTTAATATCTGCTCTGGATTGCACCCACATGCGCCATATGTCAGCCGTGTACCAATGGGAACCAGTTATTTATACAGTGGCTGACTCTCTCCTGCATTATACTGACACCTGCTGTTCACATATAGGAACTGCAGGCGTTTGCATATATATCATACGCTGTATCTCACAGACTTAAGTGACATGGGACCATTTTTCCCCCAACATTTTTGCTTTGACACCTCCTGACTTGCCTAATTTGTAACTGCATATTGGATTTGACTAAAGTTATACAATTAATTACAATATAAAAATATATATGTACTTACCTTAAAATGAGCCAAAGACCATAAATAGGCAGCTTTTTTCCCAGATTCCCTTTTGAACCTAAGCTGAAAGTGCAATGCTCAAAGAAAGCAACATAAGGACTGCAGTGTACCAATATGATATGTACATATGACCCCATACCATATGGGAACACTGCCCACAATCTTTATGTTAATATATAATATATATAATACTACCTCCCCTCAAAGTCTACTACACAAGCTAGGAACCAGCCCCATACCAATGAGAGGCAGTAACCTGGAAACAGTGCTGTACGTGGGTAGGTTTCCTGGCTTGTGCCTAATCTGTCCTGGGCTTTGCTTAAAGCTGTGTTATACCGCAGACATATACCTAAAGTGAGCCATGTTTGAAATGGTATTGGATTAAAGAGCAAAGCCTTTGAGGGCACATTTTCATGTTCCTGCCCAGGTTCCCAGAATGCAGTGCAATTTACTATAATATATATATATTATTTTTTTAATAATATAATTTTATTTTCTTAAATATGAAGCCAGATGTCCTTTTCATTAAAATAATTTAAGGTTAACCTGATTTTTTTGACATACTTTACCCATAGAAAATACCCAGTCTCAAGAGACAGAATGTGAGTTATTGGAGCTCCATCAGCTACTTAGTGGTTATATTATATTATATTAACATCATGTTTAATTGGCAAAGCAAATAATATGCAAATTTAATGAAATAAGATAGTGTTCATAAACCAGAAAATATAATTACTTTAAATGTGAATTCAAATATTTTTTAATTATAACAACTGAATAATTGCCAGTGTGTTTGACATCTTGTTCCTCCCTAATTTACAGAATTACACTGACCCCTGCTGTCCAATAGAGAGAACTGCAGGCATTCACATCCTTATAGAAGGGTATAGGGTGAAAGACTTGAATAATGCAAGTTTATGTAATATTCTTGCAAGTAGTTTCATTAATTTGGTAAAATGACACTTTTTTGGGGGGGTAATTTCCATAGCCAGAATAGCATTTGTGCAGATAGATTTATATCAGATGTGCTATTTTAGGTCTTCTGTGAGAGGTAGGAGGGGAGAGGTTTCCAATAATGATAATAACAAATGTAAGGCTTTCAGTGCAGATATCACATGATGAAGTTACCTGTATGAAACAGCGTGGAACACTAACTCCTTGCTAAATATTATCTACTAGTCGTCTGCCCGTCATAAATGACTGGTTAATATATAATTTTCCCCCTCCCCTCTTCCCCTGTATCTCTTTCCCCCCTCTCCCTCCCCAGTGTCTCTTCCCTCCCCCTGTCTCTTTACTCCCCCTTTTCCCCCTCTGTCTCTTTCTTCCCCGGCTCCCTCCCCTGTATCTCTCTCCCCCTTCCCTGTGTCTCTCCCTCCCCTGTGGCTCTTCCCCCAACTCTCTCCCCTGTATCTCTTCCCCTCGCCCCTGTGTCTCTTTCCGCATGTCACTCCCCATTTCCTCTGTGTCTCTCTCCCCCGTGTCTCCCCCCTCCCCTGTATCTCTTCCCCTCCCCTGTGTGTCTTTTCCACCTTCCCCCTACCCTGTGTCACTTTCCCCCTCTCCCTTCCCTGTATCTCTCCCCCCACCTCCTTTGTGTCTCTACCCCCTATATCTTCCCCCTTCCCATGTGTCTCTTTCCCACCCTCTCCCTCCCCTGTGTCTCTTCCACCCTCTCCTGTGTGTCTCCCCCTCCCCCCGTGTTTCTATCCCCCTGTGTCTCTTCTCCTCCTCTCTCCCTTGTATCTCTTCCCCTCCCCTGTGTCTCTTTTCTGCTCTCTCCCTACCCTGTGTCTCTGCCCCCTGCCTCCTTTGTCTCTCCCCATATCTCTCCCCCCTCCCTTGTGTCTCCCCCCCCTCCCTCCCCTGTGTCTCTTTCCCCCTCTCCATCCCCTATGTCTCTCCCCCTGCCTAATTTTTGTCTCTTCCCCCTCTTCTGTGTTTCTTCCCCATCTCTCCCCCCGTGTCTCTTTCCTGCCCTCTCCCTCTCCTGTGCCTCTTTACCCCTCTCCCTCCCCTGTGTCTCTTTCCCCCTCCCCTGTGTCTCTTTCCCCCTCTCCCTCCCCTGTGTCTCTCCCCTGCCTCCTTTTTGTCTCTTCTCCCCATCTCTTTCCCCTCCCCTGTGTCTCTTTCCCGCCCTCTCCCTCCCCTGTGTCTCTTCCTCCCCTGTGTCTCTCCCACCTCTTCCTCCCCTGTGTCTCTTTCCCCCTCTCCCTCCCCTGTTTCTCTCCCCCTGCCTTCTTTTTGTCTCTTCCCCCTCCCCTGTGTCTCTTCCCCCTATCTCCCCCCCCCCCAGTGTCTCTTTCCCTCCCTCTACCACCCCTGTGTCTCTTCCCCCTTCCTCACCTGTGTCTATTCCCCCTTCTTCTCCCCTGTGTCTCTTTCGCCCTCTCGTGTGTCTCTTCCCCTCCCTCTACCTCCCCTGTGTCTCTCCCCCCCTCTTCCTCCCCTGTGTATATTCCCACTCTACCTCCCCTGTGTCTCTTTCCCCCTCTCCCTCCCCTGTTTCTCTCCCCCTGCCTCCTTTTTGTCTCTTCCCCCTCCCCTGTGTCTTTTCCCCCCTATCTCACCCATGTCTCTTTCCCTCCCTCTACCTCCCACGTGTCTCTTCCCCTTCTTCCTCCCTTGTGTATCTGCCCCCTCTCCCTCCCGTGTGTCTCTTCCCCCCTCTCCCTCTCCTGTGTCTCTCTCCCACCTCCTTTTTGTCTCTTCCCCCATCTCATCCCCTCCCCTGTCTCCCTTCCCCCTCCCATGTGTCTCTTCTCCCTATCTCTCCCCCTTCCCCTGTGTCTCTTTCCCTCCCTCTACCTCCCCTGTGTCTCTTCCCCCTCTTCTTCCCCTGTGTCTCTTTGCCCACGTTTCCCTCCCCTCCCGTGTCTCTTTTCCTCCCTCTACCTCCCCTGTGTCTCTTCCCCCTCTTCTTCCCCTGAGTCTCTTTGCCCCTGTTTCCCTCCCCTGTGTCTCTTTTCCTCCCTCTACCTCCCCTGTGTCTCTCCCCTCCTCTTTTTCCCCTGTGTCTCTTTGCCCCCGTTTCCCTCCCCTGTGTCTCTTTCCCTCCCTCTACCTCTCCTGTGTCACTTCCCCCCTCTTCTTCCCCTGTGTCTCTTTGCCCCCGTTTCCCTCCCCTGTGTCTCTTTCCCTCCCTCTACCTCTCCTGTGTCACTTCCCCCCTCTTCTTCCCCTGTGTCTCTTTGCCCCTGTTTCCCTCCCCTGTGTCTCTTTCCCTCCCCCTACCTCTCCTGTGTCTCTCCCCTCCTCTTCTTCCCCTGTGTCTCTTTGCCCCCGTTTCCCTCCCCTGTGTCTCTTTCCCTCCCTCTACCTCTCCTGTGTAACTTCCCCCCTCTTCTTCCCCTGTGTCTCTTTGCCCCCGTTTCCCTCCCCTGTGTCTCTTTCCCTCCCTCTACCACTCCTGTGTCACTTCCCCCCTTTTCTTCCCCTGTGTCTCTTTGCCCCCGTTTCCCTCCCCTGTGTCTCTTTCCCACCCTCTACCTCTCCTGTGTAACTTCCCCCCTCTTCTTCCCCTGTGTCTCTTTGCCCCCGTTTCCCTCCCCTGTGTCTCTTTCCCTCCCTCTACCACTCCTGTGTCACTTCCCCCCTCTTCTTCCCCTGTGTCTCTTTGCCCCCGTTTCCTTCCCCTGTGTCTCTTTCCCTCCCTCTACCTCTCCTGTGTCACTTCCCCCCTCTTCTTCCCCTGTGTCTCTTTGCCCACGTTTCCCTCCCCTCTCCTGTGTCTCTTTCCCCACTCCTCCATCCGCTGTGTCTCTTTTTCCCGCTCTGTCCCTTTCCCCCTCCTGGTGCCACGCGTTTGTGCATGCGCGGCCAGTGCTGTTTTTTGAGCATGCGTGGCTTATGCCGAGCTTTGCATTTCCATTCAAATAGTTTCTAAATTGTTACACACGCTTCCCCCCTATCTCTATATTGCAGATTTGTGAGCTTGAAAATAATGTGTTGTTCATTTTAATGCCTAATATCACTTTCCCTTTAATTATGAGTACAGTAGTGTGGATATATTGGCATTTACAGGGCTACGGATAGGACTTTACCCCCTTGCGGGTCCTCTCTGGTGCCCATAGGATTTTTGGCTCCATTTGCCTTTACGGGTTTGAACGTCAGTGCGTCCTTGGGGATTTGTAGCAATTTTATAGCGATTTGCGATTGTAACATTTACGGTCTTGACAGATCAAAGGCTTAGCTGGGATAGAGTTCAGATTCTGACAGCCCGTAGGGATTTTCCCCTGGTAACCCGCAGATCTGCAGGTAGCTGAAAGAGGCCAATTTAATAGCCGTAAGTCTTGCGGGCTCCTTTACGGGATATGAATTCTTTAGTTGGAGCAATTTAATGGGGCTGCATGTTAGCAAAAACTTCACATGTTTGTGCGGTATGTAACAAACTAACAACATTACCAGCTGTGGAAGGCAAAGACATAAAAGCATTTTTACAAACTTTCTTCATTTTATAAGAATCTAATGCATGGACGCTGCCATGACAGTTATACTTCCTTTTCAAAGCACAAGGGGGTGGATACAAAACAGGGCAAGCAAGTACTTACAAGAAACCCTGAGGAAGTTTATCCATAAAACACGTTGGTCAGGAGAGGGTCTTTAGTATAATTTGCATGGCAGCACTGCCATTATAGCATTTTTACGTAAAGTCTATGTTTTATAACAATAATTGATTAAGCAATACGTATTTATAGTCTAAGATGAACTTTAGAACCCATAAGATATATTTGTTATATTTATTTTATCACTTTTTATCTATGATAATCTTTGCCTATACCCTCAATATCGGAAATAAGATACGTTGGCTTTGTCTTGTTTTTTGCTATTTTTGGCCTATTTTTCCTATGATTGTTGGGATTATAATCTTTTATAGAAAAAGAAAAGATATTTATTGTATGGTCCTGTTAACCCAGACAGTATTGTATACAAGAATTTCATTTGTGAGTATAATTTACTTTTTTTTAAATAAGCCATTGGTTTTGAATACTACTCTAGGTTGGGCTCTAGGCACTTTTTTTTTTTTATAGCACTTGCAGCTGCCATTACCGAGCCTATAGGAGGGGAAATCTTATCTGAATGAACCAATGAATCAAGTAAACCCCCTCCCTCCTTCCTCCCCATTCCACTCCTGAATAGATAAGAAAAATTATGAGAACAGTCCTATTCAGTCTCCAAACCAGCAGAAAGCATAAACGACACAAACATGGCATCCATCCAGTACAGTGTCTACTAACATAGCGAGGGCCAAAGGCGCTCCTTGCCAGCAACTGCGGACCTAGCAAAATTTACGGAGTTACAAAACAAAAATACGAGACACATTACGACCCATTACGACCTCGCAAAAAACGTCCGAAACCAGCGCACATGAAAACATGAAAAACACAATAAATACACACAACAAGCACATAAAAAGCTTACCCACAGCAAGGGGGGGCACCCAGGACCTCGAAAACTGAAGTTACTCCTCAATTTAAGTCCAAATTTCGGAGTTTAGACACCCGAAAATCACCTAAGCGAGAGAAAAAATGGTCGCCGAACAAAACGAAAACGAGGCTAAAGGACCCTAAACACGCAAAACACCACCAAACACCTATGGATTTTCCGAAAAAGTCGGACGACACCCGAAAACAAGGACGCAAAATCAGCCACAGCCGCATAACACACATTAGGCGCCATTTTAGAACACTAACTTACACAATCCGGAAGCACACAGCTACACAAAGGATTTGCCTCGCTCACGCACACTATTACACTACACACATTCATGACACTTACACAGCAGCTCCACAGCACTGATGCTGCAGCAACATCAAAACAGATTGCCAGCTCTTCAGCACAATGCTTCCTGCATATATTACTTCACAATAGGTAAAGTATATTCATTTCTTATTTTATTAATTATTTATACGGAAAAAAAACACCAACGCTGCTCATAGCACGCAAACAACCAAGAGCCTTGCAATGAGCGCCAAAGGATCTTAAAACACCAACAAAATTAATTTTGCATGCAAACAACATTACCTGCCTTACAATCTTATTGCCGTAATTTTTTGACGGGCAAGTCGCTAGTCACATATATAGTTGTCAGCAAGCGGGTTGTTGCTAAAGCTTGCGGGCTTGTGTAGCGAGCCCGCCGCAACTGCAGCCCTCGCAAAGCGAGGGCCGCAGTTTTCTTGCAAGGGGCGCCAATGGCGCTCCTTGCTCTGGTGGAGATGAGCGCCATAGGCGCTCATCCCTATGATCCCCCATGACTTTCGGACCACAAATGCCGAACCTCGCGAAGCGAAGGGCCGCATTTGCGGAGGTGGAGGCTCAAAAGCCTCACAACCGGTTACAAACGACCACACAAGTGAGACTTGGAAAAAAACACATAAACACGCAATGACTAACTACGGACTTACACAAAAATATACGACCCGCATTACGGACTCGCAAGAATACGACCTTAACGGACAAACCACAAACAGCGGCAAACATTAAAAAACACAAATAAACACACAAATTTTTTTTAAAAAAATTACCCACACCAAGGGGGGACACCCAGGACCTCTGTAACACACTCAAATCTCGAATTTGGTCAAATTTACAAAGTTTAGCCACTCGAAAATCTCCTAAGCGAGAAAAAAAAAGGCTGGCGAAAAAAAAAAAAAAAGAGGCTACACGACCCCTAAAGCCGCTAAATGCCACAAAGCCAATACGGCTTTTACAAAAACCCATACGACCTACAACATACACCATCAGGAAGGACGCTTCATCATACAAACCCGCCTACCACATGTGCAATCGCCGCCATTTTACAACACTAACTTACAGAATGCGGAAGTACACAGCTACACTCGCGCATGCAGCCTATATGCTGCAGGAACATCAAAACAGATTGTCAGCTCTTCAGCACAATGCTTCCTGCATATATTACTTACAAATAGGTAAAGTATATTAATTTATTAATTTAATACTTACTTAATTAGCAGCACAAAATACATATACACAAAAAAAAAACTATCGCAATAAACGCAAAATACATTTACTGTGCGCCTCACAACGAGCGCCAACGCTGCTCATACCACACAAACTACACCACGGGACAGCCTTGCAATAAGCCCAAAAAACAGATCAGCGCCGACCAAACAATAACAGCAAAAGCGCCTGTGATAAAAAAAAAATACAACAACCAAGAGGCTCGCAATGAGCGCAGAGCTCTCACACCACCATAAAAAATAATGTCTGGCCCAAACAACATTCCTTGACTTACAATTCTATTGCCGTCATTTTTTGAAGGACAATTCGCTAGTTTATTTATATTTATAATATATATGTCTACATGCCAACTAAATAAATAAGTACGGTAAGTATAAAGCTTTCATGAGAGAGATATACTGCTCCATAGCACCGGTGCCCTCTAGTGGCCAAATCTGGTGCACAATCATTTTTATGTCCCTCTTCGTTTAACCTGGGGGGAATTTGTCCCCACCATCCCCCCCACCCCCCAGTTCCTACGCCCCAGCTTTATGCTCAGATCTTTTTTTTGTGTTCGCGCCGTTCAGTTGTGTTTGAATCATGGTCCATAACACACTTGGTATTCATAGCAGAGATACTGGAGTGGTTTGCCAGTTCCTTCTCCAGTGGGCCACAGCATACAGCTCCTGTCATTCCTAGGTGGTGTCCCATCCAAGTACTGGCCAAGCCCAACCCTGCTTAGGGTGGTTTGATCTCTTGGTTCCCTGACTGGAACTGAACCGCATCGTGAAAGCATTGACTCCTAACCACTGGACACCAATGCTTGCACAGCTTCTATTTTTTTTCAAACTTCACAAACATTTTTTCCCAATCTACAGAGATCCTTTAATTATTCCTGGAAAGTTACAATGTAACAAGAAAAAGAAGAGCTAATACTACTTAATATAAACCTAGTCAGATCTCGCTGTGCGTTCTGTGTCCAGTTTTGAGAAACATATTTCCAGAGAGACAAAAATACATTAAAAACAGATAAAAAGAGGACTATGGAAATTGTCCATAGTTTAAAATATGTTATGAATGTGGATCGTATTCTCTTGTGCGAAATCACAACAAAGAGAAAATAAAACTTTCCACGTGAGAAACAAAGTCGTCATTTTAGGTAATGGATAAAAGCGAGTTCTCTTACGGTTAGTATAGTTGGCGTCACAAAGGCCCAGCAGACCTTCCAGAACCGACTTGGCTGAAACCCGACCATCATTTCAATATCTTCACAAAATCTCTGGAGTCCTGGAAGATACAAAAGATACAACGGGTAATGTCAGCAGCAAGGACCTGGCACTCAGGAATGTGGGCATATTCACCTTTTATATAAATTAGTTCTTGTCATTATCATAGAAATATTCATAGACTTGAAGTTTTTTTAGATGTTTGCTTTATTAAAGCAAGTTTTCTTCCCCTTGCTTCATTGCATACTTTGTTATATAGTGTGTGTGTGCAGTCCTTCAGTCGTGTCTGACTCTCTATGACCATGTCTATGTCTCTGATTGTGCTTATCCATATGGTTTTCATGGAAAAGAGACTGGATTGGGTTGCTAGTTTCTTCTCCGATGGACCACAATTTTTCTGACCTCTCTGCTATGACTTGCTCACCTTGGGTGACCCTACATGGTTTAGCTCACAGCTTCATTGAGTTACACATGCCCCTTCGCCACGACAAGGTAGCGATCCTGAAGGGGTGTTACATAATAGATGAGGTTAAGAAGTAAAACTAGTTCAAGAGGATTGGCCCAGAGGAGGGGCAATTGGCATCCAAATAAAACTCTCCTTTATGAGAAAAATAAATGCCTTTCCTGACCCAAAAGCCTGCAATCAGATTTCTCCCTTGACAGATAATTGACCTATTCTATAAGCATCATCATGATAAGTCTGTAAATGCCCATTTGATCCTAAAATGTTTCATAAGTCACAATCTCCTTTGGTTGTGAGTTCCACAATCTGACATATGAACCATTTTGGGATCAAATGGGCATATCCTAATGTTCATAGAATAGGTCAAGTATCAGTCCAGGGATTAGTAATGTACAAACAACTTGTATTATTGAAGGTGGGGGCTTCTTTTTGCCCAATTCTGATGGGATGATATTTTATTTGTTATGTTCCTCTGACAAAACCCTTTATTGGCAATTAACATATTTATATAATTATTTATCTCACCTTTTAGGGGCCTAAATTACAGAGTTAAATAGAAATAAATGTGACTCTGTTACCCTTCCTTTGTTTGCTATGTTGTGGCGATACCTTATCGCTCTGAGTTTTTTGTTACAGTTTTCTTGTGAAACTACTTTGATTGTGAAGAACACGTATGTAAAAGTATCATCTCGAAGCCGGTGACCACCACATCTCTTTACACAACGTGCCCCCTTACCAGTCATATAATAAATCCCATATATCGTCCCACTAACTCATTTCCATCACATATTTGCATTAAATGTAAAAGTTAAAAATCATAGAAAAATCCAATATTTTGCATGTTTTTCCTAAAGGTTTCTTGTCTGATTTTCTCTTTGGAGTCCCGATTACGATGAAATAATCATTATTGACCTTCAGTCGTGACCATATAGACCACACAACGCCAGGCACATCTGTCTGTGTTACTGGTTGTGCTTATCCATAAGGTTTTCTTGGCAAAAGTACTGGAGTGATTTGCCAGTTCCTTCACCAGTGGATCACAATTTGTTTTCCCTCTCTGCTATGACCTGTCCATCTTGGGTGACCTTACATGGTATAGCTCACAGCTTCATTGAGGTACACAAGACCCTTACCATGGCAAGGTAGTGATCCAGAATGGAAATAATCACTAGCCAATTATTAAACTACTACAGTGATAGTCAACCTGGTCCCTACCATCCACTAATGGGTGATTCAAGCTTTCATGGTCGACGGCAGGGTAATGGCTACATGGCATCGCTGATGAGTGATGTCACATGCTGGAGACACGCAGCGCCACGCTTGACTGGTTGGAGAGCTGATGAGAGAGCCCTAGGGTCAGCAGTCAGGACTGGTTCACTATCTAGTAAGTACAGGGTGATATATAGCTAGGGTCAGAAGTCAGGTCCGGATCACTATCTAGTAAGTACAGGGTGATACATAGCTAGGGTCAGCAGTCAGGACCGGATCACTATCTAGTAAGTACAGGGCGATATATAGCTAGGGTCGGCAGTCAGGTCCAGGTCACTATCTAGTAAGTACAGGCGATATATAGCTAGGGTCAGCAGTCAGGACCGGGTCACTATCTAGTAAGTACAGGGTGATATATAGCTAGGGTCAGCAGTCAGGTCCGGATCACTATCTAGTAAGTACAGGGTGATACATAGCTAGGGTCAGCAGTGAGGGCCGGATCACTATCTAGTAAGTACAGGGCGATATATAGCTAGGGTCAGCAGTCAGGGCTGGGTCACTATCTAGTAAGTACAGGGTGATACATAACTAGGGTCAGCAGTCAGGACCAGATCACTTTCTAGTAAGTACAGGGCGATATATAGCTAGGGACAGCAGTCAGGACTGGGTCACTATCTAGTAAGTACAGGGTGATACATAGCTAGGGTCAGCAGTCAGGACCGGATCACTATCTAGTAAGTACAGGGCGATACATAGCTAGGGACAGCAGTCAGGACCGGGTCACTATCTAGTAAGTACAGGGCGATACATAGCTAGGGACAGCAGTCAGGACCGGTTCACTATCTAGTAAGTACAGGGCGATATATAGCTAGGGTCAGCAGTCAGGTCCGGATCACTATCTAGTAAGTACAGGGCGATATATAGCTAGGGTCAGCAGTCAGGGCCGGGTCACTATCTAGTAAGTACAGGGTGATACATAGCTAGGGCCAGCAGTCAGGACCGGATCACTATCTAGTAAGTACAGGGCGATATATAGCTAGGGTCAGCAGTCAGGGCCGGGTCACTATCTAGTAAGTACAGGGTGATACATAGCTAGGGCCAGCAGTCAGGACCGGATCACTATCTAGTAAGTACAGGGCTATACATAGCTAGGGTCAGCAGTCAGGGCCGGGTCACTATCTAGTAAGTACAGGGCTATACATAGCTAGGGTCATCAGTCATGACCGGGTCACTATCTAGTAAGTACAGGGTGATACACAGCTAGGGTCAGCAGTCAGGGCCGGGTCACTATCTAGTAAGTACAGGGTGATACATAGCTAGGGACAGCAGTCAGGACCGGGTCACTATCTAGTAAGTACAGGGTGATACATAGCTAGGGACAGCAGTCAGAACCGGGTCACTATCTAGTAAGTACAGGGCGAGACAAAGCTAGGGACATCAGGCAGGACCGGGTCACTATCTAGTAAGTACAGGGTGATATATAGCTAGGGTCAGCAGTCAGGTCCGGATCACTATCTAGTAAGTACAGGGTGATACATAGCTAGGGACAGCAGTCAGGACCGGATCACAATCTAGTAAGTACAGGGCGATACATAGCTAGGGTCAGCAGTCAGGACCGGATCACTATCTAGTAAGTACAGGGCGATATATAGCTAGGGTCAGCAGTCAGGTCCAGGTCACTATCTAGTAAGTACAGGGTGATACATAACTAGGGTCAGCAGTCAGGACCAGATCACTTTCTAGTAAGTACAGGGCGATATATAGCTAGGGACAGCAGTCAGGACTGGGTCACTATCTAGTAAGTACAGGGTGATACATAGCTAGGGTCAGCAGTCAGGACCGGATCACTATCTAGTAAGTACAGGGCGATACATAGCTAGGGACAGCAGTCAGGACCGGGTCACTATCTAGTAAGTACAGGGCGATACATAGCTAGGGACAGCAGTCAGGACCGGTTCACTATCTAGTAAGTACAGGGCGATATATAGCTAGGGTCAGCAGTCAGGTCCGGATCACTATCTAGTAAGTACAGGGCGATATATAGCTAGGGTCAGCAGTCAGGGCCGGGTCACTATCTAGTAAGTACAGGGTGATACATAGCTAGGGCCAGCAGTCAGGACCGGGTCACTATCTAGTAAGTACAGGGCGATACATAGCTAGGGACAGCAGTCAGGACCGGTTCACTATCTAGTAAGTACAGGGCGATATATAGCTAGGGTCAGCAGTCAGGTCCGGATCACTATCTAGTAAGTACAGGGCGATATATAGCTAGGGTCAGCAGTCAGGGCCGGGTCACTATCTAGTAAGTACAGGGTGATACATAGCTAGGGACAGCAGTCAGGACCGGTTCACTATCTAGTAAGTACAGGGCGATATATAGCTAGGGTCAGCAGTCAGGTCCGGATCACTATCTAGTAAGTACAGGGCGATATATAGCTAGGGTCAGCAGTCAGGGCCGGGTCACTATCTAGTAAGTACTGGGTGATACATAGCTAGGGACAGCAGTCATGACCGGATCACTATCTAGTAAGTACAGGGCGATATATAGCTAGGGTCAGCAGTCAGGGCTGGGTCACTATCTAGTAAGTACAGGGTGATACATATCTAGGGCCAGCAGTCAGGACCGGATCACTATCTAGTAAGTACAGGGCTATACATAGCTAGGGTCAGCAGTCAGGGCCGGGTCACTATCTAGTAAGTACAGGGCTATACATAGCTAGGGTCATCAGTCATGACCGGGTCACTATCTAGTAAGTACAGGGTGATACACAGCTAGGGTCAGCAGTCAGGGCCGGGTCACTATCTAGTAAGTACAGGGTGATACATAGCTAGGGACAGCAGTCAGGACCGGGTCACTATCTAGTAAGTACAGGGTGATACATAGCTAGGGACAGCAGTCAGAACCGGGTCACTATCTAGTAAGTACAGGGCGAGACAAAGCTAGGGACAACAGGCAGGACCGGGTCACTATCTAGTAAGTACAGGGTGATATATAGCTAGGGTCAGCAGTCAGGTCCGGATCACTATCTAGTAAGTACAGGGTGATACATAGCTAGGGACAGCAGTCAGGACCGGATCACAATCTAGTAAGTACAGGGTGATACATAGCTAGGGACAGCAGTCAGGACCGGATCACAATCTAGTAAGTACAGGGTGATACATAGCTAGGGACAGCAGTCAGAACCGGGTCACTATCTAGTAAGTACAGGGCGAGACAAAGCTAGGGACAGCAGGCAGGACCGGGTCACTATCTAGTAAGTACAGGGTGATATATAGCTAGGGTCAGCAGTCAGGTCCGGATCACTATCTAGTAAGTACAGGGTGATACATAGCTAGGGACAGCAGTCAGGACCGGATCACAATCTAGTAAGTACAGGGCGATACATAGCTAGGGTCAGCAGTCAGGACCGGATCACTATCTAGTAAGTACAGGGCGATATATAGCTAGGGTCAGCAGTCAGGTCCAGGTCACTATCTAGTAAGTACAGGCGATATATAGCTAGGGTCAGCAGTCAGGACCGGGTCACTATCTAGTAAGTACAGGGTGATATATAGCTAGGGTCAGCAGTCAGGGCCGGGTCACTATCTAGTAAGTACAGGGTGATACATAACTAGGGTCAGCAGTCAGGGCCGGGTCACTATCTAGTAAGTACAGGGTGATACATAACTAGGGTCAGCAGTCAGGATCGGATCACTTTCTAGTAAGTACAGGGCGATATATAGCTAGGGACAGCAGTCAGGGCCGGGTCACTATCTAGTAAGTACAGGGTGATACATAACTAGGGTCAGCAGTCAGGATCGGATCACTTTCTAGTAAGTACAGGGTGATACATAACTAGGGTCAGCAGTCAGGACCGGTTCACTATCTAGTAAGTACAGGGCGATATATAGCTAGGGTCAGCAGTCAGATCCGGATCACTATCTAGTAAGTACAGGGCGATATATAGCTAGGGTCAGCAGTCAGGGCCGGGTCACTATCTAGTAAGTACAGGGTGATACATAGCTAGGGACAGCAGTCAGGACCGGATCACTATCTAGTAAGTACAGGGTGATACATAGCTAGGGTCAGCAGTCAAGCCTGGGTCACTATCTAGTAAGTACAGGGTTATACATAGCTAGGGACAGCAGTCAGGACCGGGTCACTATCTAGTAAGTACAGGGCAATACATAGCTAGGGTCAGCAGTCAGGGCCGGGTCACTATCTAGTAAGTACAGGGCTATACATAGCTAGGGTCATCAGTCATGACCGGGTCACTATCTAGTAAGTACAGGGCGATACATAGCTAGGGACAGCAGTCAGAACCGGGTCACTATCTAGTAAGTACAGGGCGAGACAAAGCTAGGGACAGCAGGCAGGACCGGGTCACTATCTAGTAAGTACAGGGCGATACATAGCTAGGGACAGCAGTCAGGACCGGTTCACTATCTAGTAAGTACAGGGCGATATATAGCTAGGGTCAGCAGTCAGGTCCGGATCACTATCTAGTAAGTACAGGGCGATATATAGCTAGGGTCAGCAGTCAGGGCCGGGTCACTATCTAGTAAGTACAGGGTGATACATAGCTAGGGCCAGCAGTCAGGACCGGATCACTATCTAGTAAGTACAGGGCAATATATAGCTAGGGTCAGCAGTCAGGGCCGGGTCACTATCTAGTAAGTACAGGGTGATACATAGCTAGGGACAGCAGTCAGGACCGGATCACTATCTAGTAAGTACAGGGTGATACATAGCTAGGGTCAGCAGTCAGGACCGGGTCACTATCTAGTAAGTACAGGGTGATACATAGCTAGGGACAGCAGTCAGGACCGGGTCACTATCTAGTAAGTACAGGGCTATACATAGCTAGGGTCAGCAGTCAGGGCCGGGTCACTATCTAGTAAGTACAGGGCTATACATAGCTAGGGTCATCAGTCATGACCGGGTCACTATCTAGTAAGTACAGGGTGATACACAGCTAGGGTCAGCAGTCAGGGCCGGGTCACTTTCTAGTAAGTATAGGGTGATTCATAGCTAGGGACAGCAGTCAGGACCGGGTCACTATCTAGTAAGTACAGGGTGATACATAGCTAGGGACAGCAGTCAGAACCGGGTCACTATCTAGTAAGTACAGGGCGAGACAAAGCTAGGGACAGCAGGCAGGACCGGGTCACTATCTAGTAAGTACAGGGTGATACATAGCTAGGGTCATGTGATTCATGTAACCAGTGGGCGGTATCAAAAGGTTGAGGACCCAGCAGGATCATGGGACTATACTTTATATTTGGATAAATATTTTAGAAAGAATAATTCATACAGTCTTCAATTTGTCAACTGTTATTTCCAACCATTTAGTAGTGAGAGCCACCATTTTTGTGATTGTTTACCCTCTTCTACTAGTGGGATGGGACATGAAGGCTCAGACATTTTTTGTTGTATCAGTGCATGTAATAGGTAAAAATAATTTAGCCCAATATGGATACTTCCTTAGAGAAGGAATACAAAATAAGAGTGTTAGTGCAGTCTTAAACATCTCCTGTAATCTCCTCTGGATCAATGGTGTGCACAATCTTGTTCTACCCAATACCATCCATGACTCTTTACCATATAGGGCCTCATTCAATTGAGGATGTCCAAAAAAGTAGGACTTACATTTGCCGTCCTGCTGCGGGCCCGATTTAAGGTGCTACTCAATTGTCCGCGCCCGCAAGTTAGACACCGTAGTTAGAATTGGAAACCATGCTATCGGCAGTAAGCATTCGCGGGCTTGAACATGATCACAGGTGCAAGCCCAAAAAACTCAGAGCACTGTAAATGCAAATATAAATTCAGTCCAGCACTGTAAAGTACTGTAAATCATGGGGAACACGATGGGTGACATTAGGATTAATAGCAAAACATTCTCAAGCTCGCACATCGCCAAAATATAATACTTTATTTCATGTTTCATTTCCGACCAAAGTCCTACGGACCTGAATATCCTTGAAACCCATAACTCGTTATCCAAGCCTGTTGGACTTCAATTAAATATGGAGCTTGGATTCCAAAGTCCTACAGGCTTGGAGCTTGAAGCACGTAGGACTTTGGACAAAAATTGAATATGAAATAAAGTATTTTATTATGGGGATTTGCGGGCTTTAGAATGTTGTGCTATTAATTCTAAGACCAGACATCACTTTCACTCTTAATATAAGTACAGTATTGAATTTTTTATTTACTTTTAAAGTGCTCCGATTTGTCATTAAGCTCTTTGCGAGACCTCCTTGGTACCAGTAACCTGTGGTTTGAGTTTAGCCATTGACGGGCTTGACAGAGTGGTTAACGAGAGAGAATCGGTGGAATTGAATAACAATCTTCGATTTTGGCATTCGCAACTCTTCTGGCTGTGAAAGATCAAAGGCTTGGAGTGAAGTAAGTTGTGATTTGACAAATCGCTAGAAATCGCAGCTCAAAGCCCGTAACTCGATCATAGCCCGCAAACGGAAGCCAATTGAATAGCAAAATAACTTGCGACGTCTACTTGCGACCCAGGATCTCAAAATCACAGCAATTGAATGAGGCTCATAGTTTTTTACTTCTTTTTCTCAAAAATGTTTTGTGATTTCTCTGCTGTAGATGGAATTCTTATCCTGCTCTGGATTTCTTCCTCCTATATTCTCCTTCCGCTTATGATCTCTCTCCAATTCTACATTTTCTGTTGTCTCCACATTTCCATGGGCGGTGCCCGGCTACTTGTCACATTCACCAGGAAAACACTTATGTTGCTGCACTTAGACACAATGTTTATTTTTTAGTTGAAATGTTACATAATTGAGCTTGAAAGTTTGTTATTTTAAACCTAAATGACATGAAAAGATCCTCCCTATATTGATGAAAACAATAAACATGAGATGGTTTTGTAACACTTCCACCTAGTGGCATAACCTTAGAATGCAAGATGCTCAATAGTGCCTAACTGGCCGGCCAAAGTGTCCATCCATGTTAGAAAATAATGATGTTTTGAACAACTGACACAATTTGATTTTTGACATTCCAGCGATTATATAAGATACCTAAAAAATTTGATGTGTTAATAGTATCACATGCTGGTGTGACCCTATTTAAATATACTGGATAATTAAATATAAGTTACATTTTAGTTTTATTTCTGTTTATGAGATAATAAATGAACACTAACCCTACACAGTGATTGGGTAGTATAGGGTTTGGCTGAGAGGAATGATGTCAGACAACTAAATATTGTAAACATCTTACCTCTCATGCCCTCCTCTCCTCTTTTATTCTGCCATGAGCTACATTTATTTAAGCTATGTTTAAACTACGTGTCTCCTGACATTCCCATCTGCAGATTATATTACCTGACCACTAGGGGCAGATAATGTATTACATACTCGTGCCATTGACCTCAAATGACTTTCCATTAAATCCCTTTCCTCTCCAACTAATGAATAACCTTCTAACTTTGCACACCTTCCTACCTATGTAAACTCTCACTTTCTTCCTTGCTATTCCTTATCTTTTCTTCCTCAGGTTTCTGTCTCTTCCATTCCCTTTAGATTGTAAGTAGCGAGTTTCCAGTCTTGTAGGGTGCTTTGGAAAAAATACTTTCTACAAACATAAGCTAAGAATCTAAGCTCAAAACAAGGCCCTCCATCTTCTGCAGTTGTTAATATTGTATAATATTGTTCTTATCCTCTGTACAGGAATATGTTGGCACGTTATAAATAAAAGTTGTTAATAATATTAATAATTTCAATGGAAAATTGCTATTTTTTCATAACATCTAACTGATAAAGTAATTTTTATTACCTATAGTTTTAAATTATATTTAAATATTTTTGCCACTTTAAGTATCAAGCCTGAAAGGGTTGCACAATGTCCTAGAATATACTGACAGCTATATATATATATATATATATATATATATATATATATATATATATATATATATATATATATATAAGTCTGATATGTCTGCTCCTAAATTAACTTCTAAAGCTCCATAACAGATCTTGGACCTTTTTCTGTTAGCAGACCACATGCAGTGGCAGCCATGGATGATATTTTAGTCAATTCCGGCAGAGATTTTAGACAGCTTCCTTAGGGATTAGGGTACTGGTAGATGATAATGATAAGCTTTACACTAACAAGAAATTCACTAAAATCTCAGCCGTGCAACCTAGTGGCTGATGGCCACCACTGCATGCGGTCAGCTAATAGGAAAGATCAACAATATATATATATATAGTATGATTCACACTATATTTGTCAGTATCCTTCTAAGCAACTGCTCATTTCAGATAAAAATGTTTGTGAAAATAACTTGCATTCTAACATGTTGTCACTAGGTGGCAGTGGTATTATACTCTCCAGTGTGAGAACCATGATTGGGAAGCAATGTTTTGTACATTAATATAAAATACAGTAATAAGTGTAAGTTTTATTTATATCCTCTATCCACCAAACAATACTTGCAAACATTTAGACTGTAAGTTTTCCATCTTGTGTGGGTGCTTTAGGGAAAAGACCGGGCCCTCCATTCTCTTGCAATGTGTTAATATTGTTTTTGTGTACGTAACCCCTAAATAATAAAAATGAATGGTGATACTGTTCTAGTCCATGTGGGTAGCCTGATATGTATAAAAATCCTTGATTCCTGAGAATGATATTACCCCGAAATGAAAAATAAATAATAATTATTGCAGATTTGCGGGCTTGAGACTGTTGCGCAATAATTTTCTAATGTCTGCCATCGCTTTCCCCGTTATTTACAGCAAAGTATTGATTTGTATTTCCATTTACAGTGCTACGATCAGGTGTATAACACCCTTGTGGGTCCTCTCTGGTACCCGTAGGATTTTCTTCTATATTTACCATTTACAGGCTTGAGGAGTTGTAGCAATTGAATAGCGATTTGCGATTGTAACTTTTACGAGCTTGAAAGATCAAAGGCTTAGATGGGTCAGAGTTAACATTTTGACAACCGCAGGTATTTTCAGCATGTAACCCGTAGATCATTTTTGGCTAGCGAAAAGACACCAATTGAATAACAAATTAGTTTACGGGCTCCATTACAGGCTCCAGTAACTTACAATTGCTCAATTGAATAGGGGCCTGTGTGTCTCAGCAACACGTGGCACTGTAGTGTAAAGACCCCACAGCGGGTCACAGCTGTGCAACATGGCAGCTCTCATGAGAGAGAACAGAAATAACGGAAAACTTTCCAGTAGATAAGAATCTATGGGGTTTCATAGTAGAAAGCAAAGTCTACATTTTATCTTATCATTTATAAATAAAATGAATGAATCTAGTTAAAATATTTGTACAAAACAAAAAAATATTCCACATAAATCCTTTAAATGAAAATAAGTGGCAAATGTTTTCTGACTTATCACTGGGGTATAGGCTTCTCTACAGCATAGTACTTGAGACGTATGTTGCCCTTTGTGTTTCCCGTTATAACAAGTAGAGCTTATATGGTGAACCTTGCAATCCCTTTGCTTGCCATCTTGGCAGAGTTACGTTGCTATTAAATTAGAATGGTCTGCGAGCTACGGGTTTGAGTCGAAAATTGTACCTCATTCGTAAAACGATGGATTTGTGGCCGTGCGAACGATCAATTAGTGTAGACCGTAGACGGAGCCAATGGAAAAAGAGATTGTTAGCGTTACGTCACTGAAAAGGGGGAGGGTAGATTTTTAAGCAAAGTTCAACGTTGCTCCACACGTAGCCTATTATCGTCCGTCCTGCGTCTTAACACGCAAGTCCGCTGCGAGCTATGTAACGTAGCTAATTTAATAGCCATAACCAATTTAATGAGGCTGGTTGTATCTAGTCTGTATCCGATGCCCTTGAATTAAATACAATAAATAAATGCCAAGGAGATGTGATATTTGGGCACTTGTTTGCCCCCTTTAGTGATAGCATCTGGAAGGGGAAAATCCTTAAATATTGTTTAAAAATATTGTAATCAAATTGTAGCACTTAAACATAATGTTTATTTTTGAGCTGAAGTACTAGATAACTGAGCTTGAAATTTGGGTATTTTAAACCTAAATGGCAGGAAGGATCCTCCCTCTATCAGCAGCTAATACATTTAGATGGTTTATAACACTTCCACCTAGTGGCAAAACCTTAGAATGCAAGATGTCCACTATTTATTATTATTATTATTATTATTATTATTATTAACTTTTATTTGTATCGTGCCAACATATTCCATAGAGCTGTACAAGGGATAAGAACAAGGGAAATACAATATTAACAAATTCAGAAATGGAAGGGCCATTTTTTGAGCTTAGCGTCTTTGCAGAAAGTGTATTTTTCCGAAGCACCCTACAAGACTGGAAGCTCGCTACTTACAATCTAAAAGGAACTAGTGGACTAGTTATCTGGATATCAGGTTATTAATTAACTCTTATAGAAGGGGTGATAAGCTTCTGTCATTATTATTGACATCAAAACAATGAACCCAGTGTCTTGGGGGCTGGTCAAGTAAACAGGGCAACAATTTATAACTAACAAAGGTATACAAATACATTTTTTAAATAAAATTGAAATGATACTATACTTTGTATTATTTTTCCCCCTTTCTTTCTAGTCTCTCTCATGTAGTATGCCATCTTCACATCTGTGACCTAAGACCACACCCACAGGGATGGGCTTCGCACTACCAGTGTGTATACTTATAGTTAACAATTGTGCCAGATGGCACCCTATATAAGAGAGAACAGGAAGAAAAAGGGAGGTTCCAGAAAGTAAGACTTTGTTGCCCTGGGAGCTTCTTAGAAGTAAGTGTATAGTATACATTTTATATGACAATTACATTAAGAAGCATACATTTAATTAAGTCAACAAATGCTGTCTGAAGAGTTCCTTTAAACAATAAGAGCTCTGAACATGCCCTTGGATTTCTGGAACTGAAACGTTATACTCAGTCTCACTGTTTGTGTCATGTTAAACCAAGGCTTTTGATGTTTTGTTGGCAAACGAGTATCGTAACCAGTAAAGTTCTCTGCTCGGTTTCTTGCAGAGTTCTTGTGTATTTTTCTCTGCTACAAACGTTTCTTATGATGGTTTAATGCACCTTTTGGGACCAGTAACAGGGAACAATTCTGTCTTTAACACAAGTGTTGCTCGTAAAATGAAAATAGCAGCTATTTAAGATGCAAATTGTTATTTACCAGATGGGTGAGAGCAGCAGACGGGGCGATGTCTGAATCTAATCAACAGCTCCCTCATAAGAACAGATAACAGATCCATGACCCACATTATTATACATATCCATTTGATAACAGGACCAGTAAAAAAAATAAGAAAATCTTCCATTAATCCCACTCGTTTGCTCAGCAATAAAACAATTATAAGTTGGGTCATGGATGTCACAAAATCTGATGTGTACCATCAGGTAGAGGCTTGAATATAATGTGAGAAAGTTATTTACTTTTTTAAAGCTTGATCAAGAATTTTCTGTTTTATTTTGTAACTAATATAAAAAATATATAATTAAAAAAGGAAATGGATGATGGGATCTAAACCCACAACTTTAATTCAACTGATTGTATCATTGCATTATGCCTCTACATGATTTTCAATACGTGAGAAAGAACAATAATACATAGCTTCAGAGGATGAAGTCTCCAGCCTGCTATGATCCATTCGCCTCGCTACCTGTCCTCTAGATCCTATTCCATCTCAGCTTATCCCTCCCCACCGCACTAATCCCAACTCTCACACACCTCTTCAACCTTTCCCTAAATACTGGTATGTTTCCATCTTCTCGAAAACACGCCATAATTAAAGCCATTTTCGAAAAAACCCTCATCTGAGGCTGACATCGCATCTAACTACTGCCTTATCTCTCTACTTCCCCTGGCTTCCAAACTGCTGAAGCGGCTTATCTATAACCGCCTTACCAGCTTTATTTTCTCTAGCTCCCTTCTTGACACCTTCCAATCCGGCTTCCGACCCCAACACTCCACTGAGACAGCTCTCACTAAAGTCACCAATGACTTGCTCTCTGCCAAGTCAAAAGGTCACTTTTCCATCCTACTTCTTCTCGATCTCTCTGCTGCCTTTGAAACAGTCGACCACCCACTTCTACTCCATATCCTCTCCTCCCTCGGTATTCGAGACACTGCTCTCTCGTTGTTCGAAACATACCTACAAAATCGATCATTCAGTGTCTCCTTCTCTGACACCTCTTCTTCTACTTACACCCTGTCTGTTGGCGTACCTCAAGGTTCAGTCCTTGGCCCTCTTCTCTTCACCATTTACACATCCTCACTTGGTACCCTAATAAACTCTTTTGGGCTGCAGAATCATCTCTATGCAGATGACACCCAAATCTACCTCTCATTACCAGATCAATCCACCTCTCTTCTAACACACATCTCCAACTGCCTCTCTAGTATATCCTCTTGAATGTCCACCCACCATCTCAAACTCAACGTGTCTAAGACTGAACTCCTAATCTTTCCTTCCTCTCCCACAGTGTCAATTCCTCACATCTCTCTCACTGTCAACAACAACATAATCTCTCCCACCTTCCAAGCCCGTTGTCCTGGAGTTTTACTGGACCCTGCTCTGTTTTTCATCCTTCACATACAGTCACTAACAAAATCTTGCCTTCTCCATCTAAAAAACATCTCCAGAATTCGCCACTATCTTACACAAAACACAACTAAAATCCTTATACACTCTCATCATCACTCGACTCAACTACTGCAACTCGCTTCTTGCTGGCCTACCCACCACCCGACTTTCTCCACTTCAATCCATTATGAATGCCTCTGCTAGACTCATCTTCCTTACACAACGTTCAGTGTCAGCATCACCTCTCTGTCAATAACTACAATGGCTTCCCTTAGCCTCCAGAATAAAATGTAAAATCATGACCCTAACTTTCAAAGCCCTCAACAATAATGCTCCCCCTTACATCTCTGCTCTCGTCTCCAAATACTCCCCCACCCGCCCTCTTCGTTTTGCTAATGACCTTCTTCTTTCTACAACTCTTGTCACCTCCTCTCACTCTCATCTTCAGGACTTTTCTTGTGCTGCCCCTATTCTCTGGAACTCCTTACCTTGCTCCACCAATTATCCTCCTGCCTCAAAACATTCAAAACCTCACTAAAAACACATCTCTTAAAAGCAGCATATCACCTTCCACCCTAACACGCTTATCACCTCTCTCTCCCTCCTTTACCACTCACAATACCTTTAGGTTGTAAGTCTGCAACTTTTAATCCTGCAGGATGCTTTGGAGAAAGTACCATGGACACTGGATTCGAGGCTCAAAAACAGGGCCCTCCTTGCTTTGCTATGTGTTCATTTGTATTTATCTTTGTTTGAAACGTATCTTATGTACAGCGCTACGGAATATGTTGGCGAATTATAAATAAAACGCTAATAATAATAATTTAGTGGACCCTTGTTACTCGTCGTTAATTGGTTCCAGAAGGCACGAAGACTGACAAAGAGGACGAGTTCCCATAAGGAGTAATGGAAGAATGCCTCAGCACTTGTCATTTACCTTATATGAGTCGATTTACTTGTCAAAATGCGTTGAATACCAAATCTGATTAGTTTCGAAGTAGACGAGTGCTGAGGTACTACTGTATATATTATATAGAACTAGTAGAGGAAATGTAACAATCCCATACCCAATCTGCACATCTGTTTGTAATTAGTGCCGCCTGGGGGTGCATATCATTATATATTGTGTCACTGCAGAACAAAATGATAGCCATCTAAAACAACTAACTTCCAAAGCTCATAACTGTATTAGCATAACTAATACATGGCATCTTTTTGGCCTGGCGATTGAGCTGCAGCTTTCTTTAGATTTCTGTAATAACCAGAACAAGATCTGTGTCCCTTCATTCACTGATTGTTTTATCTACATCCCAGGTGATATATCACCCAGCCTTAGTGATTTGCCCCATCACCTCTCCCAGCCCCAGTGAATTGCCCCTGAGATCTCTCACAGCCCCAGTGAATTGCATGCACTCACTCACACTGAGACACATGCACTCGCACAGAGACCATGACACGTTCTCTTACTCAAATTTGCAGGTCATTGTAGGACCATAAATCAAGCATAAATGCTCATTCGCCCCCCAAAAAAAAATCAGAATAGGAAGAAGAAGCTGAAATGTTTGGTTTCAGTACAATTATAATTTGTCAGAATTTATCAAGGAGAGGGTGTATGTCTAAATGATTTATGGTCCGTTAAGGACCCAGTGTAGCAGCCTCATCTAGGTGGCTGCATACAGCATTGCTGATTGGCTGCAAACCTGGGCATGCTCACTTGGACAGAGTACACTTTTACAAAAATGAACCCTCTCAGGAGCCTAGCTCAATCTTAGGGGTGTACCCTGCAACAGTTTTTTTATTTTGTATCCATAGCTAAAAAAAACATAGTTCATGCAAATAAATTTAATCATACACTAATAATTTCCCCCTATCAGATGCATTCATAACCGAGCTCACTTGCATATAACTTTAAGAATTAGGTAGATTGCAAGGAAGAAAATAAAAGTAAGAATCAGCAAATATTCCTCAGTAATTTGGTTAATGAGAAAATGAAAGGGAATTAGTCCTGAAAAATGTTGTTGTTGCTGCTGCTGCATTTTTATGCAAATGAACTGCTCATACATATTAATTAGCTTTTTATGTTGTGGTAATTAGGATTACAGTCCGTTTGCCTGTCTCTACCACTACTACCAACTTAGCAGCATGTTATCATACTGAGCTACATATTATCATACAGAATCCACTAAATCAATTACAAATATTACAGTAATGATTTGCAGTAGAGAAAAACTGCTTGTACAATGTATAGACAATGTTCAATGCTCTTTTAAACTAAATCAACCTTCAGTTGGGGATACAGAGTTCCTCTAAATCAAGTAGTTAGCAAAATATTTTCAGAATATCAGTCATAATTTCTCATTAAAAATAATGATTATCAGGGGTGAGAGTTCATAAAGATGGGCAGAGAGGCTAGTGAAATCTTTGAGAGTCAACTCTCTAAGAAAACATCAGTAGTTGTATGCATATGTAGAAATAAGATGATCCAAACAGTTCTTAATGTTGGTTGATGGTTAGATGGATGGAAAAATATTTTTACATAGGGTAAATGAATACATACTAATTTAATCATGTATCAATAAATATGAACATTAACCATTGATTGTTTTAGAATTAACTTATATTTAGTAACGACCTACATGGCAGGGTTCAATAACAGAATATTTTTGACAGACAAAGAATCACTCACTGCTGGAAATAGGTCAATACCCCTGAAAAATCTGCAGTGTATAGCGGAGAAACGTACGTTAGGTATCGGGACGGTAGTCTAAACTTCATTATGCAAGGAATAGTTTGAAGAGGGCCAGAAATGGTCACACCCTTGGCAGGGCAACTGTGACCAGCCCTGATGTCATTATAGAGTTAAATGATGCTGCACAAGCTATAGGGGTCTCATCATATATATCACATGGAAGTCTCCTCATATATATCACATGGGAGTCTCCTCATATATATCACATGGGGGTCTCCTCATATATATCACATGGGGGTCTCCTCATATATATCACATGGGGGTCTCCTCATATATATCATAGGCTATAAAATGCCAGCGCTAAGTTAATTTTCTCTTGTACTGATGATTTATTAAAAATATCACAAGTAATATATATTTGGTTACACATTCACAGCATATATAGCGCAGGAGAGAGGATTATCTTCTCACAAACAGTATCTCTCACAGTAAAGGAATTAAATGTAACAAGATGTATTATAGATGTATATTATAGATTAATAGAGGTTGCTGACCTCCTGTATTTGGCTATTACTCTATTAGTATTAGTTAATACAGATAAATATAAAAATAAAGTGTGATTTTAAGATTATAACCTCAGTATCATTGACCCTGTAATATAGATTTGTGTCCAGATGTCCATATATCTTTATTATAGGACCATTGAAGTGTCATATTTAGAATGAATTTGAAGAATTTGACTCCATAATTTGCAAAATGTTTGTACACAGTTTAAGATATATATATATATATATATATATATATATATATATATATATTGTAACAGGGCGCCCCCTTCTGGCGGGGTTTGCGTCCTGCACTTTCTTATCTCTTTTATACAGGGAGGAAGACACAGCAGGCTTGAGTTTTACTGCTATTTTATTTGTTAGCACAAAAAATAACAAAAACAGTGCTTGTATTCAGCCATAAAATAAATCCTACATAAACGTGCTTACTATACTCAGGAAGGCTGACTATATCCTGTGCAGCTTATCTGTGACAGGGAGTGCCACCTTGTGGCCAGGATGCAAACAGTCTCTTATTTGAGATATTATGCCACCTTGTGGCCAGGAAACAAACAGTCTCTTATCTTTGTTATATCGCCACCTTGTGGCCAGGAAACAAACAGTCTCTTATTTGCCTTTTCCTCTACAGCTTCTATCAATCGTTTGTGAAGCATAGGGCCCTTGTCACCCTCTTGTAATGAGGAACTCTTACGCTCACTCTCAATGCACTCTTCTTCTCCCTGGGACCTTTGTAATCCTTCTCTGGATACAATAAGAATAACATGCATTGGCACCAACCTTTTATCCCTTATTCCTTCCGGCTTCTTAGGGATGGGGTCTTCAGATAATCCTATCTCAGTGGAATATCTCCAATACCACAGAAGTCTTCTCTGTGCGCAAACTCTAGAACACAGCAGCCTTCCTGACTGTCTCGCTCCAGCACAAATCCCAGCTCTCAGGATCCCCGCAGCTGAGCTGTCCAGGGCTTTCACACACAGCTCACGGCTCTTAGGCCCAAGCCTAAGTGAGAGAGACTCCACCCATCTCTCTGCTGCTTTTAAAGGCAGTTCACAGCTGTGCTTCCATTTAGCCTCTGATAACTGCCTGGATTTAACTCTCTTCATTATCAGGGGAGAAGTCTTACAGAGCTCTCTTGTGACCCCTAATGGCACTTCATCACAATATATATATATATATATAGCGTTTTAATCTTAACTATTGTATTCCATTTTTTGTTTAATGATTACAGCCATTTTGATTTGTTAAATGATAAAAAATCTGGAGTTGAAAGATCAATGAATGCAAACATGATCTGTATTCACTTATGTTAAAAGCCATCTTCAAATAGCCTCTTGACAGTAGTGTAAGGCCCCATAGGTTAGCCCTCCCATTCAAGATACAGCCAGGCTAGAAATCTAAGATGGCTCTGCCCCATGACAAAATCAAAGTGATCTAAATATACGATTTTATTTTCCAGTGTTAGCTATTAATGTTTTTTTTTCTTACATACTTCACAAACATGTGAGGACTTTACCAAAGTACAGTAGTCCTTTAGCTCTTATTATGTAGGATTAAATGAAGCCACAAAGATTTCCCCAGGATCACAATCCCAGATGGCCAATCAGCAATGCAAATACAGCAGATATGTGTAGAAGTGCATATAATGGCATTTTTTTCCCCATCATCCAGTCATTTTCGACTCTCTGTGACCTTATGGACCGTAACACACGAGGACATCTTTATGTCCATGGTCATGCTGATCCATTTTGTATTCATGGCAGCTATACTAGAGTGGGTGACCAGTTCCTTCTCCAGTGGGCCACAGCATACAGATCCTGGTATTCCAGATAACAAATCACATACTAGAGCCATTCACCTCAAATACTTTTGTTCAGATCCCTTTCGTTCTCCTACTAAATGAACTACCTTTCTAACTTTGCATACTTCCTACCTGAGTAAACTCCAGTTCCTTTGTGACCTTTTTATTCTTTATCTGTTTATTCTTGCCAAGGTTTCTGCCCCTTTCATCCCCTTTGATAGTAAATAGTGAGTTTCCAATCTTGTAGGGAGCTTTTGAAAAAAGCACTTTCTCCAAAGATTCTAAGCTCAAAACAGCTCCCTTCAACTACTGCAGTTTGTTAACATTGTATTCTTCCTTGTTCTTATCCCCTGTACAGCACTACAGAATAGGTTGGTGCCTTACAAATAAAAGTTAAGAATAATAATTCCTAGGTAGTCTCCCATCCCAGTACTGACCAGATCCAACCCTGCTTGGCTTCTGGTTGGTGTCACCTCTTGGTTCCCTGACTTGGAATGGAACCCAAGTCAACAGCAGTGAAAGCACCGAAGCCTAGCCACTGGACCACCAGGGAACTCTTATAATAGCATATGGAATCTATATCTCTTGTGAGGTGAAGAAACTTCTCAAATAAATATATAGTTTGTAAAAAGTTATAACAAAAATGATTTGTATATACAATTATAGAAGAATAAATGAACTGCTCCTTCTTCGTGATATCCATACAACCTGGGACTTATGTGGACATACAGTGTTGCTGGGGAAGAGAGACATGGGATTTATATACTGAAATATCTGTATTTAATGTAATAATGTAAATATTATATCAATACTATATTTATACTGAAAGGAGAAGAGTTTATCCTAATTTATTTTTTTCATAAATGTATAATTGGTACAGTATAAAGAAATCTATATTTAAATGCATAATATTTCCCTATGGACTTAGAGCTCTGATTAACCATGTCTGGAATTTTTTACATTTTGTTAATACATGTAAACATCCATAATTTCACCCATTTTGTGTTGAACCGAATACACAACATAGGAACTGTAAGTTCCTTTAAGTAACAATTAAACACCTTATAATGTTTTGTACAGACACAGTGTATATAGTAAGAATGTCCTCTGTAAATCATAAGGATTCAACAATGACTTTATCTTAAAGGGAATCTGAAATTAATTTAGCTTTCCTTCTTTTGTAAAAAAACTTTTACAAAATATTAAGCTCTTTGGCTTTACAGTGATGGTCACATTTAACTGAACTTGGCAAAGCCATTTGGTCTTTATAAGGACAAAATGTATGAGAGTGAAGTTTTGGAGAACACGTGGAGATGTTAAATTTTATTACAGAATAGCATAAGAATGGTGAGGATCTCCAAGAGTTATACAGCATATTTACCCATTAGTTATCCCTATTTACAGGAAAGTTGACTGCGCCCAATCAGAAGGCTCATAGATTAGGTAAATGTTTGCTAAGTTATTTGATTTGACTTTACAGCCAAATTGTTTCTCAGGTTTCTCAATTAAACATTCTTTAAGTGTTGAAGCTGCTCACATTGACCCCCAAAATGATAAGCTTCTGGTTAGCTACACCCTTCCTTCCATGCTTTTATTTGCACTGAATGGTGCCATTTTAGCCTTTGTCCCATTACTACAGTACACTCTAGTGACTGAAAACCACTTGTACAAATGCCATAGACTGGTTTGCTTAATTTTGTTGTTGTTCAGTCCTTCAGTCGTGTCCGATTCTCGGTGACCATATGGACATAGCACACCAGGTACATCTGTCTTTGTTTCTGGTTATGCTTATCCATATGTTTTTCATGGCAAAGATACTGGAATGGGTTGCCAGTTACTTCTTCAGTGGACTGCAATTTGTCTGACCTCTCTGCAATGACCTGCCCATCTTGGGTGACCCTACATGGTACAACTCACAGCTTCACTGAGGTACACAAGCCCCTTCACAACAACAAGGTAGCGATCCAGACTAAAGTTAACGGGGCCATCGTCAGGAAACTTGGAACACACTTCCAGCTCATTCCAAGTTTCCAGGTTCACTGTATGTTTGTATATTGCGGTGGGGTGTCAGCTTGAACATATAACCAATCTGGAACCAAAAACATATGTGTAATTGAACACGTCTGTTGAGATTATTACATATTGAGTTGCGCACCTATGAAACAAATCTCACCAGCCTATATTCACTAGATATTTCTGGTGCTGCCACAGTTGAAATTGTCTTTTTATCCTCATTGAAATAAGATGAACCAGGATCTTAGATTAGACTATTACTGGCAAGTCCCCTGAAAATAACTTTGCCCAACTTACCTGAAGGTCGCATTGGTCACTCCATCTGTAGCATATTCACCTTGTGTGATGGAGATCAAAGCAGTTTCTACTTTGCACATTAAAAGTACTTTATTTAACAAAATGTTTTTTTCTAATTAGTGGCTGCTTAAAAAGTATTCTTATTAAGCTTTCTTTAGCCCTTTACATGCAATTATAGAGTATTTCCCTATTATCGTGGCATTTAGATTGTACATTTGTGAGTTTTTAGTCTTGTAAGGTGCTTTGGGGAAATGCCCTGTGTTTGTTTGGTTTTAAGATCAAATACCGGGCTCTGTATTCTATTCCAATGTGATAATATTGTTTTTGCCTTGTACTTAACCCCTGTACAGCGCTACGGTATATGTCGATGCCTTACAACTAATGGATGATAATATCACCAAATGGAAACTCTCTCTCTGGACACTTTGCAGAAGCTTTATGTAAAATCTCATACAAGAGCTCTGTAGGATGTACAGCGGCACAGATCGATTCCACATCCCCTTATAACATCAATCGCCAAGGCAAGTTTACATTATAAGCATCACCATAAGTTCAGTTTGCCCTACAAATGCATATAATGCTTTATTTCTAAAGCTGACATTTTATGTCACTTACTTATGTAAAATTAGTGTTTATTGAGTACTACTCATCATACATTATTATCATCAGCGCTACGGAATATGTTGGCGCTTTATAAATAAACTATAATAATACATTATTTGGTGCAACTTGTTACAACTATGCACTATGAATATGCACCAAGAATATCATATGGGTAATAAATGTGCTCCTTAACATCTCACCTGCCCAGAAAAAAGGAGCCAAAATTGGGCTCAATCAGTATTTAATTTAGACTATCTGAAAATCACAAGTAAAGATGTATCTACTTACCATAAAGATAGGAAATTCCAACCAACTCAAAAATGGCAATGATGACAAGAGAGTAGGAAGCTGCATAGGTGTCGACCAGCTGTAGCATGTAAATCCCACCCTGGAGGAGACAGAGATCGTAATAAGACCCAGATCCAACATTCATATGTCATAAAGGAGTCTGTAGATTTCATGACACTATTTTTTAATATAAACTTAATCTAATTTGACAGTCCTGGGAAAATTATCTAAACCAAAAACTTATATCAAATTGCTTTTATGGGTAGTTCTAGAATTATTACTGCTTTTTGGTTGTTGTGTTGCCTTTGTATGAATGAATAATTATTTTAAAATAGCCAAACATGTTATCATGAGATGGATCATGTCTTGTTATTATACAGTGGATAATAACTTGTAGCACAGTGCAGTGGTGGAGCTAGGACTGAAGGGTCCTGGTGCAAAATTATTTTGGGCCTCACCTTTACATAATACTAGTCGTTTGCCTGCCATTAAGGACGGGAAATTATTTTTTTCCTTTTCCCACCCCACTTCCCCTGTATCTGTTCCCCCCTCTCCCTTCCCTGTGTCTCTTTCCTCGCAACTCTCCCTCCCATGTGTTTCTTTCCCCCTCTCCCTCCCCAGTGACTCTTCCCCCCTTCTCCCTCCCCTATGTCTCCCCCCTCTCCCTGCCCTGTGTCTCTTTCCCTCTTCTCCCTCCCCTATGTCTCCCCCCACTCCTGTGTTTCTTCCCACCTATCATGTGTCTCTTCCTCTGTCTCTCTCCCCCCTCTCCCTTGTGTCTTCCTTACCCTTTCTCCCTCCCTCTTCCTCCCCCCTCTCCCCTCCCTCTTCCCTTCTCCCTCCTTCTTCGTCCCCCTCTGTGTCTTCCTCTCGCCTCCCTCTTCCTCCCTCTTCCTCCCCCTCTCCCCTGTGTCTTCTTCCCCTCTCCCCTTTTCCAATCCAGGCTCCGCCAAGCAATGCACGGGCACTATATGCGCGTGCAGCGTCCATAAAGAGCGTGCATGGAGCGTTACATACTTACAACAATTATATTAGTGATATAAACAAAAGACTGTGGCAGTGAATAAAAAAGCCAAATATGTGCTAGGTCAGATCACTCGTAGGGCGATCAGATCACGTATCTATAAAAATGAACTACCATTCTCTCCTAATTAATTAAGAGTTTCCCTTTACTCGCGGCCCCTGCCGGTAGCATAGGGCCCCTACCATCTTGTAGGCCTCCAGTGCTTTGCACTTGCTGCACCAGTGATAGCTCCCTCACCTGCTTCATTTATGCTGTTCTATTATGAAGCTGCATTGATGTTTTCTTAAAACTCTATGGATGCCATTGTAGCTGAGGTTCTAAGTTTGGTATAATTTAAAACTAAAGGCCATAACAAGTAATTTTGTCTACTGAATGTTAATTAATAAATGTAATTTCCTACAGTAAAACTAACATTGAGGTCTGAGGTATCACTCAGCCTTTCTGTAGCAGGCAATAGTGTAACATGAGCTGCTAGCAATGTACACAAATACACTTTCTAGTCACCTCTCACTATCATACTGCAAGTACAGAATGCGTGTGTGGAGATTATTCCCCTCTGGGCGGCTCCCACTCCAAAGTAGAGAGATAAAGCGCTTATACTGCTTGGGAGCATGGTAAAATGGTTTAAATGCACAGAGAAAGTGTTTGTTCTACCTAACTATTCTTTAGAGAGCCCTTTATAACAGCAATAAAATTGACCTTTATTAAAAGACTACTATGGTCAAATAATTAAATGTAATACTTTAAAATAGCCAAGATGTTTTTTTATAATGTATAAAACAATAATGAAGCCTCTAATGTATTACTTTTATGTGCAATTGCTGAGGAATGTACTATTATAGTTTCCAGTCGTCTATTCCCTGTACTGTCAGGAGACTTTGAATTGCAGGAAAATTGTAGGTGCACAATGGGAGGTTGGTATCTACAAATGTCAGTGTATTCCTTAGCTCTAAATAAAACTCCTGTTGAGGCAGAGGCTGCAAGAATGAGGCTCAGTAAAGAACATGGAGGCTGGAAGCATGGAGAAATCATGTATAAGAGTGAAAATATAAAGATTATGTTGTTATTAACATAAAAACAATTGGCTACACTGGTCCTATAAAATATAATGAACAACCTAATATTGGTCCTTGTCAGTTTTATTTCCTAAATATAGTATAACCTTAAAAAGAAAACAGATTAGCTAATGCTTTCCTAATATAATGAGAAGGTAGACCAGTGCAAGACATAGACCGTTACCTGTGTGATCATTGGAAAACCACATATAAAGAAGGCGATACAACACACAAAGGTAAAGAGCGGCTTGTGTGTGCGCAGGTACTTGGGAAACTCATCAGAAACAGACGTCACGATTGTTTCAATTGTGGCAAACTGGGAAGGGGGAAACATTATAAAATATAGTGAAGTTCATGTAGAGACATATGGAAAAGTAGTTACACATGTATTTAAATAGTTAAACCCAACTGTTACAATCAATAACATAAATGGCATTTATTGATTAGAAAGTGGGTGGTAGATAAAAAAAACCACTGGCCTCAACTAATTTGTCTGTTTCCTAGCAGGTACAAAGAATGCAAGTCCCGTCCTTCATTTATTCTTAGGATATTGCTATGGCTAACACAAGAACGGCCATATAGAAAAAACGGGACAACAGTGGTCCTTTTAACTAATTTAATTTGTTTTATAATTTAAAAAGAACAATAGGTTTGGATGCCTCTTCAGGACCCTGGAAAGATCCATTATATATGTGAGAGGGGTGTTTACATATCGGGAGAGCTATGATTGCATCCTTTGTTGCAGTATCCTGCTTCTTGGCCAGTGAAGGGGAAGGGGTGTGGTTTCGATTCTAATCTGATCCAATTATCAAACAAAGACTATAACTTACAGCCTGTTATGTCCACTGATAACTACAAACCCGCATCACCCAACTCTCAGGATTAGATGTAGCAAACACAACATTAATGTACTCATAAACAGAGTCTTCAAAAATGTATATTTTATCAAAAAATATTTTAGGCCCATGGCTTACTGAGATGCTAATAATATTAATTTGGTGCATGCTTGTGTATTTTTTCTTCATGTAATGGCCCTTTTACCAACTGTGTATGTTCTTCCAGCTTGTGATGCCAGATAATGTAATTAGCTAAGAGAAATATTTTTTCAGATAATTGAACTTTAAAAGTAGGCATTTCAAGAATAAATGATCTAACACTTCCATTAACAAAATGAATAACTATTAATTATATGTATATATATATATATATGTATATATATATATATATATATATATATATATATATATATATATACTTATGCTATGTCTGTTTAAAGTAGAAGATCTCCTATGCTGATAATATATATATGAAGGGACTATTGGAGCAAGATGCTACCGAAATCTTTACTAGCACTGACACGTATAATTATTTATTGGTTATGGCTTCGAACCATCAACATAGTATTAAAATTGTGGAAAACACAGAGAATCTCTAACCAGTCAAAACACCAGAACATACAAGTGTTAATATATGATACCTCCAAGGTAAGTGGCTTCCTGTTTGCTGTCAGTACTATATGAATCTACCCAACAAAACATGAGGACCATTCGGCCTAGTCATCAAGGTCTCTGCACTGCGGCAACCAATATTTACCAAGAGCTATAGCCAAGTGGTGTATGTATGCAAGCCAAGGAATTTTAAAGTGTTGGCTATTTTTATTACGTAAGAAGTTATTTTGCTTTATATTGGCATAAGTAAGTAGAATTATAAAGCAATACTAGTTAGACAAGAGTCTAGTTTAGTTATTGATCAAATTAATATTGCAAATGTATGTATCCATTACATTCCATATTTAAGAAAGAATTATGTTAAAAGACTAAATAATAGTTCATTAGACATATCTTCGGATGCCGGTGCCATTACCATAGGGATAAATCTCAATGAAAACAACAAAATGTATATATGAATAATTTTAGTGGTGCACTCTTGAAGTGACATAAATAAAAAATAATCAACTTTATTAATAATAATCAAAAAATAGAACTTTCAGAGCTATGCTGTTAAATTATGTATATATTCAATTTTTCTTGTCATTAATATTACATATGTAACCAATTATTGGTGTAGCTAGGGGGGCGAGGGGGTGAACGGGCACTTCTTTGGAAGCTGCAAAAATGCCCCTACCTGTGACCGTGGCTCTCCTGTCCCATTCCCCAGGCCCCCTATCCCTTCCGGCCCTGCTCTCTCCTCTGATCTGGAAGAGGGGGAACCGCCAGACGGAGGTGGGAGAGAGTGAAGGGAGGGTAGGAGAGAGTGGAGGGGGGAGTGAGGTGAGGGAGGGAGAGTGAAGAGGGGGGAAGAGAGTGAGAGGGAGAGAGAGAAGGGGAGAGAGAGGTAACGGAAGGAGAGAGAGAAAAGCGGGAGTGAAAGAGAAGGGCAGAGAGAGAAAAGGGGAGGGAGAGAGAACGGGGCAGTGAGAGAGAGAAGGGGGAGAATGAGAGAGAGTAGGGGAGAGAGAGGGTATATATATATATATATATATATATATATAAATAATGTTAGCACCAGAAAGGGGGGCAAACTCAAGGACAGCCCTGGGTGCCAAAAGCTCTAGCTACACCGCTGTCTCCAGCACTAACATGTTTTTTCCTATGCTTTATTAATATTCTCTTTTCTTTCTGCTTCTTCTTGTCCTTGGTCACTCACTGTGTGGTACTTGTGTTAAAGGCTTCACTCTATTTTTTGGTTCCTGCATCATTTACAGCTGTTTTTTCAACTCAAGTTGTACTGTGAAGAATATTATTTAAAATGTATACAATTGTGTTTATTTATCTCCTATCTCTGAGCAGCTGAGCTGTGTTGTTTTTCTGCCACTTATTGGATGTCTACCAGTAAGTTATATCATTGGCGATGCTCAAATCTCATTTCCACAGCTTCACATTGTACCCAACAGATTCTAAAGCGTCCGTGTGCCCTACCATTAGACAGTTTTATTTATCATCAGACTATGCATAGAAGTTGTCAATTAATCTACATGGAAATTCTTATTGGATAAATTATTGAAGTGCAGAGAACTTTGGTGACCTACTTAGTGATCTCTTTAAAGTACAGTAGATAATCCATGGCATTTGAGTGGTAGTAATGTGAACAGTAAGTTGGTGGGCACTTGTACCATATATAACATACTAGCGAATTGCCCGTCAAAAAATGACGGCAATGAAATTGTAAGGTAGCTAATGCTGTTCAGTGTGTAATAATGAAATATATAATACATGAATAAATGAATATACTTTACCTATTTTAAAGCATTGTGTGGAAGAGCTGTGAATGTGTTTTGATGTTGCTGCAGCATTAGTGGTGTGGATCTGCTGTGTAAGCGTGCTGAATGTGTGCAGTGTAACACTGTGCGTGCGCGAGACCAAACCGTTAGCGTAGTCGTGTACTTCCGCATTGGCGGGAAATGTCGAGTAATGTGTGTTATACGTTTGTATCGGAATATCCGTAGTTGTTTTGTGGTGTTTTGCGAGTTTCTTGTGGTGTTTTGCGAGTTTAGAGTGCTGTAGCCTCGTTTTCGTTTTGTTCGGCGGCCATTTTTTCTCTCGCTTCGTTTTTTTTTTAGTGTTTAAACTGTTTTATTTGAAGTAAAATCGAGGTGTAAGTTGTATTTTTGAGGTGCTGGGTGCTCCCTCTTGGTGTAGGTAAGTTTTTTATGTATGTGGTGTGTGTATGTATTGTGTTTGACATTTTCTAATGTTCGCGAGTTGCGTCCGAGTGTTGCGAGTCCGTAATGTGTGTGAACGTGTGTCGTATGTTGTTTGCGAGTGTCGTGATGTGTGTGTCGTACTGTTTGGGTTGCGACGTGAAGTTTGCGAGGGTCGCAGTTGCTGGCAAGGAGCGCCTTCGGCGCTCCATGCCAGCAACTGCGGCCCTCGCTTTGCGAGGTCCTCAGGTGCTGGCATGGAGCGCCTACGGCGCTCCATGCCAGCAACTGAGGCCCTCGCTTCGCGAGGGTCCTCAGTTGCTGGCATGGAGCGCCTTCGGCGCTCCATGCCAGCAACTGAGACCCTCGGGCAGTGCCCTCGCTTCGCGAGGGCACTGCCCGAGGGTCTCAGTTGCTGGCAAGGAGCGCCTTCGGCGCTCCTTGCAGCAACTGAGACCCTCGGGCAGTGCCCTCGCTTCGCGAGGGCCTCGGCTCGCTGCGCGAGCCGCGGCCCTCGCTACGCGAGGGCCGCGGCTCGCTACGCGAGCCCGCAGCGTTAGCAACAACTCGTACGCTCACAACTATATATGTGATACAGATATAATAAATATATTAATCCGAAAGTATTATTATTAATATATTAATATTGTTCTTAGTGTAACACAATGTCAGTAGAAAATGATCACATTTACCATTGTGTCCAATCCAAGTGTCAGAAGCATCAAAAAAAATATTATGGCCCAGAATGGTGAAAGTGGAAGTCTGGTCAAGGCTTCTGGGTAGACCACAAAAGCAATGCCTGGACCTAGAAAAGAAATACAACAATATGTTAACACTCATATTTTATCAATTTCATGTCATGTTTAATTAGGCATTGGTCATTAAATGCCAGTGTGGTCAAAATGTTTCTATGTGGGCTTTTAAATAAATACATTTCATAAAGTATATATTTTTTTCCCACTTTTATGTTCATATATATATTATTTATATCATTATATAATTATAATTATTATTTATTATAGTTTGTATATTTTTCATTCTAAAAGCATGTTATTAAGATAATTCATGGTTTATTTAATTTGGTGACCACAGTGGCCCTTTAATAAAAAAATGTTTCAATGAATATGTGTTTCTTTTTTTCAAAACTCACATACTATATTGATTGTTAGTATACACAGGTGCGACAGGTGAAAAGCACAGGGGCCCTCAATGGGCATGGACATGGAAGGTTTCTGGCTTTAACTTGGAATATAACATGCCTACATATCCATTTACTTTTATGTGCTTTATTTTATAAAAAGGTGCTTATAAGCTCTGTTTCTTCTGCCTAAAATCATTCAATGTGTAATTGTTTGGAATTGCACTTTGTAACCCATTCAGCTCATGAGTACACAGACTGTGAAGTGCAGTATTACAAATTAGCCTATCATTGGCCTCTCTCAAGTAGCATGCTGCAGAATGTAGCCCCTTAATGGTTACTATGAGACAGTGCACACGCTGTACTTAGAAGTACATTGTCTTCATGAGCTGCAGAGGGGAGAAACCAGTTAGGAACTATTTGTAAGAGAGAAACAGAGCTTATACGCACATATAATAAAATAAGTACATAAAAGTAAAGAGAGAGATTTATTATATTCCTGGTGAAATCCAGAAACCTTCCATGTCCCTTTAAATACTGTTTTTTTGCCTTTGCTAGTCATAATTATAGGGGGGGGGGGGGGGGTATATTTTATGAAAGAGTTTATTTACAGATCTTCAGATATACGTGCAATGGGTGAGCGCTTGTGTTTTATTTTTACAAGAGCTCTGTATATTAGGTGATGTGAGCTGCTGAAGTACGCAGACCAATCACGCAACTATCACAGTTCAAAACTCCACTGCAGCCTGATTGTCTCTTGAACTGCCTCTTGAGCTTTTGACCCAATCAGTTCAGCATTCAGAATGCCACTGAACTCAAAATGGCACAAAACAGGGGCTCACTAGATAATTGTCAAACTTTTGGCAAATATAGAAATGTTAAAAGAAAATGAACTTTAGGAGGAGCTTGCCCTTTAAACTGTTATTTTTCTTATTGTTTTGTTTGCTTCATTATCTTCTAATGTCTCATTGACCATTGAGATAACATAAAGAGTCTAACCAAGATCATCTAGAGACACTACAAGTCCTCCAACTGGAGCTGCAGTAGGACCAGCATGATCTCGGATGATCACCATTTGAGCCGCATTAATGATGAGGATGAATGATGATCTAGAGTTTACTAATGAACTTATAGAGAGGACCACTGGATAAACATTAATGGAAAAATGTCACAAAGCTAATTTAATTAGAAAAAAATATAGATCTCCATTGGACCCCAGAGGGATCCATATTCATAGTTACATAGTTATCATGGTCCAATGATTTAACAAATCCACTTCTACCTCCTCCTAACCCCTCCCTATTCTGTTGAGTAGGTAAAACTAGCCCATAGGCTAAGAGCTATCGAGAAACACTCAAGTCAGATGAAGTGGAAGCATTCTGTAGGCTTTCTATATTGATATAATGTTAGCTATATGGAGCTATATTGATATAATGTTAGTCTGAGGTTATAGTGGAGCTGTCCTCCATCTTAAGGAAATCCTACACCAAGAAGCAACACACAGGGATGTACTGGACTTGTTGTCACCTGTGCATGGCTTTGAGATACAAACAGCTCTAATATCCAGATGTATGATGAGAGCATTTATGTTTTATGTAGTTCTCGTTATGAAGACTTGAGATCCAAGAAAAACAGATGCTTGAACTGATTGTCCAGGAAAGGGAAAGGATAAGTCAAGGTAGGTTGGAAGACTAACAAGGAGGACTGCTGTTAGAAATTGCGTCTTATGTGAGAGAGAACAGGAAGACAGGAGGAGGTTCCAAAAGGTTTCTCTGGAGGCTTCTTAGAAGTAAGTGAAGTATCATTTTTATATGATAATAACATTGATGAAAATCAAATTAATTAAATGGGCACTGAGAGCATTTCTTTCTTTGTTGCATTTAAAATATGGTATTTGACAATCTACCGCTGTGTTTTATTTTTCAACTGAAGCTCAGAAAGCAGATGAAAACTGATTCAAATGTTTTATTGATGTGGAAACATAGAAAAAAAGTTATTGTTATATAAAAAGGCTGCTAACCAAATGGTTAGTACAACACGTGGCTAGTTTTTCAAGAATTTTGACACAACAGTGTCATTAGGGGTACACGGTAGTAGTAAAACAAGTCAAAGCCCTTTAGATGAATATTTTGAATATATTATAATGAAAACCCTATTAACCCAGTTATATCCAGTTATGAATTATTACTACTTTTTTTTTTAAATGTATTTTATCATGCCTATTGGGATCTGTTGGCCAACAACCTGACAATCAATCAGGGAAATTCTAGGAAAATAAATTCTGTCACTGCCTCCACTTCTTTCCCGTCTTTTTGCCATGGAGCTATGCTATACTTTTAAACTGTCTAATACAAGGGGGGATAGGCATAAAAGTAGTCATATATATAGTGGTATTTGAATTAAATGGTGAAAATGCATTGTAAGCTCATTTGCCCAGTTTTCCCAGAGTGCACTGCAATAACTGTATTTCTTAGGATTCTGAACAGGAAATAAGTTTAAATTATATTTAGACATTCAAATGGGAATACCTATGCACTATTTATTGGTTAGTACAACGTGTGGCTAGTTTTTCAAGAATTTTGTGCTGAGTCATTATGCTACATGTGAGTTTTTCATGTCCGTAATTGTTTGCTAATTCAAAATGCTGCAAACATGTGTAAATAGTGCAAATAACTTTTGTTATGTGTATGGTGAAGTGAAGGTTTTCCTCACAGTGGGAAATCTCCAGGAAGAAAAAACGGACTGCAAACTATCCTGACACAACGTCTGCAATTTGCCTCATGGAAAATAACTTCCCGTTCCACCTGAAGGAATCTAAAGAATCAGATCACAACCGAGTTAAATCACCTGAGCCGTTGACATAAAAATATCCTGATTTTGTTCCTGGTATGAACTTTGCAGAGCCACAAAGGATTATTCAAAATGAATTGTGTGAGCTGATTAGAGACCTTGATTTGTTGCCTCTAGACTACAACATTGGGATCTGCTTGAGGAGAATGTGACCAACAGAAATACATAACTCAGTTCTATGCTATGGAAGAAGGTTTTGTCTTCTGCCATGGGATCAATTGTTTCATAAAGTCTCTCAATACTGAGCACAAACCAGAAGAGTGCAGACTCTTCACTGACTCTTCAAAGATAAGCTTAAAAGTAGTGTTGCTAATGGGCATGACATACCATCAAGTAAATTAGGTCATGAAAGTGTCTTAAATCATTATAAAGCTGATCTATGGGGATCTAAAAGCAATTGCCATCCTGCTGGGAATGCAACGTGGATACAGCAAATGGTGATACTTTATCTGTCAGTGGATTCGTAGAGCATGGTCTTCCAACTGTGAAAGAAAACTATGGTCTACATAGAAATCTCTTACTCTGGGAACTAAAAGTGTACTGTACTGGTGGGCTCCAAAAAGGTTTTGTTTCCACCATTGCAAATACAGTTGGGATTTATGAAGAATTTTGTATAGGTAATGGACCAAGATGGAGTGGCTTTCAAGAATCACAAGTAACATTTTACAAGATTGAATAAGGCCAAATTAAAGGAAGGTGTTTTGTAGGCCCACCGATATGTGAGCTGCTCAATGATGAACATTTTGAGCAGATCCTCCATGGTCATGAGAAAATAGCTTGTAGCTGAGATTTTTTTGGGGAAACAACAGACCAGATAAATATAAAGAACTTGTGAGTAAGCTTCTCTAAGCCTACCAGAAATTATCGAGAAGGTATAAGACACACATTTTGCCACCCAGACAGCAACAATGGAATTTGCTTGAGGAGAATGTGAAAAATAGTCTGCAACATGTCGCTTAAGATCCACTTTCTACACCATCTTTTAGACTTTTTCCTTGATAACTGTAGTTCAAGTTAATAAAGAACATGGTGAACATTTCTACCAGGACATCTTGACAATGGAAAGCAGGTCTTAAGGGAAATAAAGGTCTGCTATATAAGCTGAATATTGCTGGACTGGTGAGAGATACCCCAGGCAGAGAACAAATGTAATGGCTAATGTAATGTTTTTATCATTATTGAAAACTATTATACAAATACTTACGGTATGTTTTATTTTTAACTTAATTATGTTTAATACATTTTTTATTAAAGTTCTGCTTTAAAATGTCCTTATAACCATCAAACTTAGCATAAAATATGTAAAACAATCTTAAGCCTGTATTTTCAGTACTGGGGTGAATTGATTTCTCATTTTTGCAATCACAGCATTGAAAGGATAGGTAAAAAAGTAAATTTGCAAAGAAACAAAAATAAATTGGGAAAAACAACTGTACCTTGATCTGCAACATTTTCAATGTCTACTTTCAACTCATGCGCCATAAAGCCAATTACTGAAAAAATTACAAATCCTGCGAAGATACTTGTAAGGCTGTTTGTACATGTCACAATGAGTGTGTCCCTGGGGGAGCAATAAATATACATGAATTCAGCATTTATATAGATAACAACATTCAAACAAGATTCCTCAAGTGGAAATAAATTTGCCCTCAAGCAATTAATCAAATTATGCACACCCTGGTGTAATCGTTAAGATGCTCTGTCTGTCTATCTGTCTTTATTTAGCTTGTTTTGTTTTGTATAATGAATGAACACTTTAATTATTAAACTAATGGTTTATGTTAGTAGCTATTGTCACATCAATTCATATGGAGCACTGAATCTTCAATTAATACCTAGTGCTCAAAATATGATGTAAAATATATTGCTACAACAGTGTCATTAGGGGTACACGGTAGTAGTAAAACAAGTCACAACCCTTTAGATGAATAATTTGAATATATTATAATGAAAACCCTATTAACCCAGTTATATCCAGTTATGAATTATTACTACTTTTTTTATTTTATTTATTTTTTCTTGCCTATTGGGATCTGTTGGCCAACTCCCCGACAATCCATCAGGAAAATTCTAGGGAAATAAAATCTGTCAATGCCTCCACTTCTTTCCCGTCTTTTTGCCATGGAACTGAGAATGGTGTTTGCCATGATCTTTGTCTTTTTATCGTTGGGCACCAGGCCAGCTTTTGCACTCTCTTCTTTTACCCTCATCAATAGGTCCTTTAGTTCCTCCTCACTTTCAGCCATCAGAGTTGTATCATCCATCTATCTAAAGTTGTTGATATTTCTTCCAGCAATATTAATTCTGGTTTTGAATTTAAAGAGTCCAGTGTTACGCATGATGTATTCCACTTGTAAGTTGAATAAATAAGGTGACAATATACAACCTTGTCACACTCCTTTCCCTATCTTTTGCCATTCTTTTGTCCCATGTTTGGTTCTGACCGCGGCTTCTTGGTCAACAAACAGGAGGCGGATGAGATGATCTGGTACTCCCATCTCTTTGAACTTGCCACATTTTATGAAGCAGAAGTAAATGCTTTTCTGGAACTCTATTGCTTTCTCTATTATCCAGCAGATATTGGCAATTTGATCTCTTGTGTCTCTTCCTCTGCGGAACCCGGCTTGCACATCTGGTAGTTCATGGTCCATATATTGTTGCAGTTGAGCTTGTGGGATCTTGCTTACCTTCCTGACATGTGAAATGAGTGTGAAATGAGTGCAATTGTTCAATAATCAAAGCACTCTTTGGCACTCACAGCTTTTGGGATTCGGATCTAGACTGACCTTTTCCAGTCTATTGGCCACTGTTGAGTTTTACAAATTTGTTGGCATAAGGCAAGTAACACTTTCACAGCACCATCTTGTGGTATTTGGAATAGTACAGCTGGATTTCCATTTTATAAGCAGGGCTTCCATCTCACTCTCTAAAAGGTCTGGCTCCAGCTCAGAGGAAAAACTATTGACATTATCAATGCTGTTAAGACCTTTCCGTTATAGATCCTCAGTGTCCCTGTCACCTCTTCTTTATCTGATCTGCTTCTGTAAAGTCCCTACCATTTTGTCTTTTATCCCACTCATTTTGGCATGAAAGGTTCCTTTGATATCCCCAATTTTCTTGAAGAGATCGCTTGACGTTTCCATACTGTTATCTTCTGCTATCTCTTTACATCGCTAATTGTAGAATGTCTCCTTGTCTCTTCTTGTTATCCTCTGGAATTCTGCATTCAGTTGGATAAATGTTTTCTTATCTTCACTACCTTTTGCTTTCCTTCTTTCCTGGGCTACTTTCAAAGCCTCATCAGACAGTCAGTTTGTCTTCTTAGCTTTCTTTCTTTTGGGGATATTCTTTGTTGCTGTTTCCTGTATAATTCCACAACCTCTGGTCCAACGTTATTCAGGTTGTCTATCTTCCATGTCTTGTCTACCTCCACTACATATTCATAAGGGATATTATTTGAGTATCTGCTTGGTCTGATGATTTTTCTCTTTTCTTCAGTTTAATTCTGAACTTTGCATTAAGAAGCTCATGATCTGAGCTGTAGTCAACTCAAGTATATAGTCAATCTGATTTCTGTATTGTCCATCTGGTGATGTTCATGTATAGAGTAGTCTCTGAGGCTGTTGGAAGAGGGTGGCTGCTATTATTGAAGAATTATATTGACAGAATTCTACTAATCTCTGACCTGCTTCATTTTGTACTCCAAGGCCAAACTTGCCCGTTTTCCAGGTATCTTTTGGTTCCCTTCTTTACCATTCCAATCTCCTATGATGAGAGTGGCATCTTTTCTTGGCGTTATATCTAGGACATGTTCAATATCTTGAGAACTGGACAACTTCAGCCTCGTCAGCATCCGTGGTTGGAGCATAGACTTGGATCCCTGTGATGTTACATGGCTTGCCTTAAATTTGAATTGAAGACATTCTGTTATTTATTGGGTTGTAACTGTGCACTGCTTTGGCCATCCTTTGATTGACTATGAGGGCTACTCTATTCTTCTGCAGGATTCTTGACCCCAGAAGTAGATCTGGTGGTTGTCTGATGTGAAATGTTCCATTTCAGTCCATTTGAGTTCATTAATTCCAGGATATCAGTGTTTAACCTTGTCTTCTCATGTTTGACCATGTGCAGTTTGCTTTGGTTAATAGTTCTAAAATCCCAGGTTCCTATTCTAAATTGTTCTTTGCAGAAGTGGATTTTCCTCTCCCCTCCAGACACATCCACAGCTGGGTGTCCTCCCGGCTTTGGCCCAACCACTTTATTAGATCTGGTGCTACTCGTTCTCTCCCTCTTCTCTTCCCCAGTAACGTCCTAGGCATCTTGTATCCTGAGGGGCTCATCTTCTGGTGTTTATAGCTATGTGTCTCGGTGTGCTTAGTTAAGTTACTGGAGTGGGTTGCCAGTTGCTTCTCCAGTGGACTGTGATTTGACTGACCTATCTGATTTGACCTGCCCATCTTGGATGATCCTACATGGTATAGCTCACAGCTTCATTGTAGTACACAAGTCCCTTCACAAAGACAAGGTAGGAATCCAGAAGAGGTCTAACTCAATATAACTGGGCAAATAGGACTTTCATTAAGCAAATTATATTTTTAAATGAGCAATGACTAGTTTTAGTACTAAAAGGTCCCATATAATAGGTCGAACTACAGGATGAAAAAGAAACCCCTAGTGTTTTGATAGTTCTGTATTTGATAATGATAAAACTATTAAAGGTAATGTATGTCTCTCTAAAAACAAGAGGAAAAACATTTTTTTTATATTTTCTTTAGAAAAATGAACTATTTATTTCCTGTATTCTGTACAGTGGAGACTTCTATTAATATTTTGCCCACCATAAGATAAATTATGTTGTGGTAAATAGCGTTCCCACAAAATCTAACGCACAAGCTAGGAACCAGCAGTTGTGCATAATTCATCCTATGCTATGCTTTTAAACTGTCTAATACAAGGGGGGTTAGGCATAAAAGTAGTCATATATATAGTGATATTTCAATTAAATGGTGAAAATGCATTGTAAGCTCATTTGCCCAGTTTTCCCAGAGTGCAGTGCAATAAATGCATTTCTTAGGATTCTGAGCAGGAAATAAGTTTAAATTATATTTAGACATTCAAATGGGAATACCTATGCACTATTTATTTTCTATACTCTGTACCGTGGTGGGATTGTATCACTCTATTTTCTCACAGTAAGCTAAATGATGTGGTAAAAGCAATATAAATACATTAGCCAGTATTTTGTGCCTGTGGTTTGTTGTAGGTTCTAGAACACCCAAAATAATTTCAAGTTGACTGTAAGTTCTTCACGGCTGGTACTATGAAACTCATGAGTTGTCTGTATGTTAAATAAACTTATATTTTCAAGAAATTGTTTTGCATCTTTTGTCTATAAAGCACTGTGAACATTGATGGTGCTATGTATAGATAAAAATACATACATACAATTATTGTGATATGATCATTATCAGTTATAATTGTTTATTCCAAATTAGCAACACATGTTCTTTATATATAAAATTAGCCAACCAACTGGCTGGAACCATTCAGGAATGAGATGTATGTATCACAATCTGCAGTGAACCCACTTTTCCCTAGGATGTAATAAATTGGAATGGCACATGTACACACCTGTAGAGATTATTGTGAAACTTGTTGTACGAGGAGAGAGTAATTAATCCTCCCCAGGCAGCTGACAGAGAGAAGAAAATCTGGGTAGCAGCATCTTTCCACACCTGAAATATTTCAAGAACAGTGTAGAAATGTGAAGATGTACACAAAACTCAAAATATTCAATGCATGTACAAGGTTTACACATAAAAGCTGGTTTCTCATTTGCATAAACATCTAAATAAGTCTGTATTAGCACTCATAAAATACAATAAACAATGTTATTAAAAATGGAATATAATTCAATTGGACTAATGAGGTAAGTGTGGTTCCTCAGGGTTCAGGATTAAGGGCGTAATAACAAAAAATGCTATGTGTTCTTTGAAATCTCTGCAAGTGCTCATGGTGAGCCAAGTCCTTGAATATAAATTTAAGCTAAGTCGCCCTTGGTTAATACCAAGTCACAGGAGTTAACACCTACCCACCTGCCTACATATACATTTACAAACACCGCTCAACAATAATTCTGACCTCGCTTTCACAGCATGGCACAGACTTTATGTAGCAATCGTTTTTTTTTTTTTTCTTGACTGGGGTTACTATAAGAACTACTGTGTTTATTGGCTCTTACTCTCTGCTTCACAGTCTTGAGATGACTACATTAATACTTAAGGACAGTTATGAGTCTCCTAAACTATTTTGCTTACATGACAAACCGCCTGGCTACGAGTACACAATTTCCTACATAAGTTAGTCTGTGGGAACAATATAATAGCTCAGTAAATTTTCTTGTGAGAACTTCACAGCCTTTTGGGAGATCCTACTGAGCAATGTAATCAAGCCCTAAGTCCTTTCCTTTTTATGTATCCATATTTGCTGAAGACATTAAATTGTGCAAAGTTATTAAATAAGGCCAGGATGTACTTTTACTTTCAAGGTAATGCTATAAATTAGAAGAATGGGCAGCTAAATCACAGATGAGATTACATAGAGAAAAACCTAAATGTATGCATCTGAGAAGCAACAATATGCATGCAATTTGATCATTAGAAAATAAAGGGTATTGATCCAAAGAATATTTTGATTGTCAGCTTTTGGGATTAGGAAGGATTTTATTCCATAATTAGTCAACTGACAATGGTTCAATGGGTGTTTTGTTTGCCTTTCTCTGGATCAGTTAACAAAGAATACCAGAGATGATCAAAAAGGTAAACTTTATAGAACAATAGTCTTTTTTTCAACCTTAAATTACTATGTTATTATATAATGCATAAAAACTCAAGAGGTGTATACACTAAAGATTGATGCAGTAGTTATAAGATAGCAAGGGCAGTATGTAGCAATGTAAGCCTTACGGCCTTGTATGTGATAACTGATCTCTATCCTCTTGCAATATAGTGATGGAAGGGTATTTTGTGGGCCTTAGCATAAATATTTGTTCTGACAAACCCTCTTTGATGGGGAAATCAATATAAGTCTAACATATGTTTTATTTTATTTTTAAATGTAATGTATGAATTCCATTCTTAGAAAAAAAAATTCAGCTCATTTTACCATCCTGTATCACATTATACAATCACAATTTGATACATATATGTTCCTATAATTAAATGTATTTATGAATATGCATGAGTGAGCCCACCATAGCATCTCTCAGTTTCTCCCATTTGGGGGTAATGAAGAACCAAATCCCATTGCCAGCTCCAGGTAGAGTTACTCCTCGGATGAGAAGTATGATAAGCACCACGTAAGGGAAGGTGGCTGTAAAATACACAACCTAAAGACCAAAGAAGAATAACATCAGTTCTAGATGAACATTATCAGTAATGAGAGGAGAAGATAAACGACATCACTGGGTCAACATCACAAAGACAGAGATAAGACAGATTCCTTAGAGATCAGAGACAGCAGGTTCCCCTCCAGGTGTATCAGATGGCTCTGTCATTTGTGGTATCGATTGTAAAACTGGTGTTTGCATTTATCGGTGTGATTACATTTCTATGTATGCTTCTTCATAACAACTGAAATGTACTCTACTATTAGCACTGAAATCTTTACTCATTAGTTTTTCCTATAATATTTTTTTTTAATGTAATGCATTTCAAAATGTTGCATTAAAGGCGTATTAGTTAATGTTTACCTGTCTATAGAAATATTTTATTTTCTATGGAATTAATATTATGTGCAGTTACTATATTTTATTTATTCTTAATACAGACGCACTTATGCATCAGAATAGTTGGCTTGGGAGATGGTGCAAGTTCAGAAGAGATGTAAAGTTTGGTTTCTCCAGAGCCCTGAGTACATTGGTTGGATTGTTAAGTGTATTCAGAATTTATTTCATGAGCACCTGGAATAGAACGTACATTACAACAATCACAGAAGCTCACGGTAACCATATGCACAAAGCAAAGTCATCACAGAAGGCACAGGTATTACAGACATGACATGAAAAAACATATATGGAAACCTCCTCTATCTCCCATTTAGGAAACATGGGAAGGGACTGGATTCCTGTTTGATTAGTGAGTGGATCCTGGTGCCTCCTTAAAGTCCCAAGTAATATGATTCCTTGGGTATTTAGGGACTCAGTGTACCTGTAAAATCTGTGCATGCCCTTGTGGAGTTCAATGCACCAAAATGTTAAATTTAGATACATTTTGAGTCTAGGGCTGTCCCTATGCTCTGAACATGTATGTTCACAAAATGTCCTATATTTAAATAAGGGTCTCTACTTGAGAGGAACTAATTGCCGTATATAGTGTAACATCTCTGGGCACTTGTGGAAGATATAAACAGGTACAGCCTTTCCCTTCAGACTAACCATGCTCTGTAGAATGACATTCGTGTAACTAACATGGCTTCATTCCAAAGCAGTCAGAATGCACCTGAAAAATGTGGAAAATTAATCTCTTCAAAGAAAAACACACCAAACACACTTTGGTTCAAAGTCTCTGGACACGGAGGAGTCATCAAAAAGTGAATATATTCTGTAATTATAAACCATGTGTAAAATGTAGCCTTGGGAGATATTGCTTTGCTCCATCTTGAATAAAGGCTTGGAGAAGGGTGACCTCTAGAAGGGGATAAGCTGCCTCGCTATTTTAATGAAAAACATATTTTTTCATCACTAGATTTTACACAGTTTGTCTGAAATGGAGATAAGCGGTGTCTTCCAAGGCTGCATTATGCATCTTGTAGGAAAAGGTTAAGACTCCCACAGTAGTGGGAAAACAACATAAGATTGACTCTCATCCTCACTATTTGTTAGATATCGTTCTTTATTATTTATATAAATTGGCAAAGCAAAAAATAAAAGAAACCCCTCACTCATCTAATATCTGGGCAAACAAGCGTCAATATTCACATCATTTGTGGGACAATTTGTTTTCCAAAGGAAAATGTATTTCAAAGTTTTAAAAAATAAGCCACAGTTAAGGTTTCTGATTGAAATAAAAAAAAAAAAATTGTGCACATTTTTAAATATTGCTTTTATTCCTCCTCCCACATGCCCTTACCATTTTCCTAGTTGATTTTGTTTTTGTGATCTAGGTTATTTATACTAGACATGTATTATTATATTTGGAATTTACCTAAATTAGATATCTGACCACTTCATCTCAATAATAGACAAAACCATAAGGGAGGAGGAATGCTCACACATGACCTTACAGAGATATAATCAAATTATATTTGTACAGTTTCTCCAGAGTAAAATAAATGTTCTTAATTAGTCAACAATAAACAGTATGGGCCCTAAATGATAAAGTGTCAAAGGATTCTTGGAGTTGGTGAATCTAACAGGAATGGAGAAGATTTCCAAGATTTCCAAGATTTCTCCAGCACTTCACCGCTTGGGACAATTTTTCCTTTAATATTTAAATGCAGATGATTTAGGACAGACTCCCTGAGCTTCTACCTTGAAATGTAAACCCAAATAGTGTCAGTTATTCTTTAACTATAATAAACTTACATAAACTATATGTGTATCTATATCACTCACAGATGTGTTATGGCATTATTCACATCCCCATAAGAAAAAAATAACATAATGTGAATGTATAATACAGAAGTAGGTATAGGCATAAGCCTTCAAACCAAATGGATAGTGATTAAACCATTTTATTTCCGCAACATACTACAGTGGGGCAATATAATCTATTTGGATCTATTTAAATTTGAATCTAACTAAATATAATCTATTTAACTTCATATCTACAGATATCTACACTAGTGACTAGGACATTATAAACTGTTATTATACATAGATAGTTTGCTTTGGTTGTTGTCCAGCAGCCCAGGTGCTACAACTGTGTTTCTCTCAACAGGGATGTGTCATTTGTACAAAAAAGACAATAAAATAATTTTATAAAATTAAAATACAGTTTAAATTTAAGTATCAATTTATCTTATATTGACAACACAAGATGGATAGATGGATAGATAGATTGAGGGATAGATAGATAGATGATAGATAGAAAGATAGAAAGATAGAAAGATAGATAGATAGATAGATAGATAGATACATAAATAGATGATAGATAGAAAGATGGATAGATAGATAGATAGATAGATAAATAGATAGATAGATAGATACATAGATAGATATAGACATAGATAGATAGATAGATAGATAGATAGATAGATAGATACATAGATACATAGATAGATGATAGATAGATAGAAAGATGGATAGATACATATATAGATAGATAGATAGGTATAGACATAGATAGATAGATAGATAGATAGATAGATAGATAATGTTATACTACCTATCCTCTATCTATTTTGACACATCCTTACTGAGACAATCTCAGTTTCAGCACCACAAGATGCTGGACAGCTACCAATACAAACTGAGTATTTCTTGCTCCTAAATACACATCCAAAATAATATTCAAATATAATTTTTATTTCAATCTATCTATCTATCTATCTATCTATTTATCGTTTATAAGAACAGATTATAATGATAGTTAACAGCAAGTTATAAAGAGTTTTATGAAGCTTTGACAACCAAAATACTTATTCCACAAAAGTACTATATCACTGTATAATAGAATATATATATAACATTATTATTCAATTTTCCAGCATTTTGGAGCCTTGTGCCATTTCTGCTGCTGTTTTCCTGTTTCTTATAATAACACTGGAATTTATTCTTACTTTTCCTGATGTTTTGATTCCTTTAGCAAGAGATGCATAGACAATAGCCCAAGCAAGCAACAGACATAGCACCAGCTGCCATCGTATCTCCCCAGGGTACTCTATACCTGCTGAGATCTTCAACATATTGTACCTGAAATACAAAGGAATTGTATCGTAAGGAACGATTTGCAAGAATATTCATGTAAATATAGCTGAATGTTTTCATTTGTTCTACATGGCATCAAATGAAACGTTTAAGAATAACTGTTGGCTTTTCATTAACAGAGCAATTCTGGACTTTGAGCTGACCAAGTGCCAAGACAGAAGGATGTGTTGAGAACATTAAACATGGAAGCCTTCAGACACATGCAGAGACTATCAGAATTAGGAATGTTGCTAAAAAAAATGTGCACGTTCTTATACAGATGAAAATGTTCTAAGTTTGGTACATGCTTCATAAATAAGAAGATTTAATGAATATATTTATTTAAAGTAAAAAATTCAACAAACATAGCCCTTTAACTTCTTGACTATACTTTTAACAATTTGGTTCCTATTAAAAACAACAGATATGAAATAATATTACGTAAATTATGACAAGTACAATAATTGCTGCTAACTAGAAGACAGTGACATGCTGTGTGTCTGTGCAGCATGAGACACTAGTTGTGTGTAGCTCCTAGCTATCATGACAAGAGGTTCCAAAAGGTAGGAATCTGTTACCCTTGGGGCTTGTTTCATGTAACTGAAATGTGAATTTTATTTCAGAGATACATTAAGGAAGACAAAATTAGTTAAGTAGCCTGGTTAAAACATTCATATAAAACAACAAATGTTGAGAGTCATTTTAAACAGATTTGCCCATTTTAATATCATTTCTGTAGTCCAGCTTACCTACATGGTGGGATTCGTCCTTTGTACTTTAAATATGTTATATTATATTTCATAAAACATATTTTTCTACATGCTATAAGTATTTGATACAAATGCTCATATAATGATACTCCACCATGAGATAACAATATTCCAGGTTCAATACAGATGAAGCTTACTTAAAGTATTCTTCACTCCCACTGACGAAAGTCTTGTTGACTTGGCTGGTGTAGTTGATCATTGTCAGGTTTGGATAAGCACTCATGCAGAAGGTGCTATTCTTGATTTCAATTTTTGGATGTTGACCAATGACACAGGAATCTGTTGATCAAAATGGTGTAATAAGTTATCACTGAGACATAATGTTGCCTCACATACTCTAAAATGGCCAATTTTAGACATTTGTAAGTCATACACCTGAGATCAGTGTATAATAAGGAACTATTTTGTATTGTACCGCTACCCACTGCATTTCTGGTAGCTGACCACCCTAATCAGCCATTTGCACCTTTTAAGGTCTTGTAATATATGCATAACATCTGTCTTACATCATTAATACAGCAGTATTTTAGCTGACTGCCTGAACCTTAAGACTCATCACATATTATAATTGTCTAACTACGATTCGTCGTCACGCTGTGTTGCGTAGTGCGTACGACTTAGCGATGAGCGCCGCAGGCGCTCATCGCCCGGCGAGCCCCGTGCAGCGAGGCGAGCCGTTAAATCGTAGCACTTTGGCAATGAGCGCCACAGGTGCACATTGCAGGCGAGCCTCGCGTAGCGAGGCGAGCCGTTAAACCGTAGCACTTAGAAAAAAATTTGCGCTGAAAAAAATTACGACATAAGCGGCGGAACCAAAACAATAAAAAAAACACTAAATACACACTAAAAAATAAAAAAAAAGGTCACTTACAGCATAGGGAACCAGGCAGGACGTCTGGGAGTGAGTTGGAACTCCAATTTACATCCATTTAGACGAGTTACAAAGATCAAAAATCGGCTAAGCAAGAAAAAAATGGCCGCCGAAAAAAATGAAAATGAGGCTATACTACTACGAACTGCGTAAAACACAACCACAGACATATGTGTTTGAAAAACAAGGAGATAAAGGATGCGGATTAACCGCGCAATGAGTAAAAAGACAGTAGCGAGTACATTTTACGAAACGCAATTACAGAATTACGCATTAACACAGATTTAACGCCTTTGTCTCGTGCAACATCGGATTTACCGCCTAAAACAACGCATTTGATGAAATATAAGTTGAAAGTTACAAAAAAAAAGTAAAAAAAAAGAAAGGTGTATTTATTTTAAGAAAAAAAAGGGACAAATGTAGCTGAGTCATGTTGTGTGGCAAACAAATTTCACAAAGTTTAATTTTTATTGACCGTCATTTGACCGTTTGACCATATTTACTGTTAAACCGTAGTACTTTAGCGGGCCTAGAGGCGAGCCGTTAAACCGTAGTACTTTGGCAATAAGCGCTGCAGAAAAAATGGCTGATGAACAAAACGAAAACGAGGCTACAGCACTATAACCACGGAAAACACGTACAGATAATCCGCTAAGACGCATACCACACATTACCCACCATTAAACGACGGACGGATCCTCCGCTAAGACGCATACCACACATTATCCGCCATTTTAGGATAATGCGGAAGTACACAGCTACGTTAACGGTTTCGGCTCGCGCACGCACAGTATTACACTGCACACATTCATCACGCTTACACAGCAGCTCCACACCACTAATGCTGCAGCAACATCAACACAGATTGCCAGCTCTTCAACACAATGCATAAAAATACGTATATTCATTTATTAATTTGTATTCTATATTTCAGTAGTACACAGAAAACAACATTAGCTACCTTACAATTCCATATGTATATTAATAACTAAACAACTTTAAAAACATACACATCTCATTGCCGTCATTTTTTTACGGGCAATATGCTAGTACATTTATATGACTGCTCTCCAGCTGAAACTCATGGCAGTACTATAAATCACAACAATTCAAAGCATTCATAGCAGTTTATTGCGGCTGCGGCGCTCATCGCTAAGTCGTACGCACTACGCAACACAGCGTGACGACGAATCGTAGTTAGACAATTATAATATGTGATGAGTCTTAAGGTTCAGGCAGTCAGCTAAAATACTGCTGTATTAATGATGTAAGACAGATGTTATGCATATATTACAAGACCTTAACATTCCACATTAAAAACAACATCAAGGCATTTTCAGATACAATAGAGATAAAATGGGCTTTCCACATGCTTTTTGGGAATGTGAAATATATAATGTTTAATATGAGTAGTTTCTAGTGTTATTGAACCGGATAGATCCATATTTTCTAAGTGAAACATACAGAATAAAATTAATACAACAATGCTATAGAATAAACAACCTTCTTTGTAGTGGTGCTTCAACTTTACTTTGTTAAACCTATAATAATCTGCTTTTTTTGCTATTTTATTTTGTTCTCAGTTTAAACTCACTACCAGTTTCATAGCTAAATATTCCTTCCCACCACACTGTTAATAATATATCAAGATCAATTAATCTGGTTGCCATGTCTGTAATATAACTTGAAAAGCATCACAATATAAAACAATATAATAAAATAAAACCTAGATTGTAAACTCCTATATACTCTTGTGTGTCAGTGTCTTGGAAACAAGCACTATGTGCATTTGATTATATGCTCAAAAACAGGGCCCCCCATTCTTTATAAGGTGTTAAGTTTGTTTTTTGCCATGTACTAAACCCCTGTACAGCGCTACGGAATATGTTGGCGCGATATAAATAAAGACAATAATAATAATAATAATAATAATCCTACCTTACGCTTATAGTAATATATTTGCGAGAAGGCTCGATTATACGTGGGAAGTTTATCTTTTTTTTTTTTATTGTTGTCATGCATTTATTACCAAGATAATCTGCTTGTACAAGGAGGTCAAACATATTTAGCGTAAAGTATCACATGTTCATCCCTTCTGGATCGCTACTTTGTGGTGAAGGGGCTTGTGTACCTCAGTGAAGTTGTGAGCTATACTATGTAAGGTCACCCAAGATGGGCAGGTCATAGCAGAGAGGTCAGACAAATTGCAGTCCACTGGAGAAGGAATTGGCAACCCACTCAAGTATCACTGTCAATAAAACCTTATGGATAAGCACAACCAGACACAAGATGATGGAGAGAGAGAGAGAGAGAGAGAGAGAGAGAGAGGAGGCATGGAGCAAAATTATAGAAATACATGGGAGAGTCGTGATAAAGAGAGAGAGAGAGAGAGAGAGAAAGAGAGAGAGAGAGAGAGAGAGAGAGAGAGGAGATATTGGTAAAGAGAGAGAGAGAGAGACAGGAGAGATGGATTAAAAAAGAGAGAGAGAGAAGGCATGGAGCAAAATTATAGAAATACATGGGAGAGTAATGATAAAGAGAGAGAGATGGTAGATGGAGAGAGAGAGACTGGAGAGATGGGTAAAAAGAGAGAGAGAGATAAAGAGAGAGAGAGAGAGAGAGAGAGAAAGAGAGAAAGAAGGCATGGAGCAAATTTATAGAAATACATATGAGAGTCGTGATAAAGAGAGAGAGAGAGAGACTGGAGAGATGGGTAAAAAGACAGAGAGAGGAGGCATGGAGCAAAATTATATAAATACATTGGGAGAGTAATGATAAAGAGAGTGAGAGAGAGAGGAAGAGAGAGAGGGAGAGAGAGAAAGAGAGAGAGAGAGAGAGAGAGAGAGAAAGAAGGCTTGGAGCAAAATTATAGAAATACATGGGAAAGTGATGATAAACAGAGAGAGAGAGAGAGAGAGAGAAAGAAGGCATGTGAGAGTCATGATAAAGAGAGAGAGAGAGAGAGAGAAAGAAAGAAAGAGAGAGAAAGAGAGAGATAGAGAGAAAGAGAGGGAGACTGGAGAGATGGGTAAAAAGAGAGGGAGAGAGAGAGAGAAGGCATGGAGTAAAATAATAGAAATACATGGGAGAGTCGTGATAAAGAGAGAGAGATGGATAAAAAGAGAGAGAGAGGCATGGAGCAAAATGATAGAAATACATGGGAGATTTGTGATAAAGAGAGAGAGAGACTGGAGAGATGGGTAAAGAGAGAGAGAGAGACTGGAGAGGTGGTTAAAGAGAGAGAGAGACTGGTGAGATGGGTAAAGAGAGAGAGAGAGACAAGAGAGAGAGAGAAGGCATGGAGTCAAATAATAGAAATATATAGGAGAGTCATGATAAAGAGAGAGAGAGAACGAAAGAAAGAAAGAAAGAAAGAAAGAAAGAAAGAGAGAGAGAGAGAAGTCATGGAGCAAAATGATAGAAATACATGGGAGATTCGTAATAAAGAGAGAGAGAGTGGAGAGATGGGTAAAGAGAGAGAAAGAAAGAGAGAAAGGGAAAGAGAGAAGGCATGGAGTAAAATGATAGAAATACATGGGATAATTGTGATAAAGAAAGAGGGAGAGACTGGAGAGATGGGTAAAGAGAGAGAGAGAGAGAGAGAGAGAGAGAGAAAGAGAGAGAGGAGGGAGAGAGAGAGTGAGTGAGAGAGAAGGCATGGAGTAAAATAATAGAAATACATGGGAGATTCGTGATAAAGAGAAAGAGAGAGAAAGAGAGAGAGAGAGAGAGAGAGAGAGAGAGAGAGAGAGAGAGAGAGAGAAAGAGATGGGTAAAAAGAGAGAAAGAGAAAGAAAAAGAGACAGAGGGCATGGAGAAAAAATTTAGAAATTCATGGGAGATTCGTGATAAAGAGAGAGAGAGAAAGAGAGAGAGATAGATGGGAAAGAGAGAGAGAGATGGGTAAAAAAAGAGAGAGATAAGGTAGAGAGAGAGAAAGAGAGAGAGAGAGAGGGGGGGGATGTAGTAAAATGGGAGATATAAATACATGGGAGAGTCGTGATAAAGAGAGAGAGAGAGAAAGAGAGAGAGAAAGAGAGAGAGAAAGAGAGAAAGAGACTGGAGAGATGGGTAAAAAGAGAGGGAGATAGAGAGAAAGAAAGAGAGAGAAGGCATGGAGCAGAATTTTAGCCACCAGAAAGTCATGATAAAGAGAGAGAGAGACTGGAGAGATGGGTAAAGAGAGAGAAAGAGAGAGAGAGAGAATAAGAGAGAGAGAGAGAAAGAGAAAGCGAGAGAGAGAGAGAAGGCATGGAGCAAAATTATAGAAATACATGGGAGAGTAATGATAAAGAGAGAGAGAGAGAGAGAGAGAGAGAGAAAGAGAGCAGGAGAGTGTGAGAGTGAGAGAGAAGTCATGGAGTAAAATAATATAAATATATGGGAGAGTCGTGATAAAGAGAGAGAGATGGGTAAAAAGAGAGAGAAAGAGAGAGAGAGAGAGAGAGGCACGGAGCAAAATGATAGCAATACATGGGAGATTTGTGATAAACGAAGAGAGAGAGACTGGAGAGATGGGTAAAGAGAGAGAGAGAGAGAGACTGGAGAGATGGGTAAAGAGAGAGAGAGAGAGACTAGAGAGATGGTTAAAGAGAGAGGGACTGGTGAGATGGGTAAAGACAGAGAGAGAGAGAGACTGGAGAGATGGGTAAAGATAGAGAGAGAAGGCATGGAGCAAAATGATAGAAATACATGGGAGATTTGTAATAAAGAGAGAGAGAGAGAAAGGGAGAGAGAGAAGGCATGGAGTAAAATGATAGAAATACATGGGATAGTTGTGATAAAGAAGGAGAGAGAGACTGGAGAGATGGGTAAAGAGAGAGAGAGAGAGAGAGAGAGAAAGAGAAAGAGAGAAAGGAGGGAGAGAGAGAGTGAGT
>CM050175.1:67149861-67242361 GCA_027410445.1 Discoglossus pictus | reverse complement strand
GAGTTTGGAAGAGAACTCCAAAGCAGACTGGCCTTTTTCCCAGGTACGCTTCCCATAAAAACCTTGGAATGGTTAATGACAGATGTCCACAAATACATAATGGAAAAGCAGCGGGCACGGGAGCGGTCCATCTTGGGAGCTGCTAACCCACCTCCCACCATTTACCCCCCCCCCCCCAGCACTGCGTCCGGGTGGTGGGAACTACCAAACCCCTCCACGGTACATCAGGTGCCACACGTGTAACCAGCAGGGCCACATGCAGAGAGACTGTCCCAGAAATAGAAACCGCTCCACGTGGAATACTCCAACTAATTCCCCTCCCCAGCGACAGGGTGTACCCCAGGGAGCAGAAGGTGTCGTCCTTCCTCCCCAGCGACAGTGTGTACCCCAGGGGGCCGAAGGTGTCGTCCTTCCCCCCCAGCGGCAGTGTGTACCCCAGGGAGCAGAAGGTGCCGTCCTTCCTCCCCAGCGACAGTGTGTACCCCAGGGAGCAGAAGGTGACGTCCTTCCTCCCCAGCGGCAGTGTGAACCCCAGGGGGCAGAAGGTGTCGTCCTTCCCCCCCAGCGGCAGTGTGAACCCCAGGGGGCAGAAGGTGTCGTCCTTCCTCCCCAGCGGCAGTGTGAACCCCAGGGGGCAAAAGGTGTCGTCCTTCCCCCCCAGCGGCAGTTTGAACCCCAGGGGGCAGAAGGTGTCGTCCTTCCTCCCCAGCGGCAGTGTGAACCCCAGGGGGCAGAAGGTGTCGTCCTTTCCCCCCAGCGGCAGTGTGAACCGCAGGGGGCAGAAGGTGTCGTCCTTCCCCCCCAGCGGCAGTGTGAACCCCTGGGGGCAGAAGGTGTTGTCCTTCCCCCCCAGCGGCAGTGTGAACCCCAGGGGGCAGAAGGTGTCGTCCTTCCCCCCCAGCAGCAGTGTGTATCCCAGGGAGCAGAAGGTGTCATCCTTCCCCCCCAGCGGCAGTGTGAACCCCAGGGAGCTGAAGGTGTCGCCCTCTCCCCCCAGCGACAGCTTACCCTAACAAGGGGAGACACCAATCTCCCAGATGGCGCAGATGGGACCGTGGTCTCTGTGCCTGACCTACCGGGATGCTGGACAGCCTGTCCAGATCCCCAACTACTCTCACTGGGAAAACCGGAGGAGGGGGTAAGTACAAATTCCCCTCCCCAGCTAACTCCTAATGTGGCCCCAGGGTTAACAGAGGAAATGTTAACCCCCACTGACCCCCACCTTTTCCTGGCTACTGAGCCGGAATATGTCCCAAGTACCCCAGCAGAAGAGCTGACAGTGGGGCAGAGTGCAGTCGGCCTCTGCCCTCCCTTTGTCCCTTGTACAGAGCAGGATGTCCTGCAGGTTATACCAGCAGAAGAGCTGGCATCAGGGCAGAGTGCCGCTGGCCCCTGCCCCTCAAGTCCCCTCAGCATGTTGCCCCATCACCACAGCGAAATATCCAGGTGCCTGGATAGACTTCCCCCCAAAGGGGAGATGTGTGACGAAGTGCCCTTCGCCACTTTGTCCTGGAGAGGACTTATTGCCAGCCTCCTGCCCTGCGACTATGGCCCTGGGACATATTGCCCTTTAAAAAACAGTATTTGGCCATACCAGAGGGTATGTCACTCATTCTGGCCCTTTAAATACAGGGGGGTCATTCGGTACTTACCCTTTGGGAGCGGTGATACCCCAGATGACTATGCCATGGAGCCCATTCATATAATGAAAGACTATGGGAAAGACTTTAGCTACATGGCAATTGAACTGTGTGAATAGGATCTGAGCGCTATTCGGTAGTTTTGTGCTCTCAGATCCCAGCTATCTGGGGATATGTGAAATGTGAGTAAATGTGAATTGCAGTAATGCTGATGGGTTGTCAAACTAGAGAATTGACCAAGAAATACTTTTGTCCGGACATCCCCAGGCCGTTCCGTTGGGATCAGACCGTGTATGCCGGCTTATGGTCACGGGGGAGGTGTGTAACGGAACCCATCACTGTTTTACCCTGTTTTATGGTTATTTAATTCTTGGTTAAAATATGATCACATTGCTATACTGTATGTATGTTGGTTTATGCTCTGCAGAATATTAGCCCAGACTATTGCAGGCCTTGGCTAATAGATAATCCTATTACAGAGACTCCAGAGATAAGGAAGGCTATTGTATAAAGTGTTTCATTCTCAGCCATAAGAACAAAGAAGGATGATCTAATCCATGTCTGATTGTATCAAAGTTACCAGGTAGCCTCAGGGAGGTGTGACCCACCTATTGTTCTCTTTATGAGTATTGTGTGGCCAAATATGGGCATGTGTAGTGCCTGTGGGAAGAGATGTGTATAAATATTTCTGCACCACAAAAGAAAGTCAGTATTCATTTGACTCCCAAATTGTGTGTCGTCCAATATGGGAGGTCGGGGATGGTGAAACTGTAGTGCCTCTTGGGTATTTTACCGTATACCAGCGGAGATATTGGATTCGTGTTCCAACTCCGTTACATGGGTAAAAAGAGAGAGAGAGATAAGGGAGAGAGAGAGAGAGAGAGCGAGAGAGAGAGAGAGAAAGAAAGAGAGAGAGAGGAGGCATTGAGCAAAATGACAGAAAAACATGGGAGAGTCATGATAAAGAGAGAGAGAGAAAGAGAGAAAGAGAGAGAGAGAGATGGTAATGAGAGAGAGAGACTAGAGAGATGGCTAAAAAGAGAGAGAGAGAGAAAGAGAGCGATGGTAATGAGAGAGAGAGACAGGAGAGATGGCTAAAAAGAGAGAGAGAAAGAGAGAGAGAGAGGAGGCATGGAGCGAAATTACAGAAATACATGGGAGAGTCGTGACAAAGAGAGAGAGAGAAAGAGAGAGAGCAAGAAAGAGAGAGAGAGAAAGAGAGAGAGAGAAAGAGAGAAAGAGAGGAGGCTTGGAGCAAAATTATAGAAATACATGGGAGAGTCATGATAAAGAGAGAGAGAGAAAGAGAGAAAAAAGAGAGAGGAGGCATGAAATTAAATGATAGAAATACATGGGAGAGTCATGATAAAGAGAGAGAGAGAGAGAGAGAAAGAGAGAGAGATGGTAAAGAGAGAGAGAGACTGGAGAGATGGTTAAAAAGAGAGAGAGAGGGAGAGAGAGGAGTCTTGGAGCAAAATTATAGAAATACATGGGAGAGTCGTGACAAAGAGAGAGAGAGAAAGAGAGAGAGCGAGAAAGAGAGAGAGAAAGAGAGAGAGAAAGAGAGAGAGAGAGAGAGAGGAGGCTTTGAGAAAATTATAGAAATACATGGGAGAGTCGTGACAAAGAGAGAGAGAGAAAGAGAGAGAGCAAGAAAGAGAGAGAGAGAGAAAGAGAGAGAGAGAGAAAGAGAGAGAGAGGAGGCTTGGAGCAAAATTACAGAAATACATGGGAGAGTCGTAATAAAGAAAGATAGAGAAGAGAGTGAGACTGGAGAGAAGGGTAAAGAGAGAGAGAGACAAAAAACAAACATAGCAAAAATAGAAATAAAGGGAGAGACATGGGTACAGGTACAGTGATGGAGCAGGTATATAATGATAGACACAGGGGAGGTGGGTACAGGTACAGTGATGGAGCAGGTATATAATGATAGACACAGGAGAAGTGGGTACAGGTACAATAATGGAGCAGGTATATAATGATAGACACAGGAGAGGTGGGTACAGGTACAGTGATGGAGCAGGTATATAATGATAGACACAGGGGAGGTGGGTACAGGTACAGTGATGGAGAAGGTATATAATGATAGACACAGGAGAGGTGGGTACAGGTACAGTGATGGAGCAGGTATATAATGATAGACACAGGAGAGGTGGGTACAGGTACAGTGATGGAGAAGGTATATAATGATAGACACAGGAGAGGTGGGTACAGGTACAGTGATGGAGCAGGTATATAATGATAGACACAGGGGAGGTGGGTACAGGTACAATGATGGTGCAAGTATATAATGATAGACACAGGAGAGGTGGGTACAGGTACAGTGATGGAGCAGGTATATAATGATAGACACAGGAGAGGTGGGTACAGGTACAATGATGGAGCAGGTATATAATGATAGACACAGGAGAGGTGGGTACAGGTACAATGATGGTGCAAGTATATAATGATAGACACAGGAGAGGTGGGTACAGGTACAATGATGGAGCAGGTATATAATGATAGACACAGGAGAGGTGGGTACAGGTACAGTGATGGAGCAGGTATATAATGATAGACACAGGAGAGGTGGGTACAGGTACAATGATGGAGCAGGTATATAATGATAGACACAGGAGAGGTGGGTACAGGTACAATGATGGAGCAGGTATATAATGGTAGACACAGGGGAGGTGGGTACAGGTACAGTGATGGAGCAGGTATATAATGATAGACACAGGGGAGGTGGGTACAGGTACAGTTATGGAGCAGGTATATAATGATAGACACAGGGGAGGTGGGTACAGGTACAATGATGGTGCAAGTATATAATGATAGACACAGGGGAGGTGGGTACAGGTACAATGATGGAGCAGGTATATAATGATAGACACCGGGGAGGTGGGTACAGGTACAATGATGGAGCAGGTATATAATGATAGACACAGGAGAGGTGGGTACAGGTACAATGATGGAGCAGGTATATAATGATAGACACCGGGGAGGTGGGTACAGGTACAGTGATGGTGCAGGTATATAATGATAGACACAGGAGAGGTGGGTACAGGTACAGTGATGGAGCAGGTATATAATGATAGACACAGGAGAGGTGGGTACAGGTACAGTGATGGAGCAGGTATATAATGATAGACACAGGGGAGGTGGGTACAGGTACAATGATGGAGCAGGTATATAATGATAGACACAGGGGAGGTGGGTACAGGTACAATGATGGAGCAGGTATATAATGATAGACACAGGAGAGGTGGGTACAGGTACAATGATGGCGCAGGTATATAATGATAGACACAGGGGAGGTGGGTACAGGTACAATGATGGAGCAGGTATATAATGATAGACACAGGAGAGGTGGGTACAGGGGAGATGGGAGCAGGTATATAATGATAGACACAGGAGAGGTGGGTACAAGTACAATGATGGAGCAGGTATATAATGATAGACACCGGGGAGGTGGGTACAGGTACAATGATGGAGCAGGTATATAATGATAGACACAGGAGAGGTGGGTACAGTTACAATGATGGAGCAGGTATATAATGATAGACACAGGAGAGGTGGGTACAGGTACAGTGATGGAGCAGGTATATAATGATAGATACAGGAGAGGTGGGTACAGGTACAATGATGGAGCAGGTATATAATGATAGACACAGGGGAGGTGGGTACAGGTACAGTGATGGAGCAGGTATATAATGATAGACACAGGAGAGGTGGGTACAGGTACAATGATGGTGCAAGTATATAATGATAGACACAGGAGAGGTGGGTACAGGTACAATGATGGAGCAGGTATATAATGATAGACACAGGGGAGGTGGGTACAGGTACAATGATGGAGCAGGTATATAATGATAGACACAGGGGAGGTGGGTACAGGTACAATGATGGAGCAGGTATATAATGATAGACACAGGAGAGGTGGGTACAGGTACAGTGATGGAGCAGGTATATAATGATAGACACAGGAGAGGTGGGTACAGGTACAATGATGGAGCAGGTATATAATGATAGACACAGGAGATGTGGGTACAGGTACAATGATGGCGCAGGTATATAATGATAGACACAGGGGAGGTGGGTACAGGGGAGATGGGAGCAGGTATATAATGATAGACACAGGAGAGGTGGGTACAGGTACAGTGATGGAGCAGGTATATAATGATAGACACAGGAGAGGTGGGTACAGGTACAATGATGGCGCAGGTATATAATGATAGACACAGGGGAGGTGGGTACAGGTACAATGATGGAGCAGGTATATAATGATAGACACAGGAGAGGTGGGTACAAGTACAATGATGGAGCAGGTATATAATGATAGACACAGGGGAGGTGGGTACAGGTACAATGATGGAGCAGGTATATAATGATAGACACAGGGGGGGTGGGTACAGGTACAATGATGGTGCAGGTATATAATGATAGACACAGGGGTGGTGGGTACAGGTACAGTGATGGTGCAGGTATATAATGATAGACACAGGAGAGGTGGGTACAGGTACAATGATGGAGCAGGTATATAATGATAGACACAGGGGAGGTGGGTACAGGTACAATGATGGAGCAGGTATATAATGATAGACACAGGAGAGGTGGGTACAGGTACAATGATGGAGCAGGTATATAATGATTGACACAGGGGAGGTGGGTACAGGTACAATGATGGAGCAGGTATATAATGATAGACACAGGAGAGGTGGGTACAGGTACAGTGATGGAGCAGGTATATAATGATAGACACAGGAGAGGTGGGTACAGGTACAATGATGGAGCAGGTATATAATGATAGACACAGGGGAGGTGGGTACAGGTACAGTGATGTAGCAGGTATATAATGATAGACACAGGGGAGGTGGGTACAGGTACAATGATGTAGCAGGTATATAATGATAGACACAGGGGAGGTGGGTACAGGTACAGTGATGTAGCAGGTATATAATGATAGACACAGGGGAGGTGGGTACAGGTACAATGATGGAGCAGGTATATAATGATAGACACAGGAGAGGTGGGTAGAGGTACAGTGATGGAGCAGGTATATAATAATAGACACAGAAGAGGTGGGTACAGGTACAGTGATGGAGCAGGTATATAATGATAGACACAGGGGAGGTGGGTACAGGTACAATGATGGAGCAGGTATATAATGAGAGACACCGGGGAGGTGGGTACAGGTACAATGATGGAGCAGGTATATAATTATAGACACAGGGGAGGTGGGTACAGGTACAATGATGGAGCAGGTATATAATGGTAGACACAGGGGAGGTGGGTACAGGTACAATGATGGAGCAGGTATATAATGATAGACACAGAAGAGGTGGGTACAGGTACAGTGATGGTGCAGGTATATAATGATAGACACAGAAGAGGTGGGTACAGGTACAATGATGGAGCAGGTATATAATGATAGACACAGGGGAGGTGGGTACAGATACAATGATGGAGCAGGTATAAAATGATAGACACAGGAGAGGTGGGTACAGGTACAATGATGGAGCAGGTATATAATGATAGACACAGGAGAGGTGGGTACAGGTACAATGATGGAGCAGGTATATAATGATAGACACCGGGGAGGTGGGTACAGGTACAGTGATGGAGCAGGTATATAATGATAGACACAGGAGAGGTGGGTACAGGTACAGTGATGGAGCAGGTATATAATGATAGACACAGGAGAGGTGGGTACAGGTACAATGATGGAGCAGGTATATAATGATAGACAACGGGGAGGTGGGTACAGGTACAATGATGGAGCAGGTATATAGTAATAGACACAGGGGAGGTGGGTACAGGTACAGTGATGGAGCAGGTATATAATGATAGACACAGGAGAGGTGGGTACAGGTACAATGATGGAGCAGGTATATAATGATAGACACAGGGGAGGTGGGTACAGGTACAGTGATGGAGCAGGTATATAATGATAGACACAGGAGAGGTGGGTACAGGTACAGTGATGGAGCAGGTATATAATGATAGACACAGGAGAGGTGGGTACAGGTACAATGATGGAGCAGGTATATAATGATAGACACAGGAGAGGTGGGTACAGGTACAATGATGGCGAAGGTATATAATGATAGACACAGGGGAGGTGGGTACAGGTACAATGATGGAGCAGGTATATAATGATAGACACAGGAGAGGTGGGTACAGGTACAGTGATGGAGCAGGTATATAATGATAGACACAGGAGAGGTGGGTACAGGTACAATGATGGAGCAGGTATATAATGATAGACACAGGGGAGGTGGGTACAGGTACAATGATGGAGCAGGTATATAATGATAGACACAGGAGAGGTGGGTAGAGGTACAGTGATGTAGCAGGTATATAATGATAGACACAGGGGAGGTGGGTACAGGTACAATGATGGAGCAGGTATATAATGATAGACACAGGGGAGGTGGGTACAGGTACAGTGATGTAGCAGGTATATAATGATAGACACAGGAGAGGTGGGTAGAGGTACAGTGATGGAGCAGGTATATAATAATAGACACCATGGAGGTGGGTACAGGTACAATGATGGAGCAGGTATATAATGAGAGACACCGGGGAGGTGGGTACAGGTACAATGATGGAGCAGGTATATAATGGTAGACACAGGGGAGGTGGGTACAGGTACAATGATGGAGCAGGTATATAATGATAGACACAGAAGAGGTGGGTACAGGTACAGTGATGGTGCAGGTATATAATGATAGACACAGGGGAGGTGGGTACAGGTACAGTGATGGAGCAGGTATATAATGATAGACACAGGAGAAGTGGGTACAGGTACAATAATGGAGCAGGTATATAATGATAGACACAGGAGAGGTGGGTACAGGTACAGTGATGGAGCAGGTATATAATGATAGACACAGGGGAGGTGGGTACAGGTACAGTGATGGAGAAGGTATATAATGATAGACACAGGAGAGGTGGGTACAGGTACAGTGATGGAGCAGGTATATAATGATAGACACAGGAGAGGTGGGTACAGGTACAGTGATGGAGAAGGTATATAATGATAGACACAGGAGAGGTGGGTACAGGTACAGTGATGGAGCAGGTATATAATGATAGACACAGGGGAGGTGGGTACAGGTACAATGATGGTGCAAGTATATAATGATAGACACAGGAGAGGTGGGTACAGGTACAGTGATGGAGCAGGTATATAATGATAGACACAGGAGAGGTGGGTACAGGTACAGTGATGGTGCAGGTATATAATGATAGACACAGGAGAGGTGGGTACAGGTACAATGATGGTGCAGGTATATAATGATAGACACAGGAGAGGTGGGTACAGGTACAGTGATGGAGCAGGTATATAATGATAGACACAGGGGAGGTGGGTACAGGTACAGTTATGGTGCAGGTATATAATGATAGACACAGGGGAGGTGGGTACAGGTACAGTGATGGAGCAGGTATATAATGATAGACACCGGGGAGGTGGGTACAGGTACAGTGATGGTGCAGGTATATAATGATAGACACAGGAGAGGTGGGTACAGTTACAATGATGGAGCAGGTATATAATGATAGACACAGGAGAGGTGGGTACAGGTACAATGATGGAGCAGGTATATAATGATAGACACAGGGGAGGTGGGTACAGGTACAATGATGGTGCAGGTAAAAAATTATAGACACAGGAGAGGTGGGTACAGGTACAGTGATGGAGCAGGTATATAATGATAGACACAGGAGAGGTGGGTACAGGGGAGATGGGAGCAGGTATATAATGATAGACACAGGAGAGGTGGGTACAGGTACAGTGATGGAGCAGATATATAATGATAGACACAGGAGAGGTGGGTACAGGTACAATAATGGAGCAGGTATATAATGATAGACACAGGAGAGGTGAGTACAGGTACAATGATGGCGAAGGTATATAATGATAGACACAGGGGAGGTGGGTACAGGTACAATTATGGAGCAGGTATATAATGATAGACACAGGAGAGGTGGGTACAGGGGAGATGGGAGCAGGTATATAATGATAGACACAGGGGAGGTGGGTACAAGTACAATGATGGAGCAGGTATATAATGATAGACACAGGAGAGGTGGGTACAGGGGAGATGGGAGCAGGTATATAATGATAGACACAGGAGAGGTGGGTACAAGTACAATGATGGAGCAGGTATATAATGATAGACACAGGGGGGGTGGGTACAGGTACAATGATGGTGCAGGTATATAATGATAGACACAGGGGGGGTGGGTACAGGTACAGTGATGGAGCAGGTATATAATGATAGACACAGGGGTGGTGGGTACAGGTACAGTGATGGTGCAGGTATATAATGATTGACACAGGGGAGGTGGGTACAGGTACAATGATGGAGCAGGTATATAATGATAGACACAGGAGAGGTGGGTACAGGTACAGTGATGGAGCAGGTATATAATGATAGACACAGGAGAGGTGGGTACAGGTACAATGATGGAGCAGGTATATAATGATAGACACAGGGGAGGTGGGTACAGGTACAGTGATGGAGCAGGTATATAATGATAGACACAGGAGAGGTGGGTACAGGTACAATGATGGAGCAGGTATATAATGATTGACACAGGGGAGGTGGGTACAGGTACAATGATGGAGCAGGTATATAATGATAGACACAGGAGAGGTGGGTACAGGTACAGTGATGGAGCAGGTATATAATGATAGACACAGGAGAGGTGGGTACAGGTACAATGATGGAGCAGGTATATAATGATAGACACAGGGGAGGTGGGTACAGGTACAGTGATGTAGCAGGTATATAATGATAGACACAGGAGAGGTGGGTACAGGTACAGTGATGGAGCAGGTATATAATGATAGACACAGGAGAGGTGGGTAGAGGTACAGTGATGGAGCAGGTATATAATAATAGACACAGAAGAGGTGGGTACAGGTACAGTGATGGAGCAGGTATATAATGATAGACACAGGGGAGGTGGGTACAGGTACAATGATGGAGCAGGTATATAATGATAGACACAGGGGAGGTGGGTACAGGTACAGTGATGGAGCAGGTATATAATGATAGACACAGGAGAGGTGGGTACAGGTACAATGATGGAGCAGGTATATAGTAATAGACACAGGGGAGGTGGGTACAGGTACAGTGATGGAGCAGGTATATAATGATAGACACAGGAGAGGTGGGTACAGGTACAATGATGGAGCAGGTATATAATGATAGACACAGGGGAGGTGGGTACAGGTACAGTGATGGAGCAGGTATATAATGATAGACACAGGAGAGGTGGGTACAGGTACAGTGATGGAGCAGGTATATAATGATAGACACAGGAGAGGTGGGTACAGGTACAATGATGGAGCAGGTATATAATGATAGACACAGGGGAGGTGGGTACAGGTATAGTGATGGAGCAGGTATATAATGATAGACACAGGAGAGGTGGGTACAGGTACAATGATGGAGCAGGTATATAATGATAGACACAGGAGAGGTGGGTAGAGGTACAGTGATGGAGCAGGTATATACTAATAGACACCATGGAGGTGGGTACAGGTACAATGATGGAGCAGGTATATAATGAGAGACACCGGGGAGGTGGGTACAGGTACAATGATGGAGCAGGTATATAATGGTAGACACAGGGGAGGTGGGTACAGGTACAATGATGGAGCAGGTATATAATGGTAGACACAGGGGAGGTGGGTACAGGTACAATGATGGAGCAGGTATATAATGATAGACACCGGGGAGGTGGGTACAGGTACAATGATGGAGCAGGTATATAATGATAGACACAGGAGAGGTGGGTACAGGTACAATGATGGAGCAGGTATATAATGATAGACACAGGAGAGGTGGGTACAGGTACAATGATGGAGCAGGTATATAATGATAGACACAGGAGAGGTGGGTACAGGTACAGTGATGGAGCAGGTATATAATTACAGACACAGGAGAGGTGGGTACAGGTACAATGATGGAGCAGGTATATAATGATAGACACAGGAGAGGTGGGTACAGGTACAGTGATGGAGCAGGTATATAATGATAGACACAGGAGAGGTGGGTACAGGTACAATGATGGAGCAGGTATATAATGATAGACACAGGAGAGGTGGGTACAGGTACAGTGATGGAGCAGGTATATAATGATAGACACAGGAGAGGTGGGTACAGGTACAGTGATGGAGCAGGTATATAATGATAGACAACGGGGAGGTGGGTACAGGTACAATGATGGAGCAGGTATATAGTAATAGACACAGGGGAGGTGGGTACAGGTACAGTGATGGAGCAGGTATATAATGATAGACACAGGGGAGGTGGGTACAGGTACAATGATGGAGCAGGTATATAATGATAGACACAGGGGAGGTGGGTACAGGTACAGTGATGGAACAGGCATATAATGATAGACACAGGAGAGGTGGGTACAGGTACAATGATGGAGTAGGTATATAATAATAGACACAGGAGAGGTGGGTACAGGTACAATGATGGAGCAGGTATATAATGATAGACACAGGGGAGGTGGGTACAGGAACAATGATTGAGCAGGTATATAATGATAGACACAGGAGATGTGGGTACAGGTACAATGATGGAGCAGGTATATAATGATAGACACAGGAGAGGTGGGTACAGGTACAGTGATGGAGCAGGTATATAATGATAGACACAGGGGAGGTGGGTACAGGTACAATGATGGAGCAGGTATATAATGATAGACACAGGAGATGTGGGTACAGGTACAATGATGGAGCAGGTATATAATGATAGACACAGGAGAGGTGGGTACAGGTACAATGATGGAGCAGGTATATAATGATAGACACAGGAGATGTGGGTACAGGTACAATGATGGAGCAGGTATATAATGATAGACACAGGAGATGTGGGTACAGGTACAATGATGGAGCAGGTATATAATGATAGACACAGGAGAGGTGGGTACAGGTACAATGATGGAGCAGGTATATAATGATAGACACAGGAGATGTGGGTACAGGTACAATGATGGAGCAGGTATATAACGATAGACACAGGGGAGGTGGGTACAGGTACAATGATGGAGCAGGTATATAATGATAGACACAGGAGAGGTGGGTACAGGTACAGTGATGGAGCAGGTATATAATGATAGACACAGGAGAGGTGGGTACAGGTACAGTGATGGAGCAGGTATATAATGATAGACACAGGGGAGGTGGGTACAGGTACAGTGATGGAACAGGCATATAATGATAGACACAGGAGAGGTGGGTACAGGTACAATGATGGAGTAGGTATATAATAATAGACACAGGAGAGGTGGGTACAGGTACAATGATGGAGCAGGTATATAATGATAGACACAGGGGAGGTGGGTACAGGAACAATGATTGAGCAGGTATATAATGATAGACACAGGAGATGTGGGTACAGGTACAATGATGGAGCAGGTATATAATGATAGACACAGGAGAGGTGGGTACAGGTACAGTGATGGAGCAGGTATATAATGATAGACACAGGGGAGGTGGGTACAGGTACAATGATGGAGCAGGTATATAATGATAGACACAGGAGATGTGGGTACAGGTACAATGATGGAGCAGGTATATAATGATAGACACAGGAGAGGTGGGTACAGGTACAATGATGGAGCAGGTATATATGATAGACACAGGAGATGTGGGTACAGGTACAATGATGGAGCAGGTATATAATGATAGACACAGGAGATGTGGGTACAGGTACAATGATGGAGCAGGTATATAATGATAGACACAGGAGAGGTGGGTACAGGTACAATGATGGAGCAGGTATATAACGATAGACACAGGGGAGGTGGGTACAGGTACAAATGATGGAGCAGGTATATAATGATAGACACAGGAGAGGTGGGTACAGGTACAGTGATGGAGCAGGTATATAATGATAGACACAGGAGAGGTGGGTACAGGTACAGTGATGGAGCAGGTATATAATGATAGACACAGGAGAGGTGGGTACAGGTACAGTGATGGAGCAGGTATATAATGATAGACACAGGGGGGTTGGGTACAGGTACAATGATGGAGCAGGTATATAATGATAGACACAGGAGAGGTGGGTACAGGTACAATGATGGAGCAGGTATATAATGATAGACACAGGGAGAGGTGGGTACAGGTACAATGATGGAGCAGGTATATAATGATAGACACAGGAGAGGTGGGTACAGGTACAATGATGGAGCAGGTATATAATGATAGACACAGGGGAGGTGGGTACAGGTACAATGATGGAGCAGGTATATAATGATAGACACAGGAGAGGTGGGTACAGGTACAGTGATGGAGCAGGTATATAATGATAGACACAGGAGAGGTGGGTACAGGTACAATGATGGAGCAGGTATATAATGATAGACACAGGCAGGTGGGTACAGGGTACAATGATGGAGCAGTATATAATGATAGACACAGGAGAGGTGGGGTACAGGTACATGATGGAGCAGGTATATAATGATAGACACAGGGGAGGTGGGTACAGGTACAGTGATGGAGCAGGTATATAATGATAGACACAGGAGAGGTGGGTACAGGTACAGTGATGGAGCAGGTATATAATGATAGACACAGGGGAGGTGGGTACAGGTACAGTGATGGAGCAGGTATATAATGATAGACACAGGGAGAGGTGGGTACAGGTACAGTGATGGAGCAGGTATATAATGATAGACACAGGAGAGGTGGGTACAGGTACAGTGATGGAGCAGGTATATAATGATAGACACAGGAGAGGTGGGTACAGGTACAGTGATGGAGCAGGTATATAATGATAGACACAGGAGAGGTGGGTACAGGTACAGTGATGGAGCAGGTATATAATGATAGACACAGGGGAGGTGGGTACAGGTACAGTGATGGAGCAGGTATATAATGATAGACACAGGGAGAGGTGGGTACAGGTACAGATGATGGAGCAGGTATATAATGATAGACACAGGGGAGGTGGGTACAGGTCCAGTGATGGAGCAGGTATATAATGATAGACACAGGGAGAGGTGGGTACAGGTACAATGATGGAGCAGGTATATAATGATAGACACAGGAGAGGTGGGTACAGGTACAATGATGGAGCAGGTATATAATGATAGACACAGGGGAGGTGGGTACAGGTACAATGATGGAGCAGGTATATAATGATAGACACAGGGGAGGTGGGTACAGGTACAATGATGGAGCAGGTATATAATGATAGACACAGGAGAGGTGGGTACAGGTACAATGATGGAGCAGGTATATAATGATAGACACAGGGGAGGTGGGTACAGGTACAATGATGGAGCAGGTATATAATGATAGACACAGGAGAGGTGGGTACAGGTACAATGATGGAGCAGGTATATAATGATAGACACAGGAGGAGGTGGGTACAGGTACAATGATGGAGCAGGTATATAATGATAGACACAGGGGAGGTGGGTACAGGTACAATGATGGAGCAGGTATATAATGATAGACACAGGAGAGGTGGGTACAGGTACAATGATGGAGCAGGTATATAATGATAGACACAGGAGAGGTGGGTACAGGTACAGTGATGGAGCAGGTATATAATGATAGACACAGGAGAGGTGGGTACAGGTACAAGTGATGGAGCAGGTATATAATGATAGACACAGGGGAGGTGGGTACAGGTACAGTGATGGAGCAGGTATATAATGATAGACACAGGAGAGGTGGGTACAGGTACAATGATGGTGCAAGGTATATAATGATAGACACAGGAGAGGTGGGTACAGGTACAATGATGGAGCAGGTATATAATGATAGACACAGGGGAGGTGGGTACAGGTACAATGATGGAGCAGGTATATAATGATAGACACAGGGAGGTGGGTACAGGTACAATGATGGAGCAGGTATATAATGATAGACACAGGAGAGGTGGGTACAGGTACAATGATGGAGCAGGTATATAATGATAGACACAGGAGAGGTGGGTACAGGTACAGTGATGGAGCAGGTATATAAATGATGACACAGGAGATGTAGGGTACAGGTACAATGATGGCGCAGGTATATAATGATAGACACAGGGGAGGTGGGTACAGGGGAGATGGAGAGCAGGGTATATAATGATAGACACAGGAGAGGTGGGTACAGGTACAGTGATGGAGCAGGTATATAATGAAAGACACAGGGGAGAGGTGGGTACAGGTACACATGATGGCGCAGGTATATAATTATAGACACAGGGGAGGTGGGTAACAGGGATACAATTGATGGAGCAGGTATATAATGATAGACAGCAGGAGAGGTGGTACAAGTACAATGATGGAGCAGGTATATAATGAAGAGACACAGGGAGAGGTGGGTACAGGTACAATGGATGGAGCTATGGTATATAATGATAAGACACAGGGAGGTGGGTACAGGTAGCAATGATGGTGCAGGTATATAATGATAGACACAGGGGTGGTGGGTACAGGTACAAGGATGGTGCAGGTATATAATGATAGACCACAGGAGAGGTGGGCTACATGTACAATGATGGAGCAGGTATATAATGATAGACACAGGGGAGGTGGGTACAGGTACAATGATGGAGCAGGTATATAATGATAGACACAGGAGAGGTGGGTACAGGTACAATGATGGAGCAGGTATATAATGATTGACACAGGGGAGGTGGGTACAGGTACAATGATGGAGCAGGTATATAATGATAGACAAGGAGAGGTGGGTACAGGTACAGTGATGGAGCAGGTATATAATGATAGACACAGGAGAGGTGGGTACAGGTACAATGATGGAGCAGGTATAAATGATAGACACAGGGGAGGTGGGTACAGGTACAGTGATGTAGCAGGTTATAATGATAGACACAGGGGAGGTGGGTACAGGTTACAATGATGTAGCAGGTATATAATGATAGACACAGGGGAGGTGGGTACAGGTACAGTGATGTAGCAGGTATATAATGATAGACACAGGGGAGTGTGGTTACAGGTACAATGCTGGAGCAGGTATATAATGATAGACACAGGAGAGGTGGGTAGAGGTACAGTGATGGAGCAGGTATATAATAATAGACACAGAAGAGGTGGGTACAGGTACAGTGATGGAGCAGGTATATAATGATAGACACAGGGGAGGTGGGTACAGGTACAATGATGGAGCAGGTATTATAATGAGAGACACCGGGGAGGTGGGTACAGGTACAATGATGGAGAAGGTATATAATTATAGACACAGGGGAGTGGGTATACAGGTACAATGATGGAGCAGGTATATATGGTTAGACACAGGGAGGTGGGTACAGGTACAATGATGGAGCGGTATATAATGATAGACACAGAAGAGGTGGGTACAGGTACAGTGATGGTGCAGGTATATAATGATAGACACAGAAGAGGTGGGTACAGGTACAATGATGGAGCAGGTATATAATGATAGACACAGGGGAGGTGGGTACAGATACAATGATGGAGCAGGTATAAAATGATAGACACAGGAGAGGTGGGTACAGGTACAATGATGGAGCAGGTATATAATGATAGACACAGGAGAGGTGGGTACAGGTACAATGATGGAGCAGGTATATAATGATAGACACAGGGGAGGTGGGTACAGGTACAGTGATGGAGCAGGTATATAATGATAGACACAGGAGAGGTGGGTACAGGTACAGTGATGGAGCAGGTATATAATGATAGACACAGGAGAGGTGGGTACAGGTACAATGATGGAGCAGGTATATAATGATAGACACAGGAGAGGTGGGTACAGGTACAATGATGGGAGCAGGTATATAATGATAGACACAGGGGAGGTGGGTACAGGTACAGTGATGGAGCAGGTATATAATGATAGACACAGGAGAGGTGGGTACAGGTACAATGATGGAGCAGGTATATAATGATAGACACAGGGGAGGTGGGTACAGGTACAGTGATGGAGCAGGTATATAATGATAGACACAGGAGAGGTGGGTACAGGTACAATGATGGAGCAGGTATATAATGATAGACACAGGAGAGGTGGGTACAGGTACAATGATGGAGCAGGTATATAATGATAGACACAGGAGAGGTGGGTACAGGTACAATGATGGCGAAGGTATATATATAATGATAGACACAGGGGAGGTGGGTACAGGTACATGATGGAGCAGGTATATTAATGATAGACACAGGAGAGTGGGGTACAGGTACAGTGATGGAGCAGGTATATAATGATAGACACAGGAGAGGTGGGTACAGGTACAATGATGGAGCAGGTATATAATGATAGACACAGAGGGAGGTGGGTACAGGTACAATGATGGAGCAGGTATATAATGATAGACACAGGAGAGGTGGGTAGAGGTACAGTGATGTAGCAGGTATATAATGATAGACACAGGGGAGGTGGGTACAGGTACATGATGGAGCAGGTATATATGATAGACACAGGGAGGTGGGTACAGGTACAGTGATGTAGCAGGTATATAATGATAGACCCATGAGAGGTGGGTAGAGGTACAGTGATGGAGCAGGTATATATAATAGACACCAGGAGGTGGGTACAGGTACAATGATGGAGCAGGTATATAATGAGAGACACCGGGAGGTGGGTACAGGTACAATGATGGAGCAGGTATATAATGGTAGACACGGGGGAGGTGGGTACAGGTACATGATGGAGCAGGTATAATGATAGACACAGAAGAGGTGGGTACAGGTACAGTGATGGTGCAGGTATATAATGATAGACAACAGGAGAGGTGGGTTACAGGTACAGTGATGGAGCAGGTATATAATGATAGACACAGGAGAAGTGGGTACAGGTACAATAATGGAGCAGGTAATATAATGATAGACACAGGAGAGGTGGGTACAGGTACAGTGATGGAGCAGGTATATAATGATAGACACAGGGAGGTGGGTACAGGTACAGTGATGGAGCAGGTATATAATGATAGACACAGGAGAGGTGGGTACAGGTACAGTGATGGAGCAGGTATATAATGAAGACAGGAGAGGTGGGTACAGGTACATTGATGGAGAAGGTATATAATGATAGACACAGGAGAGGTGGGTACAGGTACAGTGATGGAGCAGGTATATAATGATAGACACAGGGGAGGTGGGTACAGGTACAATGATGGTGCAGGTATATAATGATAGACACAGGAGAGGTGGGTACAGGTACAGTGATGGAGCAGGTATATAATGATAGACACAGGAGAGGTGGGTACAGGTACAGTGATGGTGCAGGTATATAATGATAGACACAGGAGAGGTGGGTACAGGTACAATGATGGTGCAGGTATATAATGATAGACACAGGAGAGGTGGGTACAGGTACAGTGATGGAGCAGGTATATAATGATAGACACAGGGAGGTGGGTACAGGTACAGTATGGAGCAGGTATATAATGATAGACACAGGGGAGGTGGGTACAGGTACAGTGATGGAGCAGGTATATAATGATAGACACCGGGGAGGTGGGTACAGGTACAGTGATGGTGCAGGTATATAATGATAGACACAGGAGAGGTGGGTACAGTTACAATGATGGAGCAGGTATATAATGATAGACACTCAGGAGAGGTGGGTACAGGTTACAATGATGGAGCAGGTATATACTGATAGACCACAGGGGAGGTGGGTACAGGTACAATGATGGTGCAGGTAAAAAATTATAGACACAGGAGGAGGTGGGTACAGGTACAGTGATGGAGCAGGTACTATAATGATAGACAACAGGAGAGGTGGATTACAGGGGAGATGGAGCAGGGTATATAATGATAGACACAGAGAGAGGTGGGTACAGTACAGTGATGGAGCAGATATATAATGATAGACACAGGAGAGGTGGCGTACAGGTACAATTATGGGAGCAGGTATATAATGATAGACCACAGGAGAGGTGAGTACAGGTACAATGATGGCGAGGTATATAATGATAGACAACAGGGGAGGGTGGGTACAGGTACAATTATGGAGCAGGTATATAATGATAGACACAAGGAGAGGTGGGGTACAGGGGAGATGGGAGCAGGTATATAATGATAGACCAGGGGGAGGTGGGTACAGGTACAATGATGGAGCAGGTATATAATGATAGACACAGGAGAGGTGGGTACAGGGGAGATGGGAGCAGGTATATAATGATAGACACAGGAGAGGTGGGTACAAGTACAATGATGGAGCAGGTATATAATGATAGACACAGGGGGGGTGGGTACAGGTACAATGATGGTGCAGGTATATAATGATAGACACAGGGGGGGTGGGTACAGGTACAGTGATGGAGCAGGTATATAATGATAGACACAGGGGTGGTGGGTACAGGTACAGTGATGGTGCAGGTATATAATGATTGACACAGGGGAGGTGGGTACAGGTACAATGATGGAGCAGGTATATAATGATAGACACAGGAGAGGTGGGTACAGGTACAGTGATGGAGCAGGTATATAATGATAGACACAGGAGAGGTGGGTACAGGTACAATGATGGAGCAGGTATATAATGATAGACACAGGGGAGGTGGGTACAGGTACAGTGATGGAGCAGGTATATAATGATAGACACAGGAGAGGTGGGTACAGGTACAATGATGGAGCAGGTATATAATGATTGACACAGGGAGGTGGGTACAGGTACAATGATGGAGCAGGTATATAATGATAGACACAGGAGAGGTGGGTACAGGTACGTGATGGAGCAGGTATATAATGATAGACACAGGAGAGGTGGGTACAGGTACAATGATGGAGCAGGTATATAATGATAGACACAGGGGAGGTGGGTACAGGTACAGTGATGTAGCAGGTATATAATGATAGACACAGGAGAGGTGGGTACAGGTACAGTGATGGAGCAGGTATATAATGATAGACACAGGAGAGGTGGGTAGAGGTACAGTGATGGAGCAGGTATATAATAATAGACACAGAAGAGGTGGGTACAGGTACAGTGATGGAGCAGGTATATAATGATAGACACAGGGGAGGTGGGTACAGGTACAATGATGGAGCAGGTATATAATGATAGACACAGGGGAGGTGGGTACAGGTACAGTGATGGAGCAGGTATATAATGATAGACACAGGAGAGGTGGGTACAGGTACAATGATGGAGCAGGTATATAAGTAATAGACACAGGGAGGTGGGTACAGGTACAGTGATGGAGCAGGTATATATGATAGACACAGGAGAGGTGGGTACAGGTACAATGATGGAGCAGGTATATAATGATAGACACAGGGGAGGTGGGTACAGGTACAGTGATGGAGCAGGTATATAATGATAGACACAGGAGAGGTGGGTACAGGTACAGTGATGGAGCAGGTATATAATGATAGACACAGGAGAGGTGGGTACAGGTACAATGATGGAGCAGGTATATAATGATAGACACAGGGGAGGTGGGTACAGGTATAGTGATGGAGCAGGTATATAATGATAGACACAGGAGAGGTGGGTACAGGTACAATGATGGAGCAGGTATATAATGATAGACACAGGAGAGGTGGGTAGAGGTACAGTGATGGAGCAGGTATATACTAATAGACACCATGGAGGTGGGTACAGGTACAATGATGGAGCAGGTATATAATGAGAGACACCGGGGAGGTGGGTACAGGTACAATGATGGAGCAGGTATATAATGGTAGACACAGGGGAGGTGGGTACAGGTACAATGATGGAGCAGGTATATAATGGTAGACACAGGGGAGGTGGGTACAGGTACAATGATGGAGCAGGTATATAATGATAGACACACGGGGAGGTGGGTACAGGTACAATGATGGAGCAGGTATATAATGATAGACACAAGGAGAGGTGGGTACAGGTACAATGATGGAGCAGGTATATAATGATAGACACAGGAGAGGTGGGGTACAGGGTACAATGATGGAGCAGGTATACTAATGATAGACACCAGGAGAGGTGGGTACAGGTACAGTGATGCTAGCAGGTATATAATTACAGACACAGGAGAGGTGGGTACAGGTACAATGATGGAGGCAGGTATATAATGATAGACACAGGAGAGGTGGGTACAGGTACAGTGATGGAGCAGGTATATAATGATAGGACACAGGAGAGGTGGGTACAGGTACAATGATGGAGCAGGTATATAATGATAGACACAGGAGAGGTGGGTACAGGTACAGTGATGGAGCAGGTATATAATGATAGACACAGGAGAGGTGGGTACAGGTACAGTGATGGAGCAGGTATATAATGATAGACAACGGGGAGGTGGGTACAGGTACAATGATGGAGCAGGTATATAGTAATAGACACAGGGGAGGTGGGTACAGGTACAGTGATGGAGCAGGTATATAATGATAGACACAGGGGAGGTGGGTACAGGTACAGTGATGGAGCAGGTATATAATGATAGACACAGGGGAGGTGGGTACAGGTACAGTGATGGAACAGGCATATAATGATAGACACAGGAGAGGTGGGTACAGGTACAATGATGGAGAGGTATATAATAATAGACACAGGGAGAGGTGGGTACAGGTACAATGATGGAGCAGGTATATAATGATAGACACAGGGAGGTGGGTACAGGAACAATGATTGAGCAGGTATATAATGATAGACACAGGAGATGTGGGTACAGGTACAATGATGGAGCAGGTATATAATGATAGACACAGGAGAGGTGGGTACAGGTACAGTGATGGAGCAGGTATATAATGATAGACACAGGGGAGGTGGGTACAGGTACAATGATGGAGCAGGTATATAATGATAGACACAGGAGATGTGGGTACAGGTACAATGATGGAGCAGGTATATAATGATAGACACAGGAGAGGTGGGTACAGGTACAATGATGGAGCAGGTATATAATGATAGACACAGGAGATGTGGGTACAGGTACAATGATGGAGCAGGTATATAATGATAGACACAGGAGATGTGGGTACAGGTACAATGATGGAGCAGGTATATAATGATAGACACAGGAGAGGTGGGTACAGGTACAATGATGGAGCAGGTATATAATGATAGACACAGGAGATGTGGGTACAGGTACAATGATGGAGCAGGTATATAATGATAGACACAGGGGAGGTGGGTACAGGTACAATGATGGAGCAGGTATATAATGATAGACACAGGAGAGGTGGGTACAGGTACAGTGATGGAGCAGGTATATAATGATAGACACAGGAGAGGTGGGTACAGGTACAGTGATGGAGCAGGTATATAATGATAGACACAGGGGAGGTGGGTACAGGTACAGTGATGGAACAGGCATATAATGATAGACACAGGAGAGGTGGGTACAGGTACAATGATGGAGTAGGTATATAATAATAGACACAGGAGAGGTGGGTACAGGTACAATGATGGAGCAGGTATATAATGATAGACACAGGGAGGTGGGTACAGGAACAATGATTGAGCAGGTATATAATGATAGACACAGGAGATGTGGGTACAGGTACAATGATGGAGCAGGTATATAATGATAGACACAGGAGAGGTGGGTACAGGTACAGTGATGGAGCAGGTATATAATGATAGACACAGGGGAGGTGGGTACAGGTACAATGATGGAGCAGGTATATAATGATAGACACAGGAGATGTGGGTACAGGTACAATGATGGAGCAGGTATATAATGATAGACACAGGAGAGGTGGGTACAGGTACAATGATGGAGCAGGTATATAATGATAGACACAGGAGATGTGGGTACAGGTACAATGATGGAGCAGGTATATAATGATAGACACAGGAGATGTGGGTACAGGTACAATGATGGAGCAGGTATATAATGATAGACACAGGAGAGGTGGGTACAGGTACAATGATGGAGCAGGTATATAACGATAGACACAGGGGAGGTGGGTACAGGTACAATGATGGAGCAGGTATATAATGATAGACACAGGAGAGGTGGGTACAGGTACAGTGATGGAGCAGGTATATAATGATAGACACAGGAGAGGTGGGTACAGGTACAGTGATGGAGCAGGTATATAATGATAGACACCGGGGAGGTGGGTACAGGTACAATGATGGAGCAGGTATATAATGATAGACACAGGAGAGGTGGGTACAGGTACAATGATGGCGCAGGTATATAATGATAGACACAGGAGAGGTGGGTACAGGTACAATGATGGAGCAGGTATATAATGATAGACACAGGGGAGGTGGGTACAGGTACAATGATGGAGCAGGTATATAATGATAGACACAGGAGAGGTGGGTACAGGTACAATGATGGCGCAGATATATAATGATAGACACAGGAGAGGTGGGTACAGGTACAATGATGGAGCAGGTATATAATGATAGACACAGGGGAGGTGGGTACAGGGGAGATGGGAGCAGGTATATAATGATAGACACAGGAGAGGTGGGTACAGGTACAGTGATGGAGCAGGTATATAATGATAGACACAGGGGGGTTGGGTACAGGTACAATGATGGAGCAGGTATATAATGATAGACACAGGAGAGGTGGGTACAGGGGAGATGGGAGCAGGTATATAATGATAGACACAGGGGTGGTGGGTACAGGTACAGTGATGGTGCAGGTATATAATGATAGACACAGGAGAGGTGGGTACAGGTACAGTGATGGTGCAGGTATATAATGATAGACACCGGGGAGGTGGGTACAGGTACAGTGATGGAGCAGGTATATAATGATAGACACAGGAGAGGTGGTTACAGGTACAGTGATGGAGCAGGTATATAATGATAGACACAGGAGAGGTGGGTACAGGTACAATGATGGAGCAGGTATATAATGATAGACACAGGGGAGGTGGGTACAGGTACAGTGATGGAGCAGGTATATAATGATAGACACAGGAGAGGTGGGTACAGGTACAATGATGGAGCAGGTATATAATGATAGACACAGGGGAGGTGGTTACAGGTACAGTGATGGAGCAGGTATATAATGATAGACACAGGAGAGGTGGGTACAGGTACAATGATGGAGCAGGTATATAATGATAGATACAGGGTTGGTGGGTACAGGTACAATGATGGAGCAGGTATATAATGATAGACACAGGGGAGGTGGGTACAGGTACAGTGATGGAGCAGGTATATAATGATAGACACAGGGGAGGTGGGTACAGGTACAATGATGGAGCAGGTATATAATGATAGACACAGGAGAGGTGGGTACAGGTACAATGATGGTGCAGGTATATAATGATAGACACAGGGGAGGTGGGTACAGGTACAATGATGGAGCAGGTATATAATGATAGACACATGAGAGGTGGGTACAGGAACAATGATTGAGCAGGTATATAATGATAGACACAGGGGAGGTGGGTACAGGTACAATGATGGAGCAGGTATATAATGATAGACACAGGAGAGGTGGGTACAGGTACAGTGATGGAGCAGGTATATAATGATAGACACAGGAGAGGTGGGTACAGGTACAATGATGGAGCAGGTATATAATGATAGACACAGGGGAGGTGGGTACAGGTACAGTTATGGAGCAGGTATATAATGATAGACACAGGGGAGGTGGGTACAGGTACAGTGATGGAGAAGGTATATAATGATAGACACAGGGGAGGTGGGTACAGGTACAGTTATGGAGCAGGTATATAATGATAGACACAGGGGAGGTGGGTACAGGTACAATGATGGTGCAGGTATATAATGATAGACACAGGGGAGGTGGGTACAGGTACAGTGATGGAGCAGGTATATAATGATAGACACAGGGGAGGTGGGTACAGGTACAATGATGGAGCAGGTATATAATGATAGACACAGGAGAGGTGGGTACAGGTACAGTGATGGAGCAGGTATATAATGATAGACACAGGAGAGGTGGGTACAGGTACAATGATGGAGCAGGTATATAATGATAGACACAGGGGAGGTGGGTACAGGTACAGTGATGGAGCAGGTATATAATGATAGACACAGGGGAGGTGGGTACAGGTACAGTTATGGAGCAGGTACATAATGATAGACACAGGGGAGGTGGGTACAGGTACAATGATGGAGCAGGTATATAATGATAGACACAGGGGAGGTGGGTACAGGTACAGTGATGGAGCAGGTATATAATGATAGACACAGGAGAGGTGGGTACAGGTACAATGATGGAGCAGGTATATAATGATAGACACAGGAGAGGTGGGTACAGGTACAATGATGGAGCAGGTATATAATGATAGACACAGGGGAGGTGGGTACAGGTACAGTGATGGAGCAGGTATATAATGATAGACACAGGAGAGGTGGGTACAGGTACAATGATGGTGCAGGTATATAATGATAGACACAGGAGAGGTGGGTACAGGTACAATGATGGAGCAGGTATATAATGATAGACACCGGGGAGGTGGGTACAGGTACAATGATGGAGCAGGTATATAATGATAGACACAGGAGAGGTGGGTACAGGTACAATGATGGAGCAGGTATATAATGATAGACACAGGAGAGGTGGGTACAGGTACAATGATGGAGCAGGTATATAATGATAGACACAGGGGAGGTGGGTACAGGTACAGTGATGGTGCAGGTATTTAATGATAGACACAGGAGAGGTGGGTACAGTTACAATGATGGAGCAGGTATATAATGATAGACACAGGAGAGGTGGGTACAGGGGAGATGGGAGCAGGTATATAATGATAGACACAGGAGAGGTGGGTACAGGTACAGTGATGGAGCAGGTATATAATGATAGACACAGGAGAGGTGGGTACAGGTACAATGATGGCGCAGGTATATAATGATAGACACAGGAGAGGTGGGTACAGGTACAATGATGACGCAGGTATATAATGATAGACACAGGAGAGGTGGGTACAGGTACAATGATGGAGCAGGTATATAATGATAGACACAGGAGAGGTGGGTACAGGTACAATGATGGCGCAGGTATATAATGATAGACACAGGAGAGGTGGGTACAGGTACAATGATGGAGCAGGTATATAATGATAGACACAGGGGAGGTGGGTACAGGGGAGATGGGAGCAGGTATATAATGATAGACACAGGAGAGGTGGGTACAGGTACAGTGATGGAGCAGGTATATAATGATAGACACAGGGGGGGTGGGTACAGGTACAATGATGGAGCAGGTATATAATGATAGACACAGGAGAGGTGGGTACAGGGGAGATGGGAGCAGGTATATAATGATAGACACAGGGGTGGTGGGTACAGGTACAGTGATGGTGCAGGTATATAATGATAGACACAGGAGAGGTGGGTACAGGTACAATGATGGAGCAGGTATATAATGATAGACACAGGGGAGGTGGGTACAGGTACAATGATGGAGCAGGTATATAATGATAGACACAGGAGAGGTGGGTACAGGTACAATGATGGCGCAGGTATATAATGATAGACACAGGAGAGGTGGGTACAGGTACAATGATGGAGCAGGTATATAATGATAGACACAGGGGAGGTGGGTACAGGGGAGATGGGAGCAGGTATATAATGATAGACACAGGAGAGGTGGGTACAGGTACAGTGATGGAGCAGGTATATAATGATAGACACAGGGGGGGTGGGTACAGGTACAATGATGGAGCAGGTATATAATGATAGACACAGGAGAGGTGGGTACAGGGGAGATGGGAGCAGGTATATAATGATAGACACGGGGGGGTGGGTACAGGTACAGTGATGGAGCAGGTATATAATGGTAGACACAGGAGAGGTGGGTACAGGTACAATGATGGAGCAGGTATATAATGATAGACACAGGGGTGGTGGGTACAGGTACAGTGATGGTGCAGGTATATAATGGTAGACACAGGAGAGGTGGGTACAGGTACAATGATGGAGCAGGTATATAATGATAGACACAGGAGAGGTGGGTACAGGTACAATGATGGAGCAGGTATATAATGATAGACACAGGGGAGGTGGGTACAGGTACAATGATGGAGCAGGTATATAATGATAGACACAGGAGAGGTGGGTACAGGTACAGTGATGGAGCAGGTATATAATGATAGACACAGGAGAGGTGGGTACAGGTACAATGATGGAGCAGGTATATAATGATAGACACAGGAGAGGTGGGTACAGGTACAATGATGGAGCAGGTATATAGTAATAGACACAGGGGAGGTGGGTACAGGTACAGTGATGGAGAAGGTATATAATGATAGACACAGGGGAGGTGGGTACAGGTACAGTTATGGAGCAGGTATATAATGATAGACACAGGAGAGGTGGGTACAGGTACAATGATGGAGCAGGTATATAATGATAGACACAGGGGAGGTGGGTACAGGTACAATGATGGAGCAGGTATATAATGATAGACACAGGAGAGGTGGGTACAGGTACAATGATGGAGCAGGTATATAATGATAGACACAGGGGAGGTGGGTACAGGTACAATGATGGTGCAGGTAAAAAATTATAGACACAGGAGAGGTGGGTACAGGTACAGTGATGGAGCAGGTATATAATGATAGACACCGGGGAGGTGGGTACAGGTACAATGATGGAGCAGGTATATAATAATAGACACAGGAGAGGTGGGTACAGGTACAATGATGGAGCAGGTATATAATGATAGACACAGGGGAGGTGGGTACAGGTACAATGATGGTGCAGGTAAAAAATTATAGACACAGGAGAGGTGGGTACAGGTACAGTGATGGAGCAGGTATATAATGATAGACACAGGGGAGGTGGGTACAGGTACAATGATGGAGCAGGTATATAATGATAGACACAGGAGAGGTGGGTACAGGGGAGATGGGAGCAGGTATATAATGATAGACACAGGAGAGGTGGGTACAGGTACAGTGATGGAGCAGATATATAATGATAGACACAGGAGAGGTGGGTACAGGTACAATAATGGAGCAGGTATATAATGATAGACACAGGAGAGGTGAGTACAGGTACAATGATGGCGAAGGTATATAATGATAGACACAGGGGAGGTGGGTACAGGTACAATGATGGAGCAGGTATATAATGATAGACACAGGAGAGGTGGGTACAGGGGAGATGGGAGCAGGTATATAATGATAGACACAGGAGAGGTGGGTACAGGGGAGATGGGAGCAGGTATATAATGATAGACACAGGAGAGGTGGGTACAAGTACAATGATGGAGCAGGTATATAATGATAGACACAGGGGGGGTGGGTACAGGTACAATGATGGTGCAGGTATATAATGATAGACACAGGGGTGGTGGGTACAGGTACAATGATGGAGCAGGTATATAATGATAGACACAGGGGAGGTGGGTACAGGTACAGTGATGGTGCAGGTATATAATGATTGACACAGGGGAGGTGGGTACAGGTACAATGATGGAGCAGGTATATAATGATAGACACAGGAGAGGTGGGTACAGGTACAGTGATGGAGCAGGTATATAATGATAGACACAGGAGAGGTGGGTACAGGTACAATGATGGAGCAGGTATATAATGATAGACACAGGGGAGGTGGGTACAGGTACAATGATGGAGCAGGTATATAATGATAGACACAGGGGAGGTGGGTACAGGTACAATGATGGAGCAGGTATATAATGATAGACACAGGAGAGGTGGGTACAGGTACAATGATGGAGCAGGTATATAATGATAGACACAGGAGAGGTGGGTACAGGTACAATGATGGAGCAGGTATATAATGATTGACACAGGGGAGGTGGGTACAGGTACAATGATGGAGCAGGTATATAATGATAGACACAGGAGAGGTGGGTACAGGTACAGTGATGGAGCAGGTATATAATGATAGACACAGGAGAGGTGGGTACAGGTACAATGATGGAGCAGGTATATAATGATAGACACAGGAGAGGTGGGTACAGGTACAGTGATGGAGCAGGTATATAATGATAGACACAGGAGAGGTGGGTACAGGTACAATGATGGAGCAGGTATATAATGATAGACACAGGGGAGGTGGGTACAGGTACAGTGATGTAGCAGGTATATAATGATAGACACAGGAGAGGTGGGTAGAGGTACAGTGATGGAGCAGGTATATAATGATAGACACAGGGGAGGTGGGTACAGGTACAATGATGGAGCAGGTATATAATGATAGACACAGGGGAGGTGGGTACAGGTACAGTGATGGAGCAGGTATATAATGATAGACACAGGAGAGGTGGGTACAGGTACAATGATGGAGCAGGTATATAATGATAGACACAGGAGAGGTGGGTACAGGTACAGTGATGGAGCAGGTATATAGTAATAGACACAGGGGAGGTGGGTACAGGTACAGTGATGGAGCAGGTATATAATGATAGACACAGGAGAGGTGGGTACAGGTACAATGATGGAGCAGGTATATAATGATAGACACAGGGGAGGTGGGTACAGGTACAGTGATGGAGCAGGTATATAATGATAGACACAGGAGAGGTGGGTACAGGTACAGTGATGGAGCAGGTATATAATGATAGACACAGGAGAGGTGGGTACAGGTACAATGATGGAGCAGGTATATAATGATAGACACAGGAGAGGTGGGTACAGGTACAATGATGGAGCAGGTATATAATGATAGACACAGGAGAGGTGGGTACAGGTACAGTGATGGAGCAGGTATATAATAATAGACACAGAAGAGGTGGGTACAGGTACAGTGATGGAGCAGGTATATAATGATAGACACAGGGGAGGTGGGTACAGGTACAATGATGGAGCAGGTATATAATGATAGACACAGGGGAGGTGGGTACAGGTACAGTGATGGAGCAGGTATATAATGATAGACACAGGAGAGGTGGGTACAGGTACAATGATGGAGCAGGTATATAATGATAGACACAGGAGAGGTGGGTACAGGTACAGTGATGGAGCAGGTATATAGTAATAGACACAGGGGAGGTGGGTACAGGTACAGTGATGGAGCAGGTATATAATGATAGACACAGGAGAGGTGGGTACAGGTACAATGATGGAGCAGGTATATAATGATAGACACAGGAGAGGTGGGTACAGGTACAGTGATGGAGCAGGTATATAATGATAGACACAGGAGAGGTGGGTACAGGTACAATGATGGAGCAGGTATATAATGATAGACACAGGGGAGGTGGGTACAGGTATAGTGATGGAGCAGGTATATAATGATAGACACAGGAGAGGTGGGTACAGGTACAATGATGGAGCAGGTATATAATGATAGACACAGGAGAGGTGGGTAGAGGTACAGTGATGGAGCAGGTATATACTAATAGACACCATGGAGGTGGGTACAGGTACAATGATGGAGCAGGTATATAATGAGAGACACCGGGGAGGTGGGTACAGGTACAATGATGGAGCAGGTATATAATGGTAGACACAGGGGAGGTGGGTACAGGTACAATGATGGAGCAGGTATATAATGGTAGACACAGGGGAGGTGGGTACAGGTACAATGATGGAGCAGGTATATAATGATAGACACCGGGGAGGTGGGTACAGGTACAATGATGGAGCAGGTATATAATGATAGACACAGGAGAGGTGGGTACAGGTACAATGATGGAGCAGGTATATAATGATAGACACAGGAGAGGTGGGTACAGGTACAATGATGGAGCAGGTATATAATGATAGACACAGGAGAGGTGGGTACAGGTACAGTGATGGAGCAGGTATATAATGATAGACACAGGAGAGGTGGGTACAGGTACAATGATGGAGCAGGTATATAATGATAGACACAGGAGAGGTGGGTACAGGTACAGTGATGGAGCAGGTATATAATGATAGACACAGGAGAGGTGGGTACAGGTACAGTGATGGAGCAGGTATATAATGATAGACAACGGGGAGGTGGGTACAGGTACAATGATGGAGCAGGTATATAGTAATAGACACAGGGGAGGTGGGTACAGGTACAGTGATGGAGCAGGTATATAATGATAGACACAGGGGAGGTGGGTACAGGTACAGTGATGGAGCAGGCATATAATGATAGACACCGGGGAGGTGGGTACAGGTACAATGATGGAGCAGGTATATAATAATAGACACAGGAGAGGTGGGTACAGGTACAATGATGGAGCAGGTATATAATGATAGACACAGGGGAGGTGGGTACAGGAACAATGATTGAGCAGGTATATAATGATAGACACAGGAGATGTGGGTACAGGTACAATGATGGAGCAGGTATATAATGATAGACACAGGAGAGGTGGGTACAGGTACAGTGATGGAGCAGGTATATAATGATAGACACAGGGGAGGTGGGTACAGGTACAATGATGGAGCAGGTATATAATGATAGACACAGGAGATGTGGGTACAGGTACAATGATGGAGCAGGTATATAATGATAGACACAGGAGAGGTGGGTACAGGTACAATGATGGAGCAGGTATATAATGATAGACACAGGAGATGTGGGTACAGGTACAATGATGGAGCAGGTATATAATGATAGACACAGGAGATGTGGGTACAGGTACAATGATGGAGCAGGTATATAATGATAGACACAGGAGAGGTGGGTACAGGTACAATGATGGAGCAGGTATATAACGATAGACACAGGGGAGGTGGGTACAGGTACAATGATGGAGCAGGTATATAATGATAGACACAGGAGAGGTGGGTACAGGTACAGTGATGGAGCAGGTATATAATGATAGACACAGGAGAGGTGGGTACAGGTACAGTGATGGAGCAGGTATATAATGATAGACACCGGGGAGGTGGGTACAGGTACAATGATGGAGCAGGTATATAATGATAGACACAGGGGAGGTGGGTACAGATACAGTGATGGAGCAGGTATATAATGATAGACACAGGAGAGGTGGTTACAGGTACAGTGATGGAGCAGGTATATAATGATAGACACAGGGGAGGTGGGTACAGGTACAGTGATGGAGCAGGTATATAATGATAGACACAGGAGAGGTGGGTACAGGTACAATGATGGAGCAGGTATATAATGATAGACACAGGGGAGGTGGGTACAGGTACAATGATGGAGCAGGTATATAATGATAGACACAGGGGAGGTGGTTACAGGTACAGTGATGGAGCAGGTATATAATGATAGACACAGGAGAGGTGGGTACAGGTACAATAATGGAGCAGGTATATAATGATAGATACAGGGTTGGTGGGTACAGGTACAATGATGGAGCAGGTATATAATGATAGACACAGGGGAGGTGGGTACAGGTACAGTGATGGAGCAGGTATATAATGATAGACACCGGGGAGGTGGGTACAGGTACAATGATGGAGCAGGTATATAATGATAGACACAGGAGAGGTGGGTACAGGTACAATGATGGAGCAGGTATATAATGATAGACACAGGGGAGGTGGGTACAGGTACAGTGATGGAGCAGGTATATAATGATAGACACAGGGGAGGTGGGTACAGGTACAGTGATGGAGCAGGTATATAATGATAGACACAGGGGAGGTGGGTACAGGTACAGTGATGGAGCAGGTATATAATGAGAGACACCGGGGAGGTGGGTACAGGTACAATGATGGAGCAGGTATATAATGAGAGACACCGGGGAGGTGGGTACAGGTACAATGATGGAGCAGGTATATAATGATAGACACCGGGGAGGTGGGTACAGGTACAATGATGGAGCAGGTATATAATGATAGACACAGGAGAGGTGGGTACAGGTACAGTGATGGAGCAGGTATATAATGATAGACACAGGGGAGGTGGGTACAGGTACAGTGATGGAGCAGGTATATAATGATAGACACAGGAGAGGTGGGTACAGGGGAGATGGGAGCAGGTATATAATGATTGACACAGGGGAGGTGGGTACAGGGGAGATGGGAGCAGGTATATAATGATAGACACAGGGGAGGTGGGTACAGGTACAGTGATGGAGCAGGTATATAATGATAGACACAGGGGAGGTGGGTACAGGTACAATGATGGAGCAGGTATATAATGATAGACACAGGAGAGGTGGGTACAGGTACAATGATGGTGCAGGTATATAATGATAGACACAGGGGAGGTGGGTACAGGTACAGTGATGGAGCAGGTATATAATGATAGACACAGGAGAGGTGGGTACAGGTACAATGATGGAGCAGGTATATAATGATAGACACAGGGGAGGTGGGTACAGGTACAGTGATGGAGCAGGTATATAATGATAGACACAGGAGAGGTGGGTACAGGTACAGTGATGGAGCAGGTATATAATGATAGACACAGGGGAGGTGGGTACAGGTACAGTGATGGAGCAGGTATATAATGATAGACACAGGAGAGGTGGGTACAGGTACAATGATGGAGCAGGTATATAATGATAGACACAGGGGAGGTGGGTACAGTTACAATGATGGAGCAGGTATATAATGATAGACACAGGAGAGGTGGGTACAGGTACAGTGATGGAGCAGGTATATAATGATAGACACAGGAGAGGTGGGTACAGGGGAGATGGGAGCAGGTATATAATGATAGACACAGGGGAGGTGGGTACAGGGGAGATGGGAGCAGGTATATAATGATAGACACAGGAGAGGTGGGTACAGGGGAGATGGGAGCAGGTATATAATGATAGACACAGGGGAGGTGGGTACAGGTACAATGATGGAGCAGGTATATAATGATAGACACAGGAGAGGTGGGTACAGGGGAGATGGGAGCAGGTATATAATGATAGACACAGGGGAGGTGGGTACAGGTACAGTGATGGAGCAGGTATATAATGATAGACACAGGGGAGGTGGGTACAGGTACAGTGATGGAGCAGGTATATAATGATAGACACAGGGGAGGTGGGTACAGGTACAGTGATGGAGCAGGTATATAATGATAGACACAGGGGAGGTAAGTACAGGTACAGTGATGGAGCAGGTATATAATGATAGACACAGGAGAGGTGGGTACAGGTACAATGATGGAGCAGGTATATAATGATAGACACAGGGGAGGTGGGTACAGGTACAATGATGGAGCAGGTATATAATGATAGACACAGGAGAGGTGGGTACAGGTACAATGATGGAGCAGGTATATAATGATAGACACAGGAGAGGTGGGTACAGGTACAGTGATGGAGCAGGTATATAATGATAGACACAGGGGAGGTGGGTACAGGTATAGTGATGGAGCAGGTATATAATGATAGACACAGGAGAGGTGGGTACAGGTACAATGATGGAGCAGGTATATAATGATAGACACAGGGGAGGTGGGTACAGGTACAATGATGGAGCAGGTATATAATGATAGACACAGGAGAGGTGGGTACAGGTACAATGATGGAGCAGGTATATAATGATAGACACAGGGGAGGTGGGTACAGGTACAATGATGGAGCAGGTATATAATGATAGACACAGGAGAGGTGGGTACAGGTACAGTGATGGAGCAGGTATATAATGATAGACACAGGGGAGGTGGGTACAGGTACAATGATGGAGCAGGTATATAATGATAGACACAGGGGAGGTGGGTACAGGTACAGTGATGGAGCAGGTATATAATGATAGACACAGGGGAGGTGGGTACAGGTACAATGATGGAGCAGGTATATAATGATAGACACAGGGGAGGTGGGTACAGGTACAGTGATGGAGCAGGTATATAATGATAGACACAGGAGAGGTGGGTACAGGTACAGTGATGGTGCAGGTATATAATGATAGACACCGGGGAGGTGGGTACAGGTACAGTGATGGAGCAGGTATATAATGATAGACACAGGAGAGGTGGGTACAGGTACAATGATGGAGCAGGTATATAATGATAGACACAGGGGAGGTGGGTACAGGTACAATGATGGAGCAGGTATATAATGATAGACACAGGAGAGGTGGGTACAGTTACAATGATGGAGCAGGTATATAATGATAGACACAGGAGAGGTGGGTACAGGTACAATGATGGAGCAGGTATATAATGATAGACACAGGAGAGGTGGGTACAGTTACAATGATGGAGCAGGTATATAATGATAGACACAGGAGAGGTGGGTACAGGTACAATGATGGAGCAGGTATATAATGATAGACACAGGAGAGGTGGGTACAGGTACAATGATGGAGCAGGTATATAATGATAGACACAGGAGAGGTGGGTACAGGTACAATGATGGAGCAGGTATATAATGATAGACACCGGGGAGGTGGGTACAGGTACAGTGATGGAGCAGGTATATAATGATAGACACAGGAGAGGTGGGTACAGGTACAATGATGGAGCAGGTATATAATGATAGACACAGGAGAGGTGGGTACAGGTACAATGATGGAGCAGGTATATAATGATAGACACAGGAGAGGTGGGTACAGGTACAATGATGGAGCAGGTATATAATGATAGACACCGGGGAGGTGGGTACAGGTACAGTGATGGAGCAGGTATATAATGATAGACACAGGAGAGGTGGGTACAGGTACAATGATGGAGCAGGTATATAATGATAGACACAGGAGAGGTGGGTACAGGTACAATGATGGAGCAGGTATATAATGATAGACACAGGAGAGGTGGGTACAGGTACAGTGATGGAGCAGGTATATAATGATAGACACAGGAGAGGTGGGTACAGGTACAATGATGGAGCAGGTATATAATGATAGACACAGGAGAGGTGGGTACAGGTACAGTGATGGAGCAGGTATATAATGATAGACACAGGAGAGGTGGGTACAGGTACAATGATGGAGCAGGTATATAATGATAGACACAGGGGAGGTGGGTACAGGTACAGTGATGGAGCAGGTATATAATGATAGACACAGGGGAGGTGGGTACAGGTACAATGATGGAGCAGGTATATAATGATAGACACAGGGGAGGTGGGTACAGGTACAATGATGGAGCAGGTATATAATGATAGACACAGGAGAGGTGGGTACAGGTACAATGATGGAGCAGGTATATAATGATAGACACAGGAGAGGTGGGTACAGGTACAATGATGGCGCAGGTATATAATGATAGACACAGGAGAGGTGGGTACAGGTACAATGATGGAGCAGGTATATAATGATAGACACAGGGGAGGTGGGTACAGGTACAGTGATGGAGCAGGTATATAATGATAGACACAGGGGAGGTGGGTACAGGTACAATGATGGAGCAGGTATATAATGATAGACACAGGGGAGGTGGGTACAGGTACAATGATGGAGCAGGTATATAATGATAGACACAGGAGAGGTGGGTACAGGTACAATGATGGAGCAGGTATATAATGATAGACACAGGAGAGGTGGGTACAGGTACAATGATGGCGCAGGTATATAATGATAGACACAGGGGAGGTGGGTACAGGTACAGTGATGGAGCAGGTATATAATGATAGACACAGGGGAGGTGGGTACAGGTACAATGATGGAGCAGGTATATAATGATAGACACAGGAGAGGTGGGTACAGGTACAGTGATGGAGCAGGTATATAATGATAGACACAGGGGAGGTGGGTACAGGTACAGTGATGGAGCAGGTATATAATGATAGACACAGGAGAGGTGGGTACAGGTACAATGATGGAGCAGGTATATAATGATAGACACAGGAGAGGTGGGTACAGGTACAATGATGGAGCAGGTATATAATGATAGACACAGGGGAGGTGGGTACAGGTACAGTGATGGAGCAGGTATATAATGATAGACACAGGGGAGGTGGGTACAGGTACAGTGATGGAGCAGGTATATAATGATAGACACAGGAGAGGTGGGTACAGGTACAGTGATGGAGCAGGTATATAATGATAGACACAGGAGAGGTGGGTACAGGTACAGTGATGGAGCAGGTATATAATGATAGACACAGGGGAGGTGGGTACAGGTACAGTGATGGAGCAGGTATATAATGATAGACACAGGAGAGGTGGGTACAGGTACAATGATGGAGCAGGTATATAATGATAGACACAGGAGAGGTGGGTACAGGTACAATGATGGAGCAGGTATATAATGATAGACACAGGAGAGGTGGGTACAGGTACAATGATGGAGCAGGTATATAATGATAGACACAGGGGAGGTGGGTACAGGTACAGTGATGGAGCAGGTATATAATGATAGACACAGGGGAGGTGGGTACAGGTACAGTGATGGAGCAGGTACATAATGATAGACACAGGAGAGGTGGGTACAGGTACAGTGATGGAGCAGGTATATAATGATAGACACAGGAGAGGTGGGTACAGGTACAGTGATGGAGCAGGTATATAATGATAGACACAGGGGAGGTGGGTACAGGTACAGTGATGGAGCAGGTATATAATGATAGACACAGGAGAGGTGGGTACAGGTACAATGATGGAGCAGGTATATAATGATAGACACAGGAGAGGTGGGTACAGGTACAGTGATGGAGAAGGTATATAATGATAGACACAGGAGAGGTGGGTACAGGTACAGTGATGGAGCAGGTATATAATGATAGACACAGGAGAGGTGGGTACAGGTACAATGATGGAGCAGGTATATAATGATAGACACAGGAGAGGTGGGTACAGGTACAATGATGGAGCAGGTATATAATGATAGACACCGGGGAGGTGGGTACAGGTACAGTGATGGAGCAGGTATATAATGATAGACACAGGAGAGGTGGGTACAGGTACAATGATGGAGCAGGTATATAATGATAGACACAGGAGAGGTGGGTACAGGTACAATGATGGAGCAGGTATATAATGATAGACACAGGAGAGGTGGGTACAGGTACAGTGATGGAGCAGGTATATAATGATAGACACAGGAGAGGTGGGTACAGGTACAATGATGGAGCAGGTATATAATGATAGACACAGGAGAGGTGGGTACAGGTACAGTGATGGAGCAGGTATATAATGATAGACACAGGAGAGGTGGGTACAGGTACAATGATGGAGCAGGTATATAATGATAGACACAGGGGAGGTGGGTACAGGTACAGTGATGGAGCAGGTATATAATGATAGACACAGGGGAGGTGGGTACAGGTACAATGATGGAGCAGGTATATAATGATAGACACAGGGGAGGTGGGTACAGGTACAATGATGGAGCAGGTATATAATGATAGACACAGGAGAGGTGGGTACAGGTACAATGATGGAGCAGGTATATAATGATAGACACAGGAGAGGTGGGTACAGGTACAATGATGGCGCAGGTATATAATGATAGACACAGGAGAGGTGGGTACAGGTACAATGATGGAGCAGGTATATAATGATAGACACAGGGGAGGTGGGTACAGGTACAGTGATGGAGCAGGTATATAATGATAGACACAGGGGAGGTGGGTACAGGTACAATGATGGAGCAGGTATATAATGATAGACACAGGGGAGGTGGGTACAGGTACAATGATGGAGCAGGTATATAATGATAGACACAGGAGAGGTGGGTACAGGTACAATGATGGAGCAGGTATATAATGATAGACACAGGAGAGGTGGGTACAGGTACAATGATGGCGCAGGTATATAATGATAGACACAGGGGAGGTGGGTACAGGTACAGTGATGGAGCAGGTATATAATGATAGACACAGGGGAGGTGGGTACAGGTACAATGATGGAGCAGGTATATAATGATAGACACAGGAGAGGTGGGTACAGGTACAGTGATGGAGCAGGTATATAATGATAGACACAGGGGAGGTGGGTACAGGTACAGTGATGGAGCAGGTATATAATGATAGACACAGGAGAGGTGGGTACAGGTACAATGATGGAGCAGGTATATAATGATAGACACAGGAGAGGTGGGTACAGGTACAATGATGGAGCAGGTATATAATGATAGACACAGGGGAGGTGGGTACAGGTACAGTGATGGAGCAGGTATATAATGATAGACACAGGGGAGGTGGGTACAGGTACAGTGATGGAGCAGGTACATAATGATAGACACAGGAGAGGTGGGTACAGGTACAGTGATGGAGCAGGTATATAATGATAGACACAGGAGAGGTGGGTACAGGTACAGTGATGGAGCAGGTATATAATGATAGACACAGGGGAGGTGGGTACAGGTACAGTGATGGAGCAGGTATATAATGATAGACACAGGAGAGGTGGGTACAGGTACAATGATGGAGCAGGTATATAATGATAGACACAGGAGAGGTGGGTACAGGTACAATGATGGAGCAGGTATATAATGATAGACACAGGAGAGGTGGGTACAGGTACAATGATGGAGCAGGTATATAATGATAGACACAGGGGAGGTGGGTACAGGTACAGTGATGGAGCAGGTATATAATGATAGACACAGGGGAGGTGGGTACAGGTACAGTGATGGAGCAGGTACATAATGATAGACACAGGAGAGGTGGGTACAGGTACAGTGATGGAGCAGGTATATAATGATAGACACAGGAGAGGTGGGTACAGGTACAGTGATGGAGCAGGTATATAATGATAGACACAGGGGAGGTGGGTACAGGTACAGTGATGGAGCAGGTATATAATGATAGACACAGGAGAGGTGGGTACAGGTACAATGATGGAGCAGGTATATAATGATAGACACAGGAGAGGTGGGTACAGGTACAATGATGGAGCAGGTATATAATGATAGACACAGGGGAGGTGGGTACAGGTACAATGATGGAGCAGGTATATAATGATAGACACAGGGGAGGTGGGTACAGGTACAATGATGGAGCAGGTATATAATGATAGACACAGGAGAGGTGGGTACAGGTACAGTGATGGAGCAGGTATATAATGATAGACACAGGGGAGGTGGGTACAGGTACAATGATGGAGCAGGTATATAATGATAGACACAGGAGAGGTGGGTACAGGTACAATGATGGAGCAGGTATATAATGATAGACACAGGAGAGGTGGGTACAGGTACAATGATGGAGCAGGTATATAATGATAGACACAGGAGAGGTGGGTACAGGTACAATGATGGAGCAGGTATATAATGATAGACACAGGGGAGGTGGGTACAGGTACAATGATGGAGCAGGTATATAATGATAGACACAGGAGAGGTGGGTACAGGTACAATGATGGAGCAGGTATATAATGATAGACACAGGGGAGGTGGGTACAGGTACAATGATGGAGCAGGTATATAATGATAGACACAGGAGAGGTGGGTACAGGTACAATGATGGAGCAGGTATATAATGATAGACACAGGGGAGGTGGGTACAGGTACAGTGATGGAGAAGGTATATAATGATAGACACAGGGGAGGTGGGTACAGGTACAGTGATGGAGAAGGTATATAATGATAGACACAGGAGAGGTGGGTACAGGTACAGTGATGGAGCAGGTATATAATGATAGACACAGGGGAGGTGGGTACAGGTACAGTGATGGAGCAGGTATATAATGATAGACACAGGAGAGGTGGGTACAGGTACAATGATGGAGCAGGTATATAATGATAGACACAGGGGAGGTGGGTACAGGTACAATGATGGTGCAGGTATATAATGATAGACACCGGGGAGGTGGGTACAGGTACAATGATGGAGCAGGTATATAATGATAGACACAGGGGAGGTGGGTACAGGTACAATGATGGAGCAGGTATATAATGATAGACACAGGAGAGGTGGGTACAGGTACAATGATGGAGCAGGTATATAATGATAGACACAGGGGAGGTGGGTACAGGTACAATGATGGAGCAGGTATATAATGATAGACACAGGAGAGGTGGGTACAGGTACAATGATGGAGCAGGTATATAATGATAGACACCGGGGAGGTGGGTACAGGTACAGTGATGGAGCAGGTATATAATGATAGACACAGGGGAGGTGGGTACAGGTACAATGATGGAGCAGGTATATAATGATAGACACAGGAGAGGTGGGTACAGGTACAATGATGGAGCAGGTATATAATGATAGACACAGGAGAGGTGGGTACAGGTACAATGATGGAGCAGGTATATAATGGTAGACACAGGGGAGGTGGGTACAGGTACAATGATGGAGCAGGTATATAATGATAGACACAGGAGAGGTGGGTACAGGTACAATGATGGAGCAGGTATATAATGATAGACACAGGGGAGGTGGGTACAGGTACAGTGATGGAGCAGGTATATAATGATAGACACCGGGGAGGTGGGTACAGGTACAATGATGGAGCAGGTATATAATGATAGACACAGGAGAGGTGGGTACAGGTACAATGATGGAGCAGGTATATAATGATAGACACAGGAGAGGTGGGTACAGGTACAATGATGGAGCAGGTATATAGTAATAGACACAGGGGAGGTGGGTACAGGTACAATGATGGAGCAGGTATATAGTAATAGACACAGGGGAGGTGGGTACAGGTACAGTGATGGAGCAGGTATATAATGATAGACACAGGAGAGGTGGGTAGAGGTACAGTGATGGAGCAGGTATATAATAATAGACACCGGGGAGGTGGGTACAGGTACAGTGATGGAGGGTCTTGGTGACATATAATTTGGAAGTTCCAGCAACTTCTCCATATACAGATATATATATATAATAGAGACAAGTGGAGGCAATATAGAAGTTATCAATAATAATTAATGAAGAATACCCCTCGGCCTGTAGTGGGCCGTGTGCTGGAGAGACATGGGAATATAAGTTAGAAAAGAGAGATGGAAAATCCATGCATATAAAAAGATAAAGTGAGAGAGACAAGAGAGAGAGGAGAGAGAAGAGCGAATGAGAGAGACGAGAGAGGAATGAGAGAGAGAGGACTGAGAGAGATAGGAGTGAGAGAGACGAGAGAGACAGGAGATAGAGAGAGAGAGAGAGAGAGAGAGAGAGAGAGAGAGAGGAGAGAGAAGAGCGAATGAGAGAGACGAGAGAGGAATGAGAGAGAGAGGACTGAGAGAGATAGGAGTGAGAGAGACGAGAGAGACAGGAGATAGAGAGAGAGAGAGAGAGAGAGAGAGAGAGAGAGGAGAGAGAAGAGCGAATGAGAGAGACGAGAGAGGAATGAGAGAGAGAGGACTGAGAGAGATAGGAGTGAGAGAGACGAGAGAGACAGGAGACAGGAGATAGAGAGAGAGAGAGAGAGAGAGAGAGAGACAAGAGAGAGACGAGAGAGAGAGAGAGAGACGAGAGAGAGAGGAGAGAGAAGAGCGAATGAGAGAGACGAGAGAGAGAGAGGAATGAGAGAGAAAGAGAGAGGAATGAGAGAGAGAGGAGTGAGAGAGAGGAGAGAGATAGGAGAGAGAGAGAGAGAGAGAGAGAGAGAGAGAGAGAGACAAGAGAAAGAGAGAAAGAGAGGAATGAGAGAGGAGTGAGAGAGAGTGAAAGAGAGAGAGAGACGAGAGAGAGACGAGAGAGAGAGAGACAAGAGAGAGACGAGAGAGAGAGAGAGAGAGAGAGAGAGAGAGAGACAAGAGAGAGCGAAAGAGAGAGAGAGAGACGAGAGAGAGACGAGAGACGAGAGAGAGACAAGATAGAGACGAGAGAGAGAGAGAGAGAGAGAGAGAGAGGCGAGAGAGAGAGAGAGAGAGAGAGAGAGAGACGAGTGTACTGATAGAAGGAGAAAACATAAAAACAGAGACACTGAGAAAAATTGGAAAATGAGAGCAGGACTAAAGAGAGAGAAAGCGAGAGAGATACTACAGAGACAGCTATGTGGTCACAGTAGTAAAAATGAGACCTTATAGAGAAGGAATCAATGGATGGACCAGAGAAAGGAGAAGGGGGGTAGAATTGTGAGGGGGGGGGGCAGAATTGTGAGGGGGGCAGAATTGGGATAAAGATCAGCAAATAAGAGGACAGTAAGGAAGGGGTTAAGGAGAGATCTAGAGCAGTTATTCCCCTCACATGAGACTCTTCTGCAGATCTGTGTGTACAATATCCCCCAAGAGAGTAACAAACTGCTCCATGGACCATGAGAAATACTGCAGTGCAGGAAGTCTGAGTATTAGCACAAGGGCACACACAGCAAGGTCATGGAGTCCTGCGTTATACATACCATACACCAAGCTAGGGATATACCCAAATACCAACCAATATACATGACAAGCAACACATCTATGTATTTGCACCACAAACCATCCAACAATCAGTGCAATATGCTGTGAGGTCACATAGGGGAATTATAATCGCCATGTTATTCCAAACATCTTAAAAAACATACCCAGTCACATAGTGTACAATACAAGACATTCCCAGTGTTACTACTTTACATGAGCATTACTGTATGTGTAGATATGACAGGATATGTGACTTTATATAATGTAATATGCATATCTATTGAATAATGAAGACACATAGACAATGTTCTGAGCTGATAGTGAGGTAGGATGAACGAGTTCTTATTTTGACACATAAGGACCCTGCCTCTGCTGCACTGCACCATTATATCTTACTGCCTTTGTCTCTGTACTGCGTGCAGTCTCACAAAGCACCACAAGAGGACATGAGTGAGCTTACACACACACACATAGCTGCAAGGACTGTAATGAGTACAGTACCTGTAGTCATGTGACTGTATCTATTATTATTAATTGTACTTGTGCTCTTAATTGAAGCTGGAAGCAAATCCCTTCACGTTAGAAATAGGACTATGATCAGATTAACTTGAGGGAGAAAACTAAAAAAAAAAAACTAAAAAAAAAAATATATCAATATAAATTCCCTATAATATAATTAAAAGATTTAGGTTTGAATAATACAAAGGGAAAAAAATAAATATTCCACAGAAAATGATCCATTATGATTACAATCCATAGATAATATTTATCACCACAATATATACATTTATTACACCAACAATACAATGGAACAATATTTCTGTAGCAAACAATAATCCAATAAAACAGAAGAAATCAGCAAATAATAATTGTCTCACACACTAAGATATCCAGTGGGATGAAGTTTTGTTTCTTTACTCAGAAAACAATTTGCATTTATGGAGAAATATTGTCTGGTTTCTATTTCTAAGCTTAGCTAATTGTACATATATTTGTACTAATGGAAAGTATCTTCATGTAGTACATAGATAACCTTAGAATGGAATTGTCAGGCTTGGATTATTTGTAAGATTATACTAAATTGGGACAATAATGTAATTAGTGGCACTGCTTGTTAGTTAGTTTCTATGATGGCCAATAATGATGTACCTTATTATGCAATTAATGCAGATTGGTCCCTGCCCTAAATAATCTAACACTAATCTGCACATGGTGTCAGTCATTGTATACTGTGCCCAGAAAGATGTCTGTATAATGAGTATTTATGCTGCTATTATACAGATATATACCTATGGTGTATATGATAAATATATATATTGGGTGTACGTGATAAATATATATATGGTGTACATGATACATATATATCTATGGTGTATATGATAAATATATAAATAGGGTGTACATGATATATATATATAGGGTGTATATGATAAATAAATATATATATATATAGGGTGTACATGATAAATATATATAGGGTGTATATGATAAATAAATATATATATAGGTTGTATTATTATTATTATTATCCTTTATTTATAACGCGCCAACATATTCCGCAGCGCAATACAGGGGTTAGGTACAAGTATAAACAATACCCCACAATGAAAATAATGGAAGACCCTGTTATTGAGTATATGACCCTGTATATAGGGTGTATATGATAAATATATATATAGGGTGTATATGATAAATATATATAAGGTGTATATGATAAATATATATATAGGGTGTACATGATAAATATATATATATATATATATATATATATATATATATAGGCCCTTATTCAATTGCGATTTGGCCTATTGAATAGGGCTCTATATAAGCACATAACATATTTTTTTTAAATAAGTTTTTAGTTAGTGAAGACCTTGCTTTTGGATAGATGTTTACTAACTAAAAACTTCTTTAAAAAAATATGTTATGTGCTTATTTAGAGCCCTATTCAATTGGCCAAATTGCGATTGAATGAGGGCCATAGGGTGTACATGATAAATATATATATGGTGTACATGATAAATATATATATGGTGTATATGATAAATATATATATGGTGTACATGATATATATATATATATGGTGTATATGATAAATATATATATGGTGTACATGATATATATATATATATGGTGTATATGATAAATATATATATGGTGTACATGATATATATATATATGGTGTATATGATAAATATATATATGGTGTACATGATATATATATATGGTGTACATGATAAATATATATATGGTGTACATGATAAATATATATATGGTGTATATGATAAATATATATATATGGTGTACATGATAAATATATATATGGTGTATATGATATATATATATATATATATGGTGTACATGATAAATATATATATGGTGTACATGATAAATATATATATGGTGTATATGATAAATATATATATGGTGTACATGATATATATATATGGTGTACATGATATATATATATGGTGTATATGATAAATATATATATGGTGTACATGATAAATATATATATGGTGTACATGATAAATATATATATGGTGTATATGATAAATATATATATGGTGTACATGATATATATATATATATGGTGTATATGATAAATATATATATGGTGTACATGATAAATATATATATGGTGTATATGATAAATATATATATGGTGTACATGATATATATATATATATGGTGTATATGATAAATATATATATGGTGTACATGATATATATATATATATGGTGTATATGATAAATATATATATGGTGTACATGATATATATATATATGGTGTATATGATAAATATATATATGGTGTACATGATATATATATATGGTGTACATGATAAATATATATATGGTGTACATGATAAATATATATATGGTGTATATGATAAATATATATATATGGTGTACATGATAAATATATATATATGGTGTATATGATATATATATATATATGGTGTACATGATAAATATATATATGGTGTACATGATAAATATATATATGGTGTATATGATAAATATATATATGGTGTACATGATATATATATATGGTGTACATGATATATATATATGGTGTATATGATAAATATATATATGGTGTACATGATATATATATATGGTGTATATGATAAATATATATATGGTGTACATGATAAATATATATATGGAGTACATGATAAATAAATATAGGGTGTACATGATAAAAAAAAAAATTATATATATATATATATATATATATATATATACATATATGGTGTACATGATAAATGTATATATGGTGTATATGATAAATAAATATATGTATGGAGTACATGATACATATATATATGGTGTACATGATAAATACATATATACATGGTGTATATGATAAATATATACATGGTGTATATGATAAATATATATATGGTGTATATGATAAAAATATATATATATATGGTGTACATGATAAAAATATATATGGTGTACATAATAAATACACATATATGTGGTGTACATGATAAAAAATATATATGGTGTATATGATAAATATAAATATATATATATATATATATATATATATATATATAGTGTACATGATATATATATATCTATGGTGTATATGATAAATATATATAGGGTTTACATGATATATATATATATATAGGGTGTACATGATAAACATAGCAGGTAACTGATGTCTAGGACTCACCTAATAGCAGCCTGGACTTGTCTTTGCAGTCAGGGGTATTCCAGGGATTAGTACAGGAGGCCCAGGGTAACACAGGTACAAGTGAGGCAAACAGGTAGAACAGGGTGTAGCACATAATAATATTATAGTATATGGCAATCAGGACAGAGATAATGAGCATGGCAATTCCACAGCCTGAGAGAAGGAGAGAGAGGGGAGAGAGGAGAGAGGGGGGGGAGAGAGAGGGAGAGAGAGAGAGAGAGAGGGAGAGAGAGCGAGAGAGAGGGAGGGGAAGAGAGAGAGAGAGAAAGAGAGGGAGAGAGAGAGGGAGAGAGAGCGAGAGAGGGGAAGAGAGAGAGGGGGGAGAGAGAGGGGGAGAAAGAGAGAGAGACAAACAGAGAGAGAGAAAGAGAGAGAGAGGGGGGAGAGAGAGAGAGAGAGATGAGAGAGAGAGGGAGAGAGAAAGAAGACAAAATCACTACAACAATTCAATAAAAAAAAACTAAAGTATACCTTAGCTCTATAAAATGTATATGGTTACATAGGAAATGATTGGGGATGAGGGGGGTAACCAGCCCCCCCCCCCCCCCCCCCAACACCTGGGTTACATATTATTTATATTATTGACTAGAATTTCTGTAAAAATGTTAAATGTTGCTTATTCATAAAAAAATAATATGTAAAGCTTATGTGTACAAGGGCCAAAATTACACGAATTAAGACATATTATAGGAATTCTTTAATTGTTAATACGAAATCTGCTCTTATCCCATAATGCATTGCATGTGTGATTGCCATAGAAAACAGCGACACATATACAGAAATATTATGGGTTAATCTCATTGTTTTCTGTATTATATATACGGTATGTATTATATTATCTGTATATTATATATATATATATATATATATATATATATATATATATATATATATATATATATATTATATTATCTGTATATTATATATATATATATATATATATATATATATATTTATATATATATATGTATTATATTATCTGTATATTATATATATATATATATATATATATATATATATATGTGTATTATATTATCTGTATATTATATATATATGTATTATATTATCTGTATTATATTATATATATATATATATATATATATATATATATATATATATATGTATGTATCATATTATATATATGTATCATAGTATGTGTATTATATTATATATATATATATATATATATATATATATATGTATATATATATATATATATATTATAGTATCTGTATTATATCATATATATGTATTATATTATCTGTATTATATTATATATATATATATATATATATATATATATATATATATATATATATATATATGTATTTTATTATATATATGTATTATATTATCTGTATTATATTTTATATATATATATATATATATATATATATATATATATATATATATATATAGATAGATATTATAGTGTATATATATATATGTATTATATTATCTGTATTATATTATATTTATGTATTATGTTATAGGTATTATATTATATATATGTATTATATTATATGTATGAATTATATTATCTTTATTATTTTATCTTTATTATATTATATATATATATATATATATATATATATATATATATATATATATATATGTATTATATTATCTGTATTATATTATATATATATATATATATATATATATATATATATATATATATGTATTATATTATATATATGTATTATATTATCTGTATTATATATATATATATATATATATATATATTATATTATATATATGTATAATATTATCTGTATCATATGGACCTGCCATATAAGATCCTCTTTATGAACATAATATAAACATAACTCCTATCTATATAGATTATTATAGGGTGTAATAATAAGGCCAGTTATTACCTTGCAGGGCAGGGATGGCTTTCCATACAGAGATTGGTCCTTGGCTAGCAAACTGTCCCAGGGCGACCTCCATATAGAAGATGGGTAGCCCAGCAAAGCCCAACATCATAAGGTAGGGAATGAGAAAAGCACCTGAGGAAGTAACATGTATTAGTATAAATATGTCTTTTTTTTCCAGAAAACTTAAAGTATTTCCACATTAACCTAAATTTATAGCATATACTGAATTTAATTTTCTATGGATATATCCAATACTATTTTATATAATATCTGGCTTCATTTAAACCTATAAATAAAACTTTAGCACAGAAACGTAATGCAGCTGGAAATCCCAAAACACAGTTATTATAACATCAAAAAATGAAAAATAAATCTTAATCAGCAGCAAAGGATACAAATGATTAATATGGGGTGGGGGGGGGGGGAGAGATTACCCATTAAATACAAATTATACACAAGCATAGAAGTCATAGCAGGATAATATACCTCATAATATCCCTCATAATATCCCTTATAATATCCCTCATAATATCCATAATAATATCCATAATAATATCTCTCATAATATCCATTATAATATCCATAATAATATCCCTCATAATATCCCGTATAATATCCCTCATAATATCCCTTATAATATCCCTTGTAATATACCTTATAATATCCATAATAATATCCCTCATAATATCCCTCATAATATCCATAATAATATCCCTCACAATATCCCCTCATAATATCCATAATAATATCCCTTATAATATCCCTCATAATATATGAATATTGCGGCAAAAATATATTTAATTTAAAAAAAAGTAATGATGAATGAAATTAATTTATTATTTATGTTGTTTAGTATAACAAATATTAACAAATCAACTAGAATTACTTACAGTATGGGAGGGAAGCATATATATGTATAAAATACCTCAATGCCAGGATTATATATAGAGGATAATAAATATTACATATCACACAATCAAGAAAACACCTTTTATAGCAAAACTATTAAAATATAAAATATAATAAAATATATGTATATTATAAATTACCAAATAAACTAGATTTAGGGGAAGAAATAAGTATACAATATCTGTATGTTTATTTATTAAAAACCGCTGGCTCTAAAAAGATGTATAATTTACTGCAATGGCCATTATACACATATATATATATATATATATATATATACATGTAAATTCGCTAACATTTCTAGAGATGATAATAAATATAAGTAAATAGAAATGAACACAAATTATTTTAGTGCATTTCTACAAATACTTTTAATAGCAAAAATAATTCGTATAAATGATTTCACTTTATCAGCAGGACACAAAACTCACAACTCCCAATGCCTACAGGATGTGATGTATCTAATCTTATTTACTTGTATTTGATTAGACTGCAATCATTAGCAGATAATCAGTAATAGGACACTATATGCATAAATGTAATAATATAATACCATATCCCTAAATAATGCCAGGACACAGCAATATCCATTTAACAGTAATATTGTAACAGAATAATATTTTATTCCTAAATATTAAATATTGCAACTTTATGAAGCCAATATTATTCCAGTTACACAATGCATGTTTTATCTAAATGTAAATATGATGCCAATGTGCCATGTTATGGGTAAGGTCCAATTAGACCACTTAGAGAAAAGCTTCAGGTGACACAAGGCACCTCTCTATCATATGTCATGTTACATGTTGTACATTCATGTGTCAGACCCAAAGGTCCCATGTTCAGATGTGACAGCAATGTGTTATCCATAAAGACACTGATCAGTCATGTTGTTGCCAGTGTGGGCTAATCCTAGACTACAGTGATGGGTTGGGCTACTGGATGATGTGCCTCCAAGCTAAACATTTGCCACCATGTCAGCCTAAAAACCAATTGGCTTCTATCTTATATAGCATAATAAGACTAAAACCCAATTGGCTTCTAACTTATATAGCATAATAAGACTAATAATCAATTGGCTTCTATCTTATATAGCATAATAATACTAATAACCAATTGGCTTCTACCTTATATAGCATAATAATACTAATAACCAATTGGCTTCTACCTTATATAGCATAATAAGACTAATGACCAATTGGTTTCAATCTTTTATACCATAATAAGACTAATAACCAATTATCTATTATCTTATATACCATAATAAGAATAATAACCAATTGGTTTCAATCTTATATACCATAATAAGACTAATAACCAATTGGCTTCTAACTCATATAGCATAATAAGACTAATAACCAATTGGTTTCTATCTTTTATACCATAATAAGACTAAATAACCAATTGGCTTCTAACTTATATAGCATAAAAAGACTAATAACCAATTGGCTTTAATCTTTTATACCATAATAAGACTTATAACCAATTGGTTTCTATCTTTTATACCATAATAAGACTAATAACTAATTGGCTTATATACCATAATAAGACTAATAGCCAATTGGCTTCTCACTTATATAGCACAATAAGACGAATAACCAATTGGCTTCTATCTTATATACCATAATAAGACTAAAAAACAATTGGTTTCTATCTTTCATACCATATACGTATCTATCATTTATCTGCCCCAAACTGACACTGCCCCCCGATGGCAACTGGGTCATGTACCAAATGACGTCATCATCTTCCAAAAAAGACAAATGGTTCATTATGACGTTGTGATTATTTGGGGTATTTTGTCATATGTTGTCACAAGATTTTATATTTCTATAATTAATCCCATTTTGCATTTAATACCTGTTCACATAATATTTTGTGCCGAATTTATCTAAATAATTCAGTTTTTTTCTAAATCATTTGTATTGTGACAAATATTGTAAATAAATACATTTAATAAAACACTTTAGAGCTGAAAAAAATAAACTCTCAGCCCCTAACGAACTCACTGATATAATTATATTTATATGTTTGGGGATATAGACTGTGGATATGTGGGGAAAAAAGATAGAAAACTAAATCCCATGTTATATAGAATGAGACATGTAATAAGGGGCCAACATCTTCTGGAATTGTGAGGAAGTGTAAAGATTACTTTGATTTTGTATTAAAGCTCAGAAAATCATACCTCCGCCATTTTTAAATGCCAAGTATGGGAATCTCCAGACATTGCCGAGACCCACTGCGTATCCCACCATGGACAAGATGAAGTCCAGTTTGCTGGACCAGTTGCCCCTGGCTTTATTTTCATCGCCTTCATCATCGTCCTATGGTAAAGCAAACAAACAAATGGCTACAGTCTGTACTTCATCTCAGTATAATAACAGAATTTAGTACCGTAATATCTAACAAAGGCAAACATGTATCATTTTCTGCAACAGTAATTTCTTATTTAAATGTATATTTGATTGGATTTTCCTTTCAATCAGCCATATTGATACACAAGTAATTAAAAGTATCGATTTCATATATGATATTTGCTGAGTTTTGTTGCATTGGAGGGTAAATAATACCATGACATATTTCTCATAATTAATATCCCCCTATTTATTATTTAATGTAGAACTTGTGGGTGTGATAAGAAGCAATCCGGGGAATATTTGGGATTATAAAGAATTATATGCAGGTTTATATACATTATCTGCAATAGGTGAGATAGGGATAATTCTAGTATTAAATGATATTCTTATAGCTTCTACATTAGGGAAATTGTGGGAAAAGTAATAGATTGTTCAAAGGAAATTGACCCAGCTGGAAGGGATTGCTTGTCCTTGGGTTAGATCTTGGGGGTATGTTCCTTGCTAGTGATGTCTTTATGTTTATTGTGCACCAAATAACTGCAAAGAAAAGGATCAATAGGGCTCAGTATTGAGAACAAAACATAAGGAAACGTAGGGAGCATGTAAAGGCTCAAGTGCATCCTTATGTCTCCAGTCTTGAGATTGTCAGAGCCTCAGGCATCACAGCATAGTATGAGCCAAGACTCTGCAGGGTATGAAGCAGCAAGACTAATTCACATGGATAAGCCCTGGGCAACTGCAAATTCAATGATCTCCACTTACAGCCAACAGGGCACACATGGACTGAGGAGGCTCCTTTTATATATATTTATTATATACATATATATATATATATATATATATATATATATATATATATATATATATATATATATATATATATATATATATATATTGTACATAACTGGTGGACAGGTTATAATATTCATATTAATTTATTACACATTTAGAAAATCCTAACACAGTAAACAGTGCATTTTTTGAAGAAAAAAAATATATAAAACTAAAAAATAAATAAATATATATATATTAGCTTGAGTCTCTCTTTCTATTTTTTAAATATAATCAGCAATTTGCAAGAACTATAACTACATCTTTTTGATAATCTCACAGGAATTTGCTAACATTGATTACAATCTATCATGCATTTATTTCAGCTGGTGTGAACACTTTTACGCAGAGCTAACAATCTAGCACATCCAGCCATTGACTAGGACCCAATTAGATTGTGAGCTCTTATAGTATAAACATCACTTACACTATTATGTCCTCTCACAACAATTTCTCTCCAGACCAGGGTAATACATTAGTACTTTCAGCATATTATTGGGGTAACATTATCTGGTATTTTTTCCATATATATTGTATTGTTTTGTTTAAGTTTATAATACACGACTTAGCCATTATTTCATATATATTAGTCAGGATTTCAGTTCAAACCGTATAATGCAAATATTATACACTTTCTTCCAGCCAAATGGAAATGGACAAAGACTTACTCACCCCATTTAAACTGCCAGGCAAGACAGACGTGTTGCCATCTGTGCCCAGTACCACCGTGCTCTGGGTCATGGGCACCCATCCGCCTGTGGCATTGTTTTGCTCCAGTGTGCTCTTCCCAAAGCCCTGAGTAGGTTCCCCCTCTGAGCTCTGTAGGGGGACAATTCTGCAGTGCAGTGGGTTGGTTTGCCCATTGCTATCAGCCATTGGGGCATTCTTTTGTGGATGGCTCTCAATAGGATCCTTCTTGAATGCAGAGTTCTTACAAGATCCCCCAATCCTAGATCTCTCCAGGGCACTGGCTTTACCATCTTCTGGTGTAAAACCTTTACTGTCGTTAGATGTAGACTGGGTCAGTTTGGCCAGCTTGGAAGATGCTTGTAATGGAAGATCATTGTCAGGGCTGTGTCTTGTAACTCCTGTAGCCCCAAGTGGTCCTAGGGCAGCACCTTCAGGACTGGTTACTATCTGCTTACCAAGATCCATTGGATTCCCGTAATCCTAAAAATCACAGATGTTTCTTACAAAATAATATAACACAATATATATATATATATAAAATAACACAATATACAGCAAAAGGTGCGTGTAAAATGTAATAAATTAATGTCAATTCAAAATGTTATTATTTTGCAGTCAGTATTTTACATGTCCTTGTACCCTGTGTCTAAAGGTGGAGATACAATGTAAATAAGACAAGTCACTAAGAAATAAGAAAACCCTAAATGCATGTGACCCCAAACCTGCAAAAATATAAAAAAATTTAAGGATGTTAGGGGATTTTGTAATTTCCACTCATAATATCCCCCAGTCCTGTGGGGTCTCAGATAATATCCCCCCAGTCCTGATGGGTCTCAGATAATATCCCCCCAGTGCTGTGGGGTCTCAGATAATATCCCCCAGTCCTGTGGGGTCTCAGATAATATCCCCCCAGTCCTGATGGGTCTCAGAAAATATCCCCCCAGTCCTGATGGGTCTCAGATAATATCCCCCCAGTGCTGTGGGGTCTCAGATAATATTCCCCCAGTCCTGTGGGGTCTCAGAAAATATCCCCCCAGTCCTGATGGGTCTCAGATAATATCCCCCAGTCCTGATGGGTCTCAGATAATATCCCCCAGTCCTGTGGGGTCTCAGATAATTTCCCCCAGTCTTGTGGGGTCTCAAGTCGCTGCTGGAAGCTCCTTCTCCTTCTCTCCTTCTCTCTCTCTCATTGTACAAAAAGATTCTTTAATTTTACGCCCCATTTACTCTCTGGCATTCACCACATTCACAGGAAAAAGACAAGATCCAGAGGGTAAAATCTATTCTCTTATGTCTCCAAAGACCTCAGAAAAACCACAGGATACTCAATGTAATCAGGCTAAGGAGGGTATGTATTCACCTATATATTACACACGTGGGCAGCAATTACTGTTTATATTGAAATCTCACACAAAATACAAACTATACCAAAAATATACATTTATACAGATAATGATTTACTACATTACAATTTATTTGAAATATATATGTATCTTTATGTATCACCCAGCAAGTGAAGTAATGCAAAATAAATATACTGTGTTAAGATTTTACACATTATATATATATGGTTTTAGATTTGTACGTAGCTGCACATACACACGTATATTTAAACATAATATTATAATATATATATAAACACACGTTTAATATAATAATACGTTGAATGTGTAATATCCTTATATAGTTACACACATAAACCTAATATATATATATATATATATATATATATATATATATATATATATATATATATATATATATATATATATATATAATACGTTTATTGTGTAATATTTTTATTTAGTCAGACACAACCATGTATATATATAAAATTAAGATGAAAGCAAGCTATATATATATATATATATATATATATATATATATATATATATATATAGATGGATAGATAGATAGATAAATAGATATATATGTGGATAGCTATAGATAGATAGATAGATAGATAATGTTATACTACCTATCCTCTATATAACACATGCTTAGTGAGACAATCTCAGTTTCAGCACCACAAGATGCTGGACAGCTACCAATACAAACTGAGTATTTCTTGCTCCTAGATCCAAAATATTATTGGACTAAAGTTAAGTATAATAAGCAAAAAGAAACAGAGTATTTTTCTTAAACATCTCATGCACTGGGAAATACAGCAGAAAACATAAAGTACTCACCATATCAGGACAATGACTTGATAGAGAGACTTAGATAGACTGAGTTTTGTCCTGCAAGGAGCAGCAGCTTCTATACCTTCTTGGGAAGATTGGCTTTGCGTCAGTGCATAGCAAGGTGCCCTTGGTTTGACATTTTCTTGATAATAAGAGTTTGATAAATCATTACCCTTAGATTCAGATTTTAAAGGGACCCAGCAGCCCAAGCACTAAGCTATATGTCACTCATGAGGAGGGGATTGCGTATTTAGCAGAGTCATGAGGGGCTGATGAAGTCAGTGGATTGCACAAGTTTTTTTCTCAGTAATTAGAGGGACATATAAGGAACACGTCCCTCTGCATCTACACACACAATAAGGATAACCCATGCTTGGTGTATTTCTCACATCGACTTGTCTGTGCTATGCAGTGACACTGGCACCAGGACCATAACCCACTGGGGTGGCATTGATGTTTTACCAATAAATGACTTGATTTTAGACAAGTCTACACCTAATGTTTTATTAAATTCAGTTGAATGATACTATCACTTTTACATCCCTTGAAGGAATGTTCCAATGAAGTGTTACTAATTGCAATTAGTACAACGATTCCCTTGTGCCCTGTGCTCATATTATATATATATATATATATATATATATATATATATATATATATATATATATATATATGTATACTGATATCTTAATTATTTGTTTAATACTGGTCTATTTACGTGTATATACTAGAATAAAACATGCTCCTGCCTCACTAGTATCCCCAACATTATAGGTTGGAACCAGATAAACATTTACCACAGTGCCAAGATCCACTAAGCTTTGCAGGGATGTGGGGCAGGGATGTGGGCACTGGACACCTATCCTTGTATAGATTGCTGTTAGTGACTTGTAAATAAAATGTCATGTATTTATCACATGAACCTATACACACTGGTAATACTGGTACACATTGTATCTTTATGTATGATTATTACAGTATGTACTATAAGTATACATTTTATATATGTTGTATGATTTGTACTAATAAATATAAATAAATGTATATATCTATACCAACACATAGATAATTTAAGTTTAGCCTTAGTGTATTCTGTTATCTAACAGGATGTTGTTATCTCTTTGTAATGGCTAATACATGCTGTGTCTATTGAGATAAATTATTTTTCAGCCATGGACCACACTGAGCATTACCAGATTCACCTCTGTATATTGTTACTTTTAATTTGCAATGCAATAGTAATACAAAGCAATAATAATACAGCCACTCATTTACCTTCTTACGTTCAAAAATACTTTTATATAAAAATGTGAAGCGACAATCCATGGATAAGATATTGGACTTTGCAGCATATATTTGCAGATAAACCGATTTTACTGTTCAATCAACCAGAAAAAATGCATTAAAATATATTGGAATATATATATATATATATATATATATATATATATAGCAATATCGTGTATACAAAATAATGCTAAACCAAGCAATCATGCAATCATCACATTTATGTCCTTTTATAATAGATATGTTTTTGCATTCACTTATTTTTTAACTAAATACAATTGTGGTTATTTTATCTGATTACCTATGCCTGGATGGATTATAATGTGGACTAGAATTTGTTATTATATCAAAATGTAACGAGTTTCCTTGTCCAGTAAATAATTTCAATTAATTTATAACTTGTACATTTAAAAATGAACAGAAATAGTTTTTAGGTCATCTTGCAGCAGTGATGGAATTTGCTTCTGATGTTGATGCTTCCCTTTTTTTTAGATTGAAGGGTTAATTAAATCAAATGAAATGAAATGGAAAGTGTCTGGTTTTGCTGAGTAGGAGAAGTCACCAGATCTGTCAGGTAATCCAGGCACAATCACATCTTCCATTATATACTTATATTAAGGGGACATCAGTAATCTAATTTGCATAACTAGCACATTAACCCCAGCCATGTACATTTAGTGTTAACCCCATCGTAGCTATTGCTTCAACATAATCACTTTGTACAGGGCCAGCTAAATAAAAGCATATTGTGCACATTAATTAATTGAAAACATATTTGCAGCAGCTTTGCCAATTTTATATAATTATTTAAATCCTTTTTATGTATAATTAATTATTCATCCTTTATAGTATATCAAAAGCATAAGTTTAAATTTGATAAAGGTAATATAAATATGGAAATGTACGCTGCACATATAGATCTGCAGTCCCTTATTTATAAGTATGAAGAAATAGACTTTTTTAATGAAATAAAGCAAATTCATAAATTGTACAATATATCACTTGTTATGTGAGCTGCCATTTACATGTTTGCTTCATTGTTTCCTCAATGTGATTTATATTACTCTCAATGAGAGATTTAACAATAAGGATTATCAAATCTCAATAGAAGCAGATGAATAATATACTAATGATTGAGAGTATTACAAATATGTACTTCTTGGCATGTTACAAATAAATGCTAATAATAATAATTATAATAATAATGTTACATTAGATGCTGACATTAAAGTCTAAATATGTGTGTTTGCTGATTATTAACATTGAATATAATGACTCATTTGAATATAAGAAAAATTATATAAATGTATTGTAAAGTAATATGGGTGTTGGGGTTCAAGGTTGGTATACAAGCACAATGAGTTGCAGTCCAGACATTCATAAGACTCACTGCCCCTCTATTTCCGGTAATATGTCAGCACAGAGGAGGAGAAAACAATTCACTTGTGTCTCAGTTTAATATAATTTACCACTTATTTTTTACACAAACTATATATATTTTATTTGTAGTTTTTTAAAATACAATCTTATTAAATGCAAGATACACATTTGTGGGTACTGGGACCTTCCAAACAGAACAGTTTGATAAATGACCTCAGTATCTGTGGGAGGAGCCTATTGAACCAATACAATCTGAAAGCAATGGTGGTGTGAGATCTCTTTCCTGTTTTGCTTATAACATACTTTGAAAACACTTTTTTTTTAAGTTCCATATTCAAATATTTGTAATTTATTTTTTGCCATACACAATACAAATATAAAACATTTACAAAACAATCATGTACTCATCATACCAACCAAAGGTACATCTTATAAATGTATTTGATTACACAATATTTATGCAGGTTACTTGCTCCCTGGCCCCACATTTGGGGTCTTTAAATAGAAGTTCAATGTTATTAAAATAATTTAGTAGGTTAGAACTAGCTACTGCATGCTGGGAGATCTGCATAACTCCTCCCAGATAATTGTATCTATTACTGATGAATATTATTTTTCCCTGGTGTGACACAGGACTAGCACATGTTCACTGTGAGTCATGCAGTTGGCTGTTGAGATAAAAAAATAAACTACACAGTTTAATTTAAAATTAGTCTGAACTCATGGACACTACCTAGTAGTACTGCCTGATCAGTCACATTCAGGAGGAAGAGCTGGAAAATCATTTCCATTTGCAGCTATTTGCAGTGTTTCATAATTAAAGTGGACAATGTTAGATTTTACACAAGAGTTTACTTTCTTTGGGTCTCATCAGGAAATCAGATGAATCAGACATTATATTAAGGTTATGGGGTCCAACTCTAGTGTGCTGAAAGGACCATACATTACAAGCTCCTTCTAAATGTTTATTTACTCTTCACTTTAATACAATTCGGCATTTTGTTTTTTTTGGAGGGTTAGAATGTCTAAATATACCAAAGACAAAAGATGACACAACAGTTTGTGTGTGTATGTATACATATGTATGTATGTATGTGTGTGTGTGTATGTATATATATGTATGTATGTATGTGTGTGTGTGTATGTATATATATATATATATATATATATATATATATATATATATATATATATATATATATATACATGTATGCATGTGTTTGTATATATACAGGGAGTGCAGAATTATTAGGCAAGTTGCATTTTTGAGGATTAATTTTATTATTGAACAACAACCATGTTCTCAATGAACCCAAAAAACTCATGAATATCAAAGCTGAATATTTTTGGAAGTAGTTTTTAGTTTGTTTTTAGTTTTAGCTATTTTAGGAGGATATCTGTGTGTGCAGGTGACTATTACTGTGCATAATTATTAGGCAACTTAACAAAAAACAAATATATACCCATTTCAATTATTTATTTTTACCAGTGAAACCAATATAACATCTCAACATTCATAAATATACATTTCTGACATTCAAAAACAAAACAAAAACAAATCAGTGACCAATATAGCCACCTTTCTTTGCAAGGACACTCAAAAGCCTGCCATCCATGGATTCTGTCAGTTTGCCTAATAATTCTGCACTCCCTGTATATATATGTGTGTGTGTGTGTGTATATATATATATATATATACAGGGAGTGCAGAATTATTAGGCAAATGAGTATTTTGACCACATAATCCTCTTTATGCATGTTGTCTTACTCCAAGCTGTATAGGCTCGAAAGCCTACTACCAATTAAGCATATTAGGTGATGTGCATCTCTGTAATGAGAAGGGGTGTGGTCTAATGACATCAACACCCTATATCAGGTGTGCATAATTATTAGGCAACTTCCTTTCCTTTGGCAAAATGGGTCAAAAGAAGGACTTGACAGGCTCAGAAAAGTCAAAAATAGTGAGATATCTTGCAGAGGGATGCAGCACTCTTAAAATTGCAAAGCTTCTGAAGCGTGATCATCGAACAATCAAGCGTTTCATTCAAAATAGTCAACAGGGTCGCAAGAAGCGTGTGGAAAAACCAAGGCGCAAAAAAACTGCCCATGAACTGAGAAAAGTCAAGCGTGCAGCTGCCACGATGCCACTTGCCACTAGTTTGGCCATATTTCAGAGCTGCAACATCACTGGAGTGCCCAAAAGCACAAGGTGTGCAATACTCAGAGACATGGCCAAGGTAAGAAAGGCTGAAAGACGACCACCACTGAACAAGACACACAAGCTGAAACGTCAAGACTGGGCCAAGAAATATCTCAAGACTGATTTTTCTAAGGTTTTATGGACTGATGAAATGAGAGTGAGTCTTGATGGGCCAGATGGATGGGCCCGTGGCTGGATTGGTAAAGGGCAGAGAGCTCCAGTCCGACTCAGACGCCAGCAAGGTGTAGGTGGAGTACTGGTTTGGGCTGGTATCATCAAAGATGAGCTTGTGGGGCCTTTTCGGGTTGAGGATGGAGTCAAGCTCAACTCCCAGTCCTACTGCCAGTTCCTGGAAGACACCTTCTTCAAGCAGTGGTACAGGAAGAAGTCTGCATCCTTCAAGAAAAACATGATTTTCATGCAGGACAATGCTCCATCACACTCGTCCAAGTAGTCCACAGCGTGGCTGGCAAGAAAGGGTATAAAAGAAGAAAATCTAATGACATGGCCTCCTTGTTCACCTGATCTGAACCCCATTGAGAACCTGTGGTCCATCATCAAATGTGAGATTTACAAGGAGGGAAAACAGTACACCTCTCTGAACAGTGTCTGGGAGGCTGTGGTTGCTGCTGCACGCAATGTTGATGGTGAACAGATCAAAACACTGACAGAATCCATGGATGGCAGGCTTTTGAGTGTCCTTGCAAAGAAAGGTGGCTATATTGGTCACTGATTTGTTTTTGTTTTGTTTTTGAATGCCAGAAATGTATATTTGTGAATGTTGAGATGTTATATTGTTTTCACTGGTAAAAATAAATAATTGAAATGGGTATATATTTGTTTTTTGTTAAGTTGCCTAATAATTATGCACAGTAATAGTCACCTGCACACACAGATACCCCCCTAAAATAGCTAAAAATAAAAATAAACTAAAAACTACTTCCAAAAATATTCAGCTTTGATATTAATGAGTTTTTTGGGTTCATTGAGAACATGGCTGTTGTTCAATAATAAAATTAATCCTCAAAAATACAACTTGCCTAATAATTCTGCACTCCCTGTATATATATATATATATATATATATATATATATATATATATATATATATATGCATGTGTATATATATATATATATATATATATATATATGTATGTAAGTGTGTGTATATATATATATATATATATATATATATATATATAGATAGATAGATAGATAGATAGATAGATAGATAGATAGATATGTGTGTATATACAGTGGATATAAAAAGTCTACACATCCCTGTTAAAATGTCAGGTTTCTGTGCTGTAAAAAAATGAGACAAAGATAAATCATTTCAGAACTTTTTCCACCTTTAATGTGACCTATAAACTGTACAACTCAATTGAAAAACAAACTGAAATCTTTTAGGTGGAGGGAAGAAAAATAAAAAATAAAAATAATGTGGTTGCATAAGTCTGCACACCCTCTTATAACTGGGGATGTAGCTGTGTTCAGAATTAAGCAATCACATTCCAAATGGTGTTAAATAGGAGTCAGCATACACCTGCCATCATTTAAAGTGCCTCTGATTAACCCCAAATAAAGTTCAGCTGCTCTAGTTGGTCTTTCCTGAAATGTTCTTAGTCGCATCCCACAGCAAAAGCCATGGTCCACAGAGAGCTTCCAAAGCATCAGAGGGATCTCATTGTTAAAAGGTATCAGTCAGGAGAAGGGTACAAAAGAATTTCCAAGGCATTAGATATACCATGGAACACAGTGAAGACAGTCATCATCAAGTGGAGAAAATATGGCACAACAGTGACATTACCAAGAACTGGAGCTCCCTCCAAAATTGATGAAAAGACGAGAAGAAAACTGGTCTGTTTCATGCCCAGAATTCCAAGAAATACAGTTATTACACTGCATTATGGGAACCTGGGCAGGGACATGCAAATATGCCCACAAAGGCTTTGCTGTTTACCATATTCTATTTCAAACATGGCTCCTTTTAAGCATATGCCTGCTGTATTACAAAGCTTTAAGCAAAGCCCAGGATGGGTTAAGTACAAGCCAGGAAACCTAACCACAGAGAGCACTGTTTCGAGGTTCCTGGCAATCATGACCGTGGGGCCGGTTCCTAGCCTGTGTAGTAGACTTTTTTGAGTAGGTAGTTCAGCATAGCAATTATTTATTATATGGTGGGCAAAAGAGCGATAGAAGCCTCCACCCTACAGTAGTACAGTAAATAAATAGTACATCTGTGTTCACATTTGAATGTCTAAAACATGTTAAAAACTTGTTTCCTGCTCAGAATTCTGAGAAATACAGTTATATACAGTGAAATACGCATAATTTTTTACAATTCAAAATAAAAGTTTCCTTGGTTTTCAGTGCTTTGATAAATTCCGGGTCCTTTTAATTCACAGTAAGCAGGTTCTAGCACCGGAACCACCCAGGATAGAAAATATAAGTTTTAACTTCCTAAATGAAAAATTCAGTGGCTCTAATTAGTGTGAAGTTGGGTAGTAAAGAAAAAAATTCCCAAATTAAACTCAGTGGGTCAGAATATTACAAATACAGATAACACCTCCTTGATCCCCCTCCAAGCTTGGTTTTGCCCCCTTCTCTCCATGTTTTGTCCTTCAGGGGTCGCTTGACCAAGCATGATAGAGAAGGTCACTGGAGTCCACCATCTCCTTTTTCCCCAATCTACAAGGGTCCTTTATGAAGAGTTCTCCATGAAAAGATATTCTGTGAGCTCAACATAAAATGCAGGGTTTAGTTTCACATTTCATACAATTAACAGGACAGAGAACAAACTAACGATCAATCAAATAACGAAGCGTTTGTATGAAAATGTAATGATGTTGGCTTTCCTCCATCCACAGTCTGGTTAGTGCAACATCTTAAGTGGCGTCTTATCTATATTTCTTGCATTAAAGGGAGATAAGATAATAGATTAATGTAGCAAGTAATTAAACAATATACAAGAAATCACTTGAAAGTCTGTTCAAAGAAAGATATAAATGGACAGCAGGAATAACTGAATTTATAAAACTATTTGTTCTTACATTACAACAACATTATTCCATCTGTACAATGACTCTCATTATAAGTGGCCTTTTACCAAACTTTTCTGTATCTCAGTAAAATGGACAAAAGTATTTAAATCTCCAACTAAAATGATGTTTCTATTATAACCAAGAGCACTCCTAGTGTTTACTAATTATCTATATAAAACATATGAGACTCTGCTGGTTTGCCAGTTACTCCTATGCATTTCTGGAGAGCAGAAATTGTGATTTTCATTTTTCACTGACACTGAGTTCAAGAGCCAGCTCAAGAGGCAATGAAGCTGCAGATATGCTGTGCTAGTTACATTCATGATCTGTGTTCCTCAGCAACTCATATTGGCTAATACCCAGAGGACTTAGCAATAAAAGGCAAGTGCCAATAAGTTTTACACAAGTACTTGAAGTTCTATCAGTGAATTATTTCATATTAGAGCAATTTGTGGTCAGGTAGAACCTCCCCTTTAATAGCAGAATCGTAGGAACAAAGATGGCTTCTTAGAACCAAATTCTCAAACAACAACTTGATTTTCAGGTTACAGCGTACCCATGGCTGGATTACCCATTAGGCCAACTAGGCAGCAGCCCAGGGTCGCTTCCCTGTGAGGGGCGCCACTTCTTTAAAAAAATGGTTCCTGGCATAAAAAAAAATGAAATGTTGCAGTTCATAGGCTGGCTACTCGGGGTAACAACCTAGAACAAGACAGTAGCAACAGGAAAAGGAACTTACAAGTACAGAAAAGGCAAAAATGGGTCCGTGCACACCTTGCGTACTCACTTGCAGGGGCTCCTCCACTTCACTGCCTAGGGGCTCCAACAAAGTAGATAAGGCCCTGAGTGTACCCTTTAACTTTTAAGCCTGTGTCATTAAACATATTTATATTAATTACACATACCATATTTATCTTTTTTATCCCTACCAACACTGCTAATCTTAATTAATTGCTGTTAATAAAGCCAACACCAATTTTAAGGCACTTCCACTTACAATTTCAGCCAATTATGTTTATTGTTACGGTATCTTTTATTTCTTCAATGGATGGAACCTTTTCTGTGTTACTTGTTTTTAATATTAAAATAAACTAGCTGAGTACTAGATGTATTAACCACATACAGACTGCTTCTCAACAGTTTTTTTTTTTTACATTTCTGGAAGTGGCTAGTACATCTAGTACCCATACATGAGCCATGAGCTGCTGGGGGTAGACCTTTGCAGAGACTATTTTGGGAAGATTGAGTAAGTGAAAACAGAGCTTTAAAGCACTTGTTAATAAAATTATGTTTAGATAGGCAAATAAAGACTTAGTTTATCGTAATATTAAAAACAGGGAAACTTCAATATACATTTGAGCCAAAGCTTCCCAAGTAGGAGAGGATAACAGCAGAAGCATGGATGTGATGACAGATACTGCCCATTCAGTCTACATAAAAACCTTGGCTTAATTACGCCTTCTGATTATCTCAGGCATCAGACACAGACTATCTTGTTCCTATTCCATCCCAGAATAGCATGTGGAGATTCATGAGCTTTCCAGTGATGAAGTGGAGATCTCCCCAGTCCAGTTGTCCCAGTCCCAGAGCTATTGTGCTCTCTAATGTTTAGGCAGAGATAGGCCCCATGGGAGCACTATCCATGATCACTGCCTGTTTGGAGTGATAATCGCCTCTCAAGGCTGAATCACAACTGACTGTAGATCTGCATCCATCACAAGAACAGGCATTCACACTAAATTAACAAGCCACTACAGTCTTAATTACTTTGTCAAAGATGAAAAATAGTAATTGATTTTGTCCTCGATCCCTTCACCACTTGCTTCCTCCTCACAGATAAGAAATAAAATCCTTGCTGCAAGGATTAGACTGAGATCCTGGGATATTCACAATTTAAGCCACTTTGGTTGTCAAATACACTGTTTATTTTGTAGTCACTTCCTAAAACTGAGATATTTTGAGTGTCTTTTCCCATCTTAAAAAAAGAAGATTGTTTGTGCTCTTTTTGTGCTGGGTTTTTATACTGCAATCACTTATATAGTAGCTCAATATGCTTGTAGGTGTATAAATATATGTATTTATTAAGTTACAAACATATAGGCTAATTCTATACTAAAATACACATCACATCTATGCAATATCATGATATATATGAATTGGACCTTTCCTTAAAGCTTATTTAGCATACAGTATATGGGATTTTGTGAGAATAATTTGGAGATAAGTACGTCTTACTTACTATTATTACTAAGTGGGTTATTATTGGTTTTATTACTATATATATATATATATATATATATATATATATATATATATATAGATAGATAGATAGATGGATGGATGGATAGATAGATAGATAGATAGATAGATAGATAGATAGAGGGATAGATAGATAGATAGATAGATAGATAGATAGATAGATAGATAGATAGATAGATAGACAGACAGATAGAGAGATAGATAGATAGATAGATAGATAGATAAATAGATAGATAGGTAAATAGATAGATAGATGGATAGATGGATAGATGGATGGATAGATAGATAGATAGATAGTAGATAAATAGGTAGGTAGATAGATAGAAAGATAGATAGATAGACTAGATAGATAAATAGATCAAATAATGCACAATATAAATATACAAAGTGATACATAAGAACTATTGTATACCTATTAGATTAATACAGTATATTTCTTCACTAGTAGCATAAATATACAGTACATATAGATATACAAATACAAAAAAGTTACATATACTTTTACAGAAACATCAACACCAATACACAATATAAATATACATACTGTTACATAGTCATATATACATAAATACTGATACATCTGTATATAGTATGTACCGTCTCACAAGTTTGATTATCCCTGCTACTGAAAACTTGTATTGAAACTATATTAACTTCCATCTTGCCACAATAGCATAACCAAATATTGTACAATAGAGACATAGACATTCTGTTTGAAGATACTATAGTGATACATATATACATAAATAGTGATATAATACTGATTCATAAATATTAATAAACAAATTAACTGTATATATTGATACACCGCATTTTAGTACTCATTGATACAGATGTACACAACATAGGAATACATAATGCCATGAATATATTAACACAGCATAATTGTACATAGTGGTAAAAATATAAACAATATTAAATACTAGCGACTTGCCCGTCAAAAATGACAGTATGATATAGTGTTATATATAGTGTTTTCTATTTGTTTATGTACTATCTGTTGTTTGTCTCTTTTCCCACTCTCCCTCCCCTGTGTCTCTTTCCCCCTCTCTCCCTCCCCTGTGTCTCTTTGCCCCCCTCTCCCTCTCCTGTGTCACTTTCAACCCTTTCCCTTCCCTGTGTCTCTTTGCCCTGCTCTCCCTCCCCTGTCTCGCTTCTCCCTCACCCCTGGTCTCTTTCCACCTCTCCCTCCCGTGTCTCCTTTCCCCCCTTTTCACCACTTCTCACCCCTGTGTCTCTTTCCCCCCTCTCCTTCCCCTGTGTCTATCCCCCCTTCATTCCCCAGTGTCTCTTTCCCAGTCAATTACAGCCTGAAGTCTGGAACGCATAGACATCACCAGACGCTGGGTTTCATCCCTGGTGATGCTCTGCCAGACCTCTATTGGGCCATGCATTATTGGGCCATGGACAGACTCAAGTTGAGTTTAAGTGGGAGGTGAAGCAGGATTCTGCTTTTAAGGGGGTTATGATTAAAGCTAGAGCACAAACTGAGGAGACAAGACCATAGTGGATTGGTGCATTTAGGAGGGTGACCTTTTGTACATTGTGGCCAATCCATAGGGGGATGAGCAGTCTTGGAAGGTGCTCGTCCATGGCATCCCCTTAGCAGGACACCAGAGCAACTGTCACACTCACTAATGCCTGCCATAGATCTTTATTAGCCCAGAGTGTCACTAGATGTTGCTAGTTTCTTTTTGTCTACCTTTTTGTGATACTTGTCAGTGCATTGGTGTTTATAGATGTGTGCCCCAGACTCTCCTGCTACCCATATCAGTAATGTATAAACCCTTCCTCTGAGAGGCTGTAGATATCATTGGCCCACTTGCAAAGCCTAGTTAGTTGGGCAAGAGATACATCCTCACCATGGTGTATCATGCCACCTGGTATCCAGAGGCTGTAGCTCTTGGTCTCATTATAGCAGCAATGATGGCTGATGTCTTCCTTGCCATTTTCACCCATGTTGGTTTCTCGAGTTACATTTTGTCAGATCAGGGTACCCAGTTTATGGTTGAACTAACCCAGTAGTTGTGAAGTGACCCAGATGTGGTCAGCCCTCTGTCATCCCCAGACTAATGGCTTGTGTGAGAGGTTCAAAGGCACCTGAAGGCTATGATTAGAGGCTTTGTAGAGTAGGAGAAGCATCATGAGAAATTACTTTCTTACCTCCTCTTTGCCTACAGAGAGATCCTTCAAGAGTACATGGGTTCTCCTCCTTGGAACTCTTGAACAGGCAACAGGTGTGTAGGCCATTAGTTTTCACAGGGGATCATTCCCTGTAGTGCCATATGTGCTGTGCCTCAGAAATAGGCTGTATACATCAACCTGGCTAGTCAAGGAGCATCTGCAGATTCAGACGGTGATCCACATGAATATTCTAAATCCATATCACATTCAGAATCCCCAAGCAATGGCCATATACCTAGCAGAAAAGGAAGATCATAAGAATGAGTACTACCACACGTGCTCACCCCTGCTGAACCCTTCCCTGTTTCCCTTATCTCAAATGACTTCTCTCCTAACAAGAGACAGTAACATGAGGGGCTGCTGAGTCAACCAAATTCTGGTAGGGTGGACCTACTGGTCCATGAGGTCCTTACCCTTGTTACTCACCTACTAAAGCAGCCCAGAGACTGTGAAGGGAAGTATAAGGAGGTAGCTTGATGAGAAGTTAGTGCTAGGGGTCATCAAGTTATCTTATATGCATGCTTGGCATGCCAAGTGGTTTTGGTCTCCTAGAAGGACTTATGTGGACAAAATGTGACTAAATGATAAGACTACTATTGACACCTAACCTATGCCCAGGGTAGATGAACTGCTCGATAGCCTAGGACAGCAGCCTACATAACCACTCTTGACTTGTCTAAATGCTGCTTGCAGATCCCACTTGCTAAGACCTCTAGTGAAAAGTCTACATTCGCCACCCCATTTAGGCTATATCGGTTTCCAGTTATGATTTTTGGCAAGAAGAAGGCTCTTTCTACTTTCCAACAGCTTGTTGACCACCTACTGTGTGGGTGCCAGGACTACACTCAAGCTTAGTCGAATGATATTCCATATTCACCCTTACTTGACAGGTAGATGCAGTACCAAGATTGCAGAGTAGGGAGAGGTAGGTTCTGGCCAAAGTCTGCCAAGGCATTTAAGGGTATAGGACCAAGATGTAATTGTTAACATAACAGCCGCAATAGTTGTATCATGTGTAGCAGGGTGTGTACTTAAAACAGGGCTAATAAAAATATTTTAAGGCTAGTATTACTTTAAGGGTGACCAGTAGTCAACTGCAATAACCAGCTGGCACCTCGTCCCAGGGCTGGGCTAGGCTCTGGGTTGAATCTGAACTTGCGGTAGTGGTGAGAAGGGCTCCATTGGCTCCTATGGGGAGAACCACATATCGATTGAGCCATTAAGTACAGTGTAGCTAACTCGGATGTCAGACAACAATCAGAGGTCAAGTGATGTCAAGTGCTTTGCAAGGAATATCCATTTGATCCATTGTCTTGCAGTTAACCCCTAACTGGTATATACTTGACCCCGTGACTGAAGCATGTTTCCCCGGATACATGTTTCCCCACTTGGGCTAGACCCCAAACCATAGCTCAGACACTCTGTCTTCAATATTCCCAGAGTGCATTAAACCCCCTAGTTTGCCCAAACGATGACCAAAGCTATATGACATTTGGGGTCATAGACTTATCAGCACCTAGACTGAACAGTAGACAGTATGGAACCATGCCCCTGTGTGGAAGTCCCTAGCACCTTGCCCGCTCCTATACTTGAAGTCAATTACATTAGTGCCAACAAATAGCACTCCATGATTGGTTCCTCTAGCCCACAAGGAGAATTCAAAAGCATGAAAAGATGCTATGCTGTATTAACTTAAGAAAATAATACTTGTTGTATTATGTAAAATTTTTATAAAAAAAGGTGAATTGAAAAATAAAGATATGCTTTGTTGGAATACATATACATGGTGTTTTCATTTAGAGGGAAGCAGCTGCCCAACTGGCTGATCGATATAAGGAGATCTGGGGAAGCCAAGGACAGTATACAACCCTGAGAAGGACCACCCCGCCCAGGGGAACAACTCCAGCCTCCCCAGCCAACTCCTCCGCCACCTAGCCGGAAAGTTGGTCCCTGTGTTGAAGCCCAGATACCAGCCCGACCACTGGCCCCTGCTGGACCTTGCTTTGAAACACAGGAGAACCCACAATGCTATGGGTGCCAACAGCAAGGCCATCAACAGAAAGATTGCCTTAATCAACCCCAGAGAACCAAGCCTGCATCAGCCAGACCTTTGTTTTATTTGGGCAATTGGACCCCATTCTAGGAGGAGGAATGGCAGCAGTTCCATGCCTGCTGTAAGGCATGGAAGATGTGCCCCACTCACCCCGGATGACAACTGGATGTAGCACTTTCAACCAATCCTGGTGGATTGACAACCAGTACAAGGGTTTCTGGACACTAGAGCTAGGATTACATTTATCCATTCGGACCTAGTGAGTGACTCTGCTGTATTGACCAAGGAACTGGATGTGATGGTAGCTGGGGGACAGAGTTCCACCATCCTTGTAGCTAGGGTACGATCTGTTCGATGTTGGGAGAACATTATATCCAAACAAAAGAGATTATACTTTTTTTCTACGAGACATGGAACCTATACAAGGATAGATCATTTCTTAACTGATTTACAAACTTTGAAAATTATAGAATCTCCAAGAATAGAAGATATTACTTGGTCAGACCATTCATTATAAATGATAACCAAGACAAAATAATATCTAGTTCTTGGAGAATGGATCCGTTATTGTTCAGATCCCAAGAACAAATTAACAAATTAAAAGAAAAAATTAATAACTTTTTAAAAATAAATAATATCTTTGTACCCTCCTATTCTACTCTTTGATGTGTTCATAAGGCATGCATTTGAGGTATATTATTAGCTAGCGCAGCGGCTCTCAAAATGTACAGCTAAACCATTATGCCTTTGATAATAAAGCTGGGGAACTTTGGATTAATAGAATGTAGGTCTTCAGAGACGCAAACAATAAGGCATTCTCTAAACCAAAGGAGATAAGATTTTTTTTTTGAGTCTTTATATAATTTTATAGCTAATATTAATCTTCCTAAAGCAGCTGAAGAAGATTTATTTTTTCTCAATCAAACAATTTCTCAAAAAAGAAGTTGAAATAGCTATAACTAATTTGAAACCAAATAAATCTCCATGGATTTATTGCTTTGTTAATACCTATTTTAAGTTATTCTGCTCTGAATTGAGCCCACATCTTGTAATATGTTTAATGAGATCAAAAATACGGAATCAGTTCCTGTACAAATCACTGAAGCTCAAATTAATAATCTTTTCTTATGGCTCCCTAAACTAGTTAGAGAAACATTAAATAGACTGTCCAGTGGTATTTTTTCTATTCTTCATTTTAGGTACAGTAATAGATAACTGCTGAACTTATCTAGTTATCCATATCTTATGGCCCCTATTGACATCTTGTTATATAAAACAGACATTTTAGACTTCCTCAATTTTAAAAGGTATGGATTAAGGGTCATAGGTGATTTATATTCATATAAATTCCTGCTATCAAGAGAAATATTTATACATAACTACAAGGATTAAATGGTGGAATTATTCAGCAGTTTTTGATTTGGGCTATTAGTCAGATAACTTTAGAGAATATAGATTCTCTAAAGATTCTTGTAAAAAATCAAAACTTTCAAACTATTTCTAAGTGCCATAACATTATAAGAACTAAGAGAGAACTGGATAAATCTTAAAGGATGATTAGATGGGATATATATTTAGTAATGTCATGGCAGGAGGAAGAGTGGTATATGGCTTGTTTATTAGTTAAGATGTCTTCTATATGCTCCACATATAAAGAACTTTATTTTAAAGTAATACAGTGCTGGGATATAGTTCCATCTTCCATGAATAAAATAGATACAGTTAACTCTGAAAATTGCTGGAGGGGTTTTGGAAAACAAAGGTCCCACTTATGTGGTGGGAATGAGACAAGTTACAAGCTTTTTGGAAGCAGTGCTTTTCACAAATTTCGAACTTGATGAATATCATAAGTCCCCTCAAACAAAGGTTATTCTTCTTTATATGTGTCCAGATACCATTCCTCTGGCTGGCAGACTCTTGATATCTCATATTTTTTTTAACAGCTAAATGGCATGTCGTAATATTATGGAAATCAAACCAAATTCTATCATGGGATGAAGTGGAGAGACTGATGTCCAGAAATAGAGAACTGGAAAAAGGCCTTCTATATATAACAAATTGTATACTCTTGCCAAATGGCAACCTTGGGATACTCATATGGGTTAACCAATAATATTGTCTAACGCTTTTATACGTTTCTAATTGGATTTGAGATGATTTAGATAACTTTTGTAGCTAACTAATATTTGAGAAATGTGATTCAATATAAATGTTCGTTCTATATTGTTTTGTTTTTTCTTGGGTTTCTGTACCTTTTTTGTAAGTTTATAAAATAAAAAAATGTAAAAAAAGAATCATAAAATCATAAAATCTCATGAGCATATTTAAGAGATCATTCAATTTATAATTAGATAGGTGGGTTTATTATATACTGACAGTATCCAAGCTACAAAGTGATACTAAAGTGATAGAAAACATTAAATTAGATCAAAGTGAATACAATTATCAGTAAGTGATGCAGTGTCCAAGTTAAAAAAAAAGTGTATATCTATGCAAAATAAATCTAATATAATCAAGAACATTGACAATATATTACATGCGCTTCTTAAATCCTAATTCCTGTTAATATGTACTTCAAAATGATACCATTATATAGTTTTAAAAATATATTGCTTGACAAGTTTAATAAAACAAGGTTTTAAATTTATTGTAGACTCCACGTGTTTCATTTTTACTAGTTAGCAAACAAAAGTAATATTTTAGTATTTTTGAATAAACTCAATAGTAGACAACGCCCTTGCAATTATTTTTATTTTCAGTGTTGATACTTTTCAGGATTAATCACAATACATGATCTGCTACTAAATCTAACACAATATTGTAGTCATTTTTATACTGTAGTCCTTGAAAAAAAATCCCAAAAAAGGTTTATTTTATGTGCAAATCTGTATATGTCCTTGATATGGGTCTGGAGATCAGTTTTATGATCCTGGGACACTCCGACTTCCTATCAAGTGATATTTTCCTCTAGAGTGCTATAGATTGGGCCCACAAGATGCATTTTGTGGTTGTGTGGCTTTTTAGCTGGCTGTGGGACACTGGTGCAGATCATTTAATTCCACTTCTTGCCTCTGCCAAAAGTCATTTCTAAAAGCAGACCTGAGTCCTTATGTTTAATTTATTTTTGCCTTGTTTAATATTGTATTATTTCATTGTACTTAACCGCGGTATAGCGCTACAGAATATGTTGGCGCCTTACAAATAAACATAATAATAATAAATAAATGTTGAGGAGTAATAATACTTATAATAAAAAAATCAGCTTTAATTTCTTTGCTTTTTATTTCTCACAATCCCTCTATTGTAACAGACATAAAGTGTCAGGGATCCTGACAAATCCCTTCCCAGAGGCTTATATTCAGAAGGAGAGACCGTGTGATGTAAGATCAGGTGCTAGAAAAATGGAGCATCTGTGGAGGTTTCTGCACCATTAGAGAGGCACTCATGCTTCTAACAGCTAGTTAACCCGTAGCTACATGGCTCTCTGTAAGCCAGCGGATATCCCATACTTATATGTGATAGTATCACTGATTTACATAAAATGGCAGAGAAAGCACATTTAAAAAAAAACATGGAACACAAGGTTTTTTTCCCATGTATTTAAAGAGCATGCTTAAACATTACCAAAGTTATATTTTGCATGAAATAAAACCTGTTTAAGCTTTACTGAAAGTAACAAGAAATATACATAGCATACATACGTCTGTATGTTTCATTGGCATATAAGTATGACTCACACACTTCTCTTACTGCTCATTGGCTGCCAGGGCCAAGCCCTCAGATCAGTTAAACACTTGAACCAGTTTTTCTGCTTTTGAGAGCTGTATTTGAAAAAAAGGAAAACAAACAGGGAACATTACCAAATATCCTCTTTCAGATGCAACTAAAAAGGCATTCCCTGTCCCTTTAATTCATTAAAGTGACAGAGAAGAGGTTCTAAAACGATAAGTTATAACAAGCGCTTTAACTGTTGGATGTTATTTAAAATTATTTTCCTATAGCAAACTTACAATGAAGTTTGCAATTTTTGACTGTCAATCAGCAGTTCAGGAAAACATCAGCACCGTTAACAATTAACCGAGCTGCCAATAGGATGGTGCCACCGAATACGTACCAAAATTGCAAAGAAGCTGCCAAGAGTTTTCTAGTCAATGAAGTTCATTTATAATGTGTAGAAATGTATTTCAAGGGAATATAAACTATTATGTTTTATTAATGATACTTTATTTGCCCTTAATCTTACAATGACTCATGTCATATTTTTTCTCCCTGGTTGGGAACCGAATATCCAGACATCCATTGTCACTAATAGGTGTCACTAAGTTATGTGACATTGGATGGAAACTTTTCCGAGAACAGCTCAGGTACTGGCAAGTTAATACATTCTGTCATCTACTAATTGATTGGCTGTTTAATTGCTGATTAGTATTACTCTGTCTTATATTTCAATGTCAGCTGTCTTTTTGAAAACTGCCACCTGAGATCTGTTTTATTTCAGAACAGGTTCAGGCTGGTACAATACTGTGCCTCCAGAAAATATTGCAGTCTATCCTAACTAAGAGGGATGACCTTCCAGAAAAGATTGCAGTCTATCCTAACTAAGAGGGATGACCTTCCAGAGCAGATTGCAGTCTATCCTAAGAGGTATGACCTTCCAGGAAAGATTGCAATCTATCCTAACAGGGATGACCTTCCAGAAAAGATTGTGGTCTATCCTAAGAGGGATGATCTTCCAGAATACATTGCGGTCTATCTTAACTAAGAGGGATGACCTTCCAGAAAATATTGCAGTCTATCCTAAGAGGGATGACCTTCCAGGAAAGATTGCAATCTATCCTAACAGGGATGACCTTCCAGAAAAGATTGTGGTCTATCCTAAGAGGGATGATCTTCCAGAATACATTGCGGTCTATCTTAACTAAGAGGGATGACCTTCCAGAAAATATTGCAGTCTATCCTAACTAAGAGGTATGACCTTCCAGAAAAGATTACAGTCTATCCTAACTAAGAGGGATAGTTAGTCTATCCTAACTAAGATTGCAGTCTATCCTATCTGAGAGGGATGACCTTCCAGAAAAGATTGCAGTCTATCCTAACTAAGAGGAATTACCTTCCCGAAAAGATTGCAGTCTATCCTAAGAGGTATGACCTTCCAGAAAAGATTACAGTCTATCCTAACTAAGAGGGATAGTTAGTCTATCCTAACTAAGAGGAATTACCTTCCCGAAAAGATTGCAGTCTATCCTAAGAGGGATGACCTTCCAGGAAAGATTGCAGTCAATCCTAAGAGGGATGACCTTCCAGAAAATATTGTGGTCTATCCTAAGAGTGATGACCTTCCAGAAAAGATTGCAGTCTCTCCTAACTAAGAGGTATGACCTTCCAGAAAATATTACAGTCTATCCTAACTAAGAGGGATGACCTTCCAGAAAAGATTACAGTCTATCGTAACTAAGAGGGATGACCTTCCAGAAGAGATTTCTGTCTATCCTAAGAGGAATGACCTTCCAGAAAATATTGTGATCTATCCTAAGAGGGATGATCTTCCAGAAAAGATTGCGGTCTATCCTAAGAGGGATGATCTTCCAGAATACATTGTGGTCTATCCTAACTAAGAGGGATGACCTTCCAGAAAAGATTACAGTCTATCCTAACTAAGAGGGATAGTTAGTCTATCCTAACTAAGATTGCAGTCTATCCTATCTGAGAGGGATGACCTTCCAGAAAAGATTGCAGTCTATCCTAACTAAGAGGAATTACCTTCCCGAAAAGATTGCAGTCTATCCTAAGAGGTATGACCTTCCAGAAAAGATTACAGTCTATCCTAACTAAGAGGGATAGTTAGTCTATCCTAACTAAGATTGCAGTCTATCCTATCTGAGAGGGATGACCTTCCAGAAAAGATTGCAGTCTATCCTAACTAAGAGGAATTACCTTCCCGAAAAGATTGCAGTCTATCCTAAGAGGTATGGCCTTCCAGAAAAGATTGCAGTCTATCCTAAGAGGGATGACCTTCCAGGAAAGATTGCAATCTATCCTAACAGGGATAGTCTTCAAGAAAATATTGTGGTCTATCCTAAGAGGGATGACCTTCCAGAAAAGATTGTGGTCTATCCTAACTAAGAGGGATGACCTTCCAGAAAATATTGCAGTCAATCCTAACTAAGCGGTATGACCTTCTAGAAAAGATTACAGTCTATCCTAACTAAGAGGGATGACCTTCCAGAAAATATTGCAGTCTATCCTAACTAAGAGGTATGACCTTCCAGAAAAGATTACAGTCTATCCTAACTAAGAGGGATGACTTTCCAGAAAAGATTGCAGTCTATACTAAGAAGGATGATCCTCCAGAGAATATTGCAATCTATCCTAACTAAGAGGTATGAATTTCCAGAAAAGATTGCAGTCTATCCTAAGAGGATTGACCTTCCAGAAAATATTGCAGTCTGTCCTAACTAAGAGGTATGACCTTCCAGAAAATATTGCAGTCTATCCTAACTAAGAGGGATGACCTTCCAGAAAAGATTTCAGTCTATACTAAGAAGGATGATCTTCCAGAGAATATTGCAATTTATCCTACGAGGTATGACTTTCCAGAAAATATTGCAGTCTATCCTAAGAGGGATGACCTTCCAGAAAAGATTGCAGTCTATCGTAACTAAGAGGGATGACATTCCAGAAAGATTTCAGTCTATACTAAGAAGGATGATCTTCCAGAGAATATTGCAATCTATCCTAACTAAGAGGTATGACTTTACAGAAAAGATTGCAGTCTATCCTAACTAAGAGGGATGACCTTCCAGAAAATATTGTGATCTATCCTAAGAGTGATGACCTTCCAGAAAATATTGCAGTCTATCCTAAGAGGATTGACCTTTCAGAAAATATTGCAGTCTGTCCTAACTAAGAAGGATGATCTTCCAGAGAATATTGCAATCTATCCTAACTAAGAGGTATGACTTTCCAGAAAAGATTGCAGTCTATTCTAACTAAGAGGGATGACCTTCCAGAAAATATTGTGATCTAAACTAAGAGGTATGGCCTCCCAGAAAAGATTGCAGTCTTTCCTAAGAGGATTGACCTTCCAGAAAATATTGCAGTCTGTCCTAACTAAGAGGTATGACCTTCCAGAAAATATTGCAGTCTATCCTAACTAAGAGGTATGACCTCCCAGAAAATATTGCAGTCTATCGTAACTAAGAGGGATGACTTTCCAGAAAAGATTTCAGTCTATACTAAGAAGGATGATCTTCCAGAGAATACTGCAATCTATCCTAAGAGGTATGACTTTCCAGAAAATATTGCAGTCTATCCTAACTAAGAGGGATGACCTTCCAGAAAAGATTTCAGTCTATACTAAGAAGGATGATCTTCCAGAGAATATTGCAATCTATCCTAACTAAGAGGTATGACTTTCCAGAAAAGATTGCAGTCTATCGTAACTAAGAGGGATGACCTTCCAGAAAAGATTTCTGTCTATCCTAAGAGGGATGACCTTCCAGAAAATATTGTGATCTATCCTAAGAGGGATGTGTCATAACTCAAGTTGTGCCTACCAGGAGGTTCTGTTATATACCAATCGCCGCCATCTTGGGGCTGGTATAGCATCCACAGTTGGTGCCATATGGAGAGTAAGAGTTCTGGGTTTAGGAGACCCACTGTATATTGTGTTATGGGTGATTATATGTTAGTATTATGTTGTATATTGTATTATGGAGTGATTGTATTTAGTTAACCATCCCCCATTAGGTAAACACTGAGGGCCTCATTCTATTAGCGGCCGCAGCCGTTGCGGGGCCGCAAGGACCGGCCGCAAGCTATTCTGCTATTCTATTCCCTTACGGCCGGAGGCTCCGGCAGGCTTGCGGCCGGTGCCTTGCTATCTCTTGCGGCCGCTCGCGCCAGAGGAAAGCCTTTGATCTAAAACGGCCGCAAGAGTTTCGGCCGTAAGAAATTCCTATTTGCAATTCAATTGCTCCGGGAAACCTGTCTGCAAGGCTAAAAACGAGCCGCTGCTTACTTGCAGGAAAGAGGTCCCGCTAGCACCAATTAAGCACATAAAATAGCTCAAATAAAGCCATCCTGCACTTTGAGAAGACTATAAAGGGATTTTAGGTGTTAGAAAAAATAGCACATAATTATCCTATACTCAAATCCGTAAAATATTTTATTTTTAATATCCGTAAAATATCCATGTAAAAAGTCCAGAGTGCTTGGAGCACCTCAGACATGCCCACGCCGCAGCCGGAAAATAAACAGTTAATTTGAACTTGGGTTTGGGCTGATGTGCAAGCTTGAGAGTGGGTTCCTTTTAATCCTCATGTCCCCCAATATGATCCCTAGCATTTACAGAGCTGTACAGTGCAGGCTTGAATTTATTTTTGAGTTTTTAGATTTCACAGCTTACGGCCGGTTCCAAGATATGCGGCCGGCCGTAAAAGGAGATCCTTGCGGGGCCGTATAATAGAATCACGAGTTAACTGAACCCCCGCAAGGAATCGCAGCCTTACGGCCGATTTATGGCCGCTAATAGAATGAGGCCCTGAGGCAGGAGCTGAGCAAGATCCTGAACAAGATAAACCTCACAGGGTGTCGCCAGGACTTGAACAAAGGGCTAGTATGGGGTTTCCCCAGGGACATCGTCCAGGAGGAAAAACAGGAAGTGTCCACTGGGAGAGTCTGGGTTAGAATGAGCTTGGTAGCCACGCCTGGGGTTGGCCCATGGGAGGAGTCTCATGGTTCCCACGTAGGGACCCTGCCTGATTGGCCAGAGGCAGTTAGGGGCTGACTAAAGGTATCCCCTCCTGGTAATGTTGTATGCCTGTTTAAAAGATGTTGTTTTCCAAATAAAGTTGTTCATAATTTTCATCAAGACGTGGTGTGTAGATGTATTATTTACCCGGAGACACATGGTTGCAGTAAGACTCGTCAGACTTACTGTCAATATTGCTCAGTCTAACCCAAGGGCTGAGACATGATGTTCCTGTAATCCAGAAGTCCAGAGTCACCCAAATCCGATCAACAGACCCCAGCCAGAGAGTGGGTCTTGATAGGATGATCTTCCAGAAAAGATTTCGGTCTATCCTAAGAGGGATGATCTTCCAGAATACATTGCGGTCTATCCTAAGAGGGATGACCTTCCAGAAAATATTGCAGTCTATCCTAACTAAGAGGTATGACCTTCCAGAAAAGATTACAGTCTATCCTAACTAAGAGGGATAGTTAGTCTATCCTAACAAAGATTGCAGTCTATCCTAACTGAGAGGGATGACCTTCCAGAAAAGATTGCAGTCTATCCTAACTAAGAGGAATTACCTTCCCGAAAAGATTGCAGTCTATCCTAAGAGGTATGGCCTTCCAGAAAAGATTGCAGTCTATCCTAAGAGGGATGACCTTCCAGGAAAGATTGCAATCTATCCTAACAGGGATAGCCTTCAAGAAAATATTGTGGTCTATCCTTATAGGGATGACCTTCCAGAAAAGATTGTGGTCTATCCTAACTAAGAGGGATGACCTTCCAGAAAATATTGCAGTCTATCCTAACTAAGCGGTATGACCTTCCAGAAAAGATTACAGTCTATCCTAACTAAGAGGGATGACCTTCCAGAAAAGATTGCAGTCTATCATAACTAAGAGGGAGGACTTTCCAGAAAATATTTCCGTCTATATTAAGAAGGATGATCTTCCAGAGAATATTGCAATCTATCCTAACTAAGAGGTATGACTTTCCAGAAAAGATTGCAGTCTATCCTAACTAAGAGGGATGACCTTCCAGAAAATATTGTGATCTATCCTAAGAGTGATGACCTTCCAGAAAAGATTGCAGTCTATCCTAAGAGGATTGACCTTCCAGAGAATATTGCAGTCTATCCTAACTAAGAGGGATGACTTTCCAGAAAATATTGCAGTCTATACTAAGAAGGATGATCTTCCAGAGAATATTGCAATCTATCCTAAGAGGTATGACTTTCCAGAAAATATTGCAGTCTATCCTAACTAAGAGGGACGACCTTCCAGAAAAGATTGCAGTCTATCGTAACTAAGAGGGATGACTTTCCAGAAAATATTTCAGTCTATACTAAGAAAGATGATCTTCCAGAGAATATTGCAATCTATCCTAACTAAGAGGTATGACCTTCCAGAAAAGATTGTATTCTATCGTAACTAAGAGTGATCACCTTCCAGAAAAGATTGCAGTCTATCCTAAGAGGGATGACCTTCCAGAAAGGATTGCAGTCTAGCCTAAGAGGGTTGACCTTCCATAAAATATTTCAGTCTATCCTAACTAAGAGGTATGACTTTTCAGAAAAGATTGCAGTCTATCCTAACTAAGAGGGATGATCTTCCAGAAAATATTGTGGTCTATCCTAACTAAGATGTATGACCTTCCAGAAAGGATTGCAGTCTATTCTAACTAAGAGTGATCACCTTCCAGAAAAGATTGCAGTCTATCCTAAGAGGAATGACCTTCCAGAACAGATTGCAATCTATCCTAACTAAGAGCGGTGACCTTCCAGAAAATATTGTGGTCTATCCTAAGAGTGATGACCTTCCAGAAAAGATTGCTGTCTATCATAACTAAGAGTGATGACCTTCCAGAAAAGATTGCAGTCTATCCTAAGAGGGATGACCTTCAAGAAAAGATTGCAGTCTATCCTAACTAAGAGGTATGACCTTCCAGAAAAGATTGCAGTCTATCGTAACTAAGAGGGATGACCTTCCAAAAAAGATTGCAGTCTATCCTAAGAGGAATGACCTTCCAGAACAGATTGCAATCTATCCTAACTAAGAGCGGTGACCTTCCAGAAAATATTGTGGTCTATCCTAAGAGTGATGACCTTCCGGAAAAGATTGCAGTCTATCCTAAGAGGGATGACCTTCAAGAAAAGATTGCAATCAATCCTAACTAAGAGGTATGGCCTTCAAGAAAAGATTGCAGTTTATCCTAACTAAGAGGGATGACCTTCCAAAAAAGATTGCAGTCTATCCTAAGAGGAATGACCTTCCAGAACAGATTGCAATCTATCCTAACTAAGAGCGGTGACCTTCCAGAAAATATTGTGGTCTATCCTAAGAGTGATGACCTTCCGGAAAAGATTGCAGTCTATCCTAAGAGGGATGACCTTCAAGAAAAGATTGCAATCAATCCTAACTAAGAGGTATGGCCTTCAAGAAAAGATTGCAGTTTATCCTAACTAAGAGGGATGACCTTCCAGAAAATATTGCAGTCTATCCTAAGAGGGATGACCTTCCAGAAAAGATTGCAATCCATCCTAACTAAAAGGTATGACCTTCCAGAAAATATTGCAATCCATCCTAACTAAAAGGTAAGACCTTCCAGAAAAGATTGCAGTCTATCCTAAGAGGGATGACCTTCCAGAAAATATTGTGGTCTATCCTAAGTAAGAGGTATGACCTTCCAGAAAAGATTACAGTCTATCGTAACTAAGAGGGATGACCTTCCAGAAAAGATTGCAGCCTATCGTAACTAAGAGGGATGACCTTCCAGAAAATATTGACGCTCCAGAACAGACCTTCCAGAAAAGATTGCAATCCATCCTAACTAAAAGGTATGACCTTCCAGAAAATATTGCAATCCATCCTAACTAAAAGGTATGACCTTCCAGAAAAGATTGCAGTCTATCCTAAGAGGGATGACCTTCCAGAAAAGATTGCAGTCTATCCTAAGAGGGATGACCTTCCAGAAAATATTGTGGTCTATCCTAAGTAAGAGGTATGACCTTCCAGAAAAGATTACAGTCTATCGTAACTAAGAGGGATGACCTTCCAGAAAAGATTGCAGCCTATCGTAACTAAGAGGGATGACCTTCCACAAAATATTGACGCTCCAGAACAGATTGCAATCTATCCTAACTAAGAGGGATGACCTTCCAGAAAATATTGTGGTCTATCCTAAGAGTGATGACCTTCCAGAAAAGATTGCTGTCTATCATAACTAAGAGTGATGACCTTCCAGAAAATATTGCAGTCTATCCTAAGAGGGATGACCTTCAAGAAAAGATTGCAGTCTATCCTAACTAAGAGGGATGACCTTCCAGAAAAGATTGCAGTCTATCGTAAGAGTGATGACCTTCCAGAAAAGATTGCTGTCTATCATAACTAAGAGTGATGACCTGTTCCAGAAAAGATTGCAGTCGATCCTAAGAGGGATGACCTTCAAGAAAAGATTGCAATCTATCCTAACTAAGAGGTATGGCCTTCAAGAAAAGATTGCAGTTTATCCTAAGATGGATGACCTTCCAGAAAATATTGCAGTCTATCCTAAGAGGGATGACCTTCCAGAAAAGATTGCAATCCATCCTAAGAGGGATGACCTTCCAGAAAATATTGTGGTCTATCCTAAGAGTGATGAACTTCCAGAAAAGATTGCAGTCTATCCTAACTAAGAGGTATGACCTTCCAGAAAAGATTACAGTCTATCCTAACTAAGAGGGATGACCTTCCAGAAAAGTTTGCAGCCTATCGTAACTAAGAGGGATGACCTTCCAGAAAATATTGCAGTCTATCCTAAGAAGGATGACCTTCCAGAAAATATTGACCCTCCAGAACAGATTGCAATCTATCCTAACTAAGAGGGATGACCTTCCAGAAAATATTGCTGTCTATCATAACTAAGAGTGATGACCTTCCAGAAAATATTGCAGTCTATCCTTAGAGGGATGACCTTCAAGAAAAAATTGCAGTCTATCCTAACTAAGAGGGATGACCTTCCAGAAAAGATTGCAGTCTATCCTAAAAAGGATGACCTTCCAGAAAATATTGCAGTCTATCCTAAGAGGGATGACCTTACAGAAAAGATTGCAATCCATCCTAACTAAAAGGTATGAACTTCCAGAAAATATTGCAATCCATCCTAAGAGGTATGACCTTCCAGAAAAGATTGCAGTCTATCCTAACTAAGAGGTATGACCTTCCAGAAAAGATTACAGTCTATCCTAACTAAGAGGGATGACCTTCCAGAAAAGATTGCAGTCTATCGTAACTAAGAGGGATGACCTTCCAGAAAATGTTGACCCTCCGGAACAGATTGCAAGCTATCCTAAGAGGGATGACCTTCCAGAAAATATTGCTGTCTATCATAACTAAGAGTGATGACCTTCCAGAAAATATTGCAGTCTATCCTTAGAGGGATGACCTTCAAGAAAAGATTGCAGTCTATCCTAACTAAGAGGGATGACCTTCCAGAAAAGATTGCAGTCTATCCTAAGAAGGATGACCTTCCAGAAAAGATTGCAATCCATCCTAAGAGGTATGACCTTCCAGAAAAGATTGCAGTCTATCGTAACTAAGAGGGATGACCTTCCAAAAAAGATTGCAGTCTATCCTAAGAGGAATGACCTTCCAGAACAGATTGCAATCTATCCTAACTAAGAGCGATGACCTTCCAGAAAATATTGTGGTCTATCCTAAGAGTGATGACCTTCTAGAAAATATTGCAGTCTATCCTAAGAGGGATGACCTTCCAGAAAAGATTGCAGTCTATCCTAAGAGGGATGACCTTCCAAAAAAGATTGCAGTCTATCCTAAGAGGTATGACCTTCCAGAAAAGATTGCAATCTATCCTAACTAAGTGGGATGACCTTCCAGAAAAGATTGTGGTCTATCCTAAGGGTGATGACCTTCCAGAAAAGATTGCAGTCTATCATAAGAGGGATGACCTACCAGAAAAGATTGCAATCTATCCTAACTAAGAGGTATGACCTTCAAGAAAAGATTGCAGTCTATCATAACTAAGAGGGATGACCTTCCAGAAAAGATTGCAGTCTAGCCTAAGAGGGTTGACCTACCAGAAAATATTGTGGTCTATCCTAACTAAGATGTATGACCTTCCAGAAAAGATTGCAGTCTATCGTAACTAAGAGGGATGACCTTCCAGAAAAGATTGCAGCCTATCGTAACTAAGAGGGATGACCTTCCAGAAAATATTGACGCTCCAGAACAGACCTTCCAGAAAAGATTGCAATCCATCCTAACTAAAAGGTATGACCTTCCAGAAAATATTGCAATCCATCCTAACTAAAAGGTATGACCTTCCAGAAAAGATTGCAGTCTATCCTAAGAGGGATGACCTTCCAGAAAAGATTGCAGTCTATCCTAAGAGGGATGACCTTCCAGAAAATATTGTGGTCTATCCTAAGTAAGAGGTATGACCTTCCAGAAAAGATTACAGTCTATCGTAACTAAGAGGGATGACCTTCCAGAAAAGATTGCAGCCTATCGTAACTAAGAGGGATGACCTTCCACAAAATATTGACGCTCCAGAACAGATTGCAATCTATCCTAACTAAGAGGGATGACCTTCCAGAAAATATTGTGGTCTATCCTAAGAGTGATGACCTTCCAGAAAAGATTGCTGTCTATCATAACTAAGAGTGATGACCTTCCAGAAAATATTGCAGTCTATCCTAAGAGGGATGACCTTCAAGAAAAGATTGCAGTCTATCCTAACTAAGAGGGATGACCTTCCAGAAAAGATTGCAGTCTATCGTAAGAGTGATGACCTTCCAGAAAAGATTGCTGTCTATCATAACTAAGAGTGATGACCTGTTCCAGAAAAGATTGCAGTCGATCCTAAGAGGGATGACCTTCAAGAAAAGATTGCAATCTATCCTAACTAAGAGGTATGGCCTTCAAGAAAAGATTGCAGTTTATCCTAAGATGGATGACCTTCCAGAAAATATTGCAGTCTATCCTAAGAGGGATGACCTTCCAGAAAAGATTGCAATCCATCCTAAGAGGGATGACCTTCCAGAAAATATTGTGGTCTATCCTAAGAGTGATGAACTTCCAGAAAAGATTGCAGTCTATCCTAACTAAGAGGTATGACCTTCCAGAAAAGATTACAGTCTATCCTAACTAAGAGGGATGACCTTCCAGAAAAGTTTGCAGCCTATCGTAACTAAGAGGGATGACCTTCCAGAAAATATTGCAGTCTATCCTAAGAAGGATGACCTTCCAGAAAATATTGACCCTCCAGAACAGATTGCAATCTATCCTAACTAAGAGGGATGACCTTCCAGAAAATATTGCTGTCTATCATAACTAAGAGTGATGACCTTCCAGAAAATATTGCAGTCTATCCTTAGAGGGATGACCTTCAAGAAAAAATTGCAGTCTATCCTAACTAAGAGGGATGACCTTCCAGAAAAGATTGCAGTCTATCCTAAAAAGGATGACCTTCCAGAAAATATTGCAGTCTATCCTAAGAGGGATGACCTTACAGAAAAGATTGCAATCCATCCTAACTAAAAGGTATGAACTTCCAGAAAATATTGCAATCCATCCTAAGAGGTATGACCTTCCAGAAAAGATTGCAGTCTATCCTAACTAAGAGGTATGACCTTCCAGAAAAGATTACAGTCTATCCTAACTAAGAGGGATGACCTTCCAGAAAAGATTGCAGTCTATCGTAACTAAGAGGGATGACCTTCCAGAAAATGTTGACCCTCCGGAACAGATTGCAAGCTATCCTAAGAGGGATGACCTTCCAGAAAATATTGCTGTCTATCATAACTAAGAGTGATGACCTTCCAGAAAATATTGCAGTCTATCCTTAGAGGGATGACCTTCAAGAAAAGATTGCAGTCTATCCTAACTAAGAGGGATGACCTTCCAGAAAAGATTGCAGTCTATCCTAAGAAGGATGAGCTTCCAGAAAAGATTGCAATCCATCCTAAGAGGTATGACCTTCCAGAAAAGATTGCAGTCTATCGTAACTAAGAGGGATGACCTTCCAAAAAAGATTGCAGTCTATCCTAAGAGGAATGACCTTCCAGAACAGATTGCAATCTATCCTAACTAAGAGCGATGACCTTCCAGAAAATATTGTGGTCTATCCTAAGAGTGATGACCTTCTAGAAAATATTGCAGTCTATCCTAAGAGGGATGACCTTCCAGAAAAGATTGCAGTCTATCCTAAGAGGGATGACCTTCCAAAAAAGATTGCAGTCTATCCTAAGAGGTATGACCTTCCAGAAAAGATTGCAATCTATCCTAACTAAGTGGGATGACCTTCCAGAAAAGATTGTGGTCTATCCTAAGGGTGATGACCTTCCAGAAAAGATTGCAGTCTATCATAAGAGGGATGACCTACCAGAAAAGATTGCAATCTATCCTAACTAAGAGGTATGACCTTCAAGAAAAGATTGCAGTCTATCATAACTAAGAGGGATGACCTTCCAGAAAAGATTGCAGTCTAGCCTAAGAGGGTTGACCTACCAGAAAATATTGTGGTCTATCCTAACTAAGATGTATGACCTTCCAGAAAAGATTGCAGTCTATTCTAACTAAGAGGGATGACCTTCCAGAAAAGATTGCAGTCTATCCTAAGAAGGATGAACTTCCAGAAATGATTGCAATCCATCCTAACTAAGAGGTATGACCTTCCAGAAAAGATTGCAGTCTATCGTAACTAAGAGGGATGACCTTCCAGAAAAGATTGCAGCCTATCGTAACTAAGAGGGATGACCTTCCAGAAAAGATTGCAGTCTATCCTAAGAAGGATGACCTTCCAGAAAAGATTGCAATCCATCCTAAGAGGTATGACCTTCCAGAAAAGATTGCAGTCTATCGTAACTAAGAGGGATGACCTTCCAAAAAAGATTGCAGTCTATCCTAAGAGGAATGACCTTCCAGAACAGATTGCAATCTATCCTAACTAAGAGCGATGACCTTCCAGAAAATATTGTGGTCTATCCTAAGAGTGATGACCTTCTAGAAAATATTGCAGTCTATCCTAAGAGGGATGACCTTCCAGAAAAGATTGCAGTCTATCCTAACAGGGATGACCTTCCAAAAAAGATTGCAGTCTATCCTAAGAGGTATGACCTTCCAGAAAAGATTGCAATCTATCCTAACTAAGTGGGATGACCTTCCAGAAAAGATTGTGGTCTATCCTAAGGGTGATGACCTTCCAGAAAAGATTGCAGTCTATCATAAGAGGGATGACCTACCAGAAAAGATTGCAATCTATCCTAACTAAGAGGTATGACCTTCAAGAAAAGATTGCAGTCTAGCCTAAGAGGGTTGACCTACCAGAAAATATTGTGGTCTATCCTAACTAAGATGTATGACCTTCCAGAAAAGATTGCAGTCTATTCTAACTAAGAGGGATGACCTTCCAGAAAAGATTGCAGTCTATCCTAAGAAGGATGAACTTCCAGAAATGATTGCAATCCATCCTAACTAAGAGGTATGACCTTCCAGAAAAGATTGCAGTCTATCGTAACTTAGAGGGATGACCTTCCAAAAAATATTGCAGTCTATCCTAAAAGGAATGACCTTCCAGAACAGATTGCTGTCTATCATAACTAAGAGTGATAACCTTCCAGAAAATATTGCAGTCTATCCTAAGAAGGATGACCTTCCAGAAAAGATTGCAATCCATCCTAAGAGGTATGACCTTCCAGAAAAGATTGCAGTCTATCGTAACTTAGAGGGATGACCTTCCAGAAAATATTGCAGTCTATCCTAAGAAGGATGACCTTCCAGAAAATATTGACCCTCCAGAACAGATTGCAATCTATCCTAACTAAGAGGGATGACCTTCCAGAAAAGATTGCTGTCTATCATAACTAAGAGTGATGACCTTCCAGAAAATATTGAAGTCTATCCTTAGAGGGATGACCTTCAAGAAAAGATTGCAGTCTATCCTAACTAAGAGGGATGACCTTCCAGAAAAGATTGCAGTCTATCCTAAGAAGGATGACCTTCCAGAAAATATTGCAGTCTATCCTAAGAGGGATGACCTTCCAGAAAAGATTGCAATCCATCCTAACTAAAAGGTATGACCTTCCAGAAAATATTGCAATCCATCCTAAGAGGTATGACCTTCCAGAAAAGATTGCAGTCTATCCTAACTAAGAGGTATGACCTTCCAGAAAAGATTACAGTCTATCCTAACTAAGAGGGATGACCTTCCAGAAAAGATTGCAGCCTATCGTAACTAAGAGGGATGACCTTCCAGAAAATGTTGACCCTCTGGAACAGATTGTAAGCTATCCTAAGAGGGATGACCTTCCAGAAAATATTGCTGTCTATCATAACTAAGAGTGATGACCTTCCAGAAAATATTGCAGTCTATCCTTAGAGGGATGACCTTCAAGAAAAGATTTCAGTCTATCCTAACTAAGATGGATGACCTTCCAGAAAAGATTGCAGTCTATCCTAAGAAGGATGACCTTCCAGAAAAGATTGCAATCCATCCTAAGAGGTATGACCTTCCAGAAAAGATTGCAGTCTATCGTAACTAAGAGGGATGACCTTCCAAAAAAGATTGCAGTCTATCCTAAGAGGAATGACCTTCCAGAACAGATTGCAATCTATCCTAAGAGCGATGACCTTCCAGAAAATATTGTGGTCTAGCCTAAGAGTGATGACCTTCTAGAAAATATTGCAATCTATCCTAAGAGGGATGACCTTTCAGAAAAGATTGCAGTCTATCCTAAGAGGGATGACCTTCCAAAAAAGATTGCAGTCTATCCTAAGAGGTATGACCTTCCAGAAAAGATTGCAATCTATCCTAACTAAGTGGGATGACCTTCCAGAAAAGATTGTGGTCTATCCTAAGGGTGATGACCTTCCAGAAAAGATTGCAGTCTATCATAACTAAGAGGGATGACCTTCCAGAAAAGATTGCAGTCTAGCCTAAGAGGGTTGACCTACCAGAAAATATTGTGGTCTATCCTAACTAAGATGTATGACCTTCCAGAAAAGATTGCAGTCTATTCTAACTAAGAGGGATGACCTTCCAGAAAAGATTGCAGTCTATCCTAAGAAGGATGACCTTCCAGAAAAGATTGCAATCCATCCTAACTAAGAGGTATGACCTTCCAGAAAAGATTGCAGTCTATCGTAACTTAGAGGGATGACCTTCCAAAAAATATTGCAGTCTATCCTAAGAGGAATGACCTTCCAGAACAGATTGCTGTCTATCATAACTAAGAGTGATGACCTTCCAGAAAATATTGCAGTCTATCCTAAGAAGGATGACCTTCCAGAAAAGATTGCAATCCATCCTAACTAAAAGGTATGACCTTCCAGAAAAGATTGCAGTCTATCGTAACTTAGAGTGATGACCTTCTAGAAAATATTGCAGTCTATCCTAAGAGGGATGACCTTCCAGAAAAGATCGCAGTCTATCCTAAGAGGGATGACCATCCAAAAAAGATTGCAGTCTATCCTAAGAGGTATGACCTTCAAGAAAAGATTGCAGTCTATCCTAACTAAGAGGGATGACCTTACAGAAAATATTGCAGTCTATCCTAAGAGGGATGACCTTCAAGAAAAGATTGCAGTCTATCCTAACTAAGAGGGATGACCTTCCAGAAAATATTGCAGTCTATCCTAAGAGGGATGACCTTCAAGAAAAGATTGCAGTCTATCCTAACTAAGAGGGATGACCTTCCAGAAAAGATTGCAGTCTATCCTAACTAAGAGGTATGACCTTCCAGAAAAGATTACAGTCTATCCTAACTAAGAGGGATGACCTTCCAGAAAAGATTGCAGCCTATCGTAACTAAGAGGGATGACCTTCCAGAAAATATTGACCCTCCAGAACAGATTGCAATCTATCCTAACTAAGAAGGATGACCTTCCAGAAAATATTGTGGTCTATCCTAAGAGTGATGACCTTCCAGAAAAGATTGCTGTCTATCATAACTAAGAGTGATGACCTTACAGAAAATATTGCAGTCTATCCTAAGAGGGATGACCTTCAAGAAAAGATTGCAGTCTATCCTAACTAAGAGGGATGACCTTCCAGAAAATATTGCAGTCTATCCTAAGAGGGATGACCTTCAAGAAAAGATTGCAGTCTATCCTAACTAAGAGGGATGACCTTCCAGAAAAGATTGCAGTCTATCCTAAGAAGGATGACCTTCCAGAAAAGATTGCCTTCTATACTAACTAAGAGGGATAACTTTCCAGACAATATTGTGGTCTATCCTAAGAGTGATGACCTTCCAGAAAAGATTGCAGTCTTTCCTAAGAGGGAAGAACTTCAAGAAAAGATTGCAGTCTATCCTAACAGAGAGGGGTGACCTTCCAGAAAAGATTGCAGTCTATCCTAACTAAGAGGAATTACCTTCCTGAAAAGATTGTAGTCTATTCTAAGAGGTATGGCCTTCCAGAAAAGATTGCAGTCTATCCTAAGAGGGATGACCTTCCAGGAAAGATTGCAGTCTATCCTAAGAGGGATGACCTTCCAAAAAAGAATGCAATCTATCCTATCTAAGAGGGATGACCTTCCAGAAAATATTGTAGTCTATCCTAACTAAGAGGGATGACCTTCCAGAAAAGTTTGAGGTCTATCCTACTGTAATGTGTGTCTGGATGCTCTTTACCAAAGTCTTCAGTAATTGGCACTATAGGGCGAGATTATAAATAATATTACAGGAAATACAAAGAAGATTGCTTGTCCGATGAAACAGAGAAGTTTAGCATATTTAATTTCCTTCACTGAAGTCTGGCCTCATCCAGAAGCATGAGAACCAAAGGTTAAGTCCAAATTAGCAGAGCAGGTGTGTGTATGGGATTTTATATCATCACTTCTCTAAAATCACTGGGAAGTAAGTTTATCAGAGGTACATGACCATGGTACTAATACACAGTAGATCGGACTGAACTGAGCATACACACCAGGCACATATACAAAGGGTAGATCCAGTGTACAAGCTAGTAAATGGAGGGCCTCAGTGCAAAGAAAAAGTTTTGTGTTGGCCCCCTCAGGCCCTTCTCTGGTGCTAACTCATTATGTATTATTTAAATCTGTTATCTTTCTGTCTATCTATCTATTTATATATATATATATATATATATATATATATATATATATATAGTAAATCAATTGTACACTTGTGTTCACATTTGAACATCTAAAAAACTCGTTTCCTGCTCAGAATTTCAAGAAATAGTTATCCCATTGCATTCTGGGATGCTGGGCAGGGACATGCAAATGTGCCCACAAAGGCTTCGCTCTTGTAATCCAATTTAATTTTAAAATTGTCTTGCCTTAAGCATATGCCTACTGTATTACACAGCTTTAAGCAAAGCTTTAAGTACAGCTGTTTCAAGTTTACAGCCTCTCATCAGTGTAGGGCGATTCCCAGTTTGTGTAGTAGATTTTGTTAGGAGGTCATTTACTACAACAATAATTTGATTTATATAAATTACAAAACATTACAAAAAAAATGTAAGATTAAAATATAAAATAAAAATGAAGAGGGCCCAGAAGAGGGCCACGGTGCATTGATCCGCCCATGGATTGATCATGGCTTTTTTGAGCAGAGAAGAGACCTTTGAGGTTTTGCACCTCTTGTCTGCCTACCCTGACCAGTCTTAGTTGGGGAATGGTTACAGCTCATATTTATAGTGATCTTTTTTGAAAAGCCAGACTTGATAATGGGAATAATGTTTTAGACAGTAAAAAATAAAGGTTTGAATTTACATTAATATACGTTCTTGCTGTGTTGATATTTTTCTATTTTCCATGCAATAACTATCATTTTACACTCACGTCTTGTACGAGGAGTCAATCCTTCCGCCAGTGTCCCCCGGCTCTCTTGCAATTTTTTCGAGTAATCTACTTTATTGATGACTCTTCTCCGGCTTCTACAGGGGCAAGCTTGTTTTTGCTCGTAAAATAATATCACGTCTCATATATAAATTAAAAATGTCTTTAGTATCAGAGACGGTTGTGAACAAGTTTCAGAAAAAAAATGTATTTTATAATAAAATGATACAAGTGAAACATTAGCCTTGATATCTTTTGCAATAGACCTTAAAATAAAATGAATATGGACTTAACAATTATTTATATTCTAAGGCCATTTTAATACTAGGATATAATGTCATTTATAGGTTGTAAAGTTTGATGCAAATGTGTATTTACAAGCAATGTGCACCACATGCAGAGCAGAATGAAGACATTGGGAGGAGAGTTAGAGAAAGCTATGTAATGAGGATGATGATGGCTTATCACATCCAGATACATATTACTAACAGGAATTCATGTATTTCATTG
>CM050175.1:66942361-67137361 GCA_027410445.1 Discoglossus pictus | reverse complement strand
CATAGATGTTGGAATAATGAGCTATGCGCCGCAGTACATCACAGATCTCTAATTCCTTAGATTGAATAGAAGGACATGCGCTGAGTGATGTTCATTTATTTTAATATGTTAATCTAAAAATGTTTAAAGTTCTGTTGTATGTACAATGAAAATACTTAATAACAATAATACCAATGCAGATCTTACTATTTAGGGGAAAGTTATCCTTCTCACCATAAAGGGTTACTGTAGTCCAAACATTTCTGTCATACACATAAAATATCACAATATTGCACAAAAGCCTATATAATGTTTTGTCATCCTTTGTCCTGATATATTATAGGAAGAAGAGGAGCAGCGATGAACACAACCAACATAGGCTCCATTAGCCCTTCTTTGCATTTCATCTAAAAGGCCACTGTACAGTGAAAAAAATATAAGTTTAAAAACTTTGAGTCACATTAAGAGGATACTTAGAAAGGAAAAAGTAATGTAGTAATGTAACAAAAAAAATAAACGTTGACTCCACTGTTGATTCCTGCTAGCAGAAGTTGTGTATGAGAGCGGCATTTACATTTCTTGAAAGCTGTGGTTGCATCTATTAATGCAACCTGTCTCCTTCTGGTCCCGTGAAAGGAAAGAAGTGTGGTGTCAATTTCAATCTTATCCAAGTGTCTGGACTACTACCTGGTCCTCATCCCTCATCTCATGAAATCACCTTCATTACGTGGTTATTTCATAAAATCAACTCCACCATCGAGTTCTACAGAAGCCTTCTTTAGTGTCTCTTAAAAATGTCCTTGGATGCCATAGCTTGCTGACACCTGGGATGGAGCTTCATTCAGCAAAAACATGTAAAATGGATTCAAATACTGACAATATATTAAAAACTATTATCATCCGACCTGAGATTTGAGAGTTTCTAGTAAATTTTTGGATTACTTCAATCATTTTATTTGAAAACAATGGGCCCAATTCAATTGCAAGCCTGAAACTCCATGGTAGTAGGCCGTATGTCTGCGGGAGTGTCGCGGGCTCCCGTTCGTCTCTAAATCCGGAGCGATTCAATTGCTCAAGCCCGCAAGTTACTGGCCCAAATTCGATTCCGTAAACCATGCACTGGTTTGGAGCAGTTCAGCGCGGGAACATGATCAATTAAGAAAGACCGGAACCTCCCATTTCAAATCAGCCAATAGAAAATGAGACCGTCATTATTACGGCAGTAAAACATGGAGGTTATATGTCAATCAATGAAGTTCTGAAGTCTAATATGCGATCAGATTCGCAAAACCGGCAAAATAAAGAATTAGGAAAATGAATGCCAATACTGTTCTAGTACATGTGGGTGGCCTGATATGTATTAACTCATCGATACCCAATATCGATTTAACCCTGAAACGAAGCATAAAAATCAATCTTATATACTGCCGATTTGCGGGCTTGAGACTGTTGTGCAATTGATTCTAATGTCTGTCATCGCTTTCCCCGTTATTTACAGTGCAGTAGTGATTTTTTATTTGCATTTACAGTGCCAAGAACAGGTGTTTACCCCCTTGCGGGTCCTCTCTAGCACTCGTAGGATTTTCTCCTTCATTTGCCATTTATGGGTGTGAAACCATTTGCAGGCTTGGGGAAATTGATCATAACTCTTGCGGAATTGAAAAATCAAAGGCTTCGGGAGGCTGTAAGTTACGGGTTTAACCATCACCATTTTTTCAAGGTCGTAACTTGTTTGGAGCCCGCAAAAAGACACCAATTGAATAGCAAATTAACTTGCGACCTCACTTACGGGCTCCATTAACATACGAAAGCTCAATTGAATCGGGCTCAATATGTTTGGTAGTTAGTCATGGCTGTATCATTTTTTATTTATTTTGACAATGATGAAAACAACCCAATTTAAACATATTATTTGTTTAGTTTAATTCTTATTTTATTCACACAAAAACTGTTCTTGTATCAAAAGTTGCAAAAACACTAAGAGGAAAAATAATTTATAATTTTGTACTTATATACCAAGAATCCAAAAGAGGCAGAACCAAATTACAACATCGAAAAACATTGTGGTCTAGTTCTATGTCTCCAAAATCTGGATTATTTCCCTCCTATCCTGAAACCCTAAGTGAAGAAACTTTATGGTTGCTTGAAGAACTGCACAAACAAATCAAGCATGGCCAATTTATTTATTGACATACTTACAATAATATATTTACCACAATATTATATTTAATAGATTCTTTTTAAATACACACTTTCAGTATTGATTCTTGTATACTCTTTTTTAATAGTTTAATCGGAGGAGACTATATGGCTATAAATGAGAACAATAAAATCTAATTCTGTAATCAGTTAGAGAGGAGCAGTTTACTCCAGAACAGTAAAGATAATTGAATTTCTATTATGTCTACCTATAGTTTCCTAACACATGGTTGGTAATCTGGTTCATGTTAAGCAATGACAAAAGCTGTGGGAGGGGCAACTTTTTTGTATGTTGACCACACCAGGGCCCTCTCCTGTGCCATAGATACATATCAAATATAGTTATATCACATATAATAGTTGTCATGATTGCGAGTTTGTCAGTAATGCTATGTTAAAAGATACGAGCTAGCGCATGCGCAATGATTGCGGAAGGCGCTCATTGCAGCCATCGCGATGAGCGCCTTTGGCCCACACAACTTCGAAATGTCGGGGCCTTTGGTGCTCAGTGCGAGGTCCGCAAGACTTTGAAAACAACAGGCAATGAGCGCTCACTGCCAGGTTCACCATGAGCGCTCATCGTGAGGCCCACAAGACTTTGAAAAAGGTTGTCAATGAGTACCAATAAGCACAAGGCACGCAACTCTTTGAAAAAAATACGACTTTAACGGCTGCCATTTTTTTCAAGCCCGTAACTCAGAAGCCGTCCGACGACCGCCAGAAGATGCCAAATAATGCCAAAATAATTTAAAAAATTACAACCTCCCACACAGCACAGGGGGAGAAGCAGGGTTTAATTGGCGTTTTTTGGAGATCAGAAATCGGCTAAGCGAGGAAAAAAATGGCGGCCTGTAATTGTTTCGAAAAAGGCTCAAAACAAGGCTGAAGGCAGTAAGATTTAGGCGCTCATTGCAAGGCCCACAAGACTTTGAAAAAAGGATTGATAGGCACTCAACGCAAGGCATGCAAAACTTGATCAGGGAGAGAGAGGAGAAAGACACAGGGGATGGAGAGGGGCAGAGGGTGGAAAGAGACACAGGGGTGAGAGGCGGGGGAAAGAGACATAGGGGTGGGAAATAAGGGGAAAAAAAACAGGACAGGGAAGGGGGGGGAGAGAGGGGGGAAACAGACACAGGGCACAGAGAGTGGAGATAGGCACGCAATGAGCACCAAAGGTACTCAGTGCAGACCTTGCTGCGCTCATTGCAAGGTCTGCAATGAGCACCTTCGGCGCTCATTGCAAGGCACGAAAGTTGCAGGTTGGATGACGCATGATATAAGCATTGAAGCAGGGGAAAGGCTCGCAATGAGCGCCAAAGGCGCTCATCGCGAGGCCCATAAAGTAGACAGTGGGAGAGGCTAGCAATGAGTGCCAAACGCAATTTAGAGGGGAAGAGCAGCGCGTTGTTTGGCAAACAGCATTGCCAGTCTTCAAATTTTATTGACGTCATTTCTGATGGGTAAGACGCTAGTAGTTACATAGTTACATAGTAATTGAGGTTGAAAAAAGACTTTTAGCCCATCAAATTCAACATTTTAAGATCTCCACTGATCTGCAATACGCAGATTAGTTGATAATTGATCCAGAGGAAGGCAAACAGAAAGAGAGCCCCTGGAGTCAGTATGGGGGAAGGGGCATTTGACCGGGCAATGTGCTGGGAGTGTAAGGTTGTGTTATCTAATGGGGAGGAGCTTACAGCGAGTCACCAGGCTGGAGTTTTTCCAGGGTACCATGAGGTCATGGTGAAGGTCCTGCCCGTCCTCCCTGTTTTTTGATTTAACGGGTATTGTCACAGTCGTTATGCGGGCGTGATTGCTCTCATTAAGGGGGAGCAGATTATGGTGGTGGTATACAACTCAAATGGTGGAAGGTCTCTTGGTCATGGTGCGCTGGGAGACCTCAGGTGGTGGGCTCCCCTTGATGTTCGTGAGCAATCATCTCTGGTTTGTTTTTAGTTAATTGTTAATTTAAATAAAGGCTGTGGCCAGTTTTATTCCCATATCGGTGTCTGTGCTTTATTTATGGGCAATTGGTGGGTGGTATTAGCGTTACGTACATATCACTTATGCAGAGGTAAAAAAAAAAGTAAAACTTAGCCAATTGTCTCAAAAGGGAAAAAAATGATTCCTTCCTGTCCCAAGATACTGGCGATTGTATTCCTCCCTGGATTAATACTCCCTCTCTAATTAACCAGGATAACCCTGAATCCCCACCTCCTTTGGTAGAGAATTCCACAGTTTAATCACCCTTACTGTGAAGAACCTTTTTCTTTCTTTTAGGTAAAATCTTTTTATTTCTAACCTCAAAGGATGTCCTCTTGTCAGTTGAAAACCTCTTGGCACAAAAAGTTCATTTGACAAAGCCTTGTAGTGACCCTGGATATATTTATATAAGGTAATCATATCCCCTCTTAGACACCTTTTTTTAAAGAGAAAATAAGTGTAATTTGGTTAGTCTTTCTTCATAACTTAGCCCCTCCATTCCCCTTATTAGTTTTGTAGCCCTTCTCTGTACTTTTTCCAGCTCTAAAATGTCATTTTTATGAAGTGGTGCCCAAAATTGTCCTCCATATTCCAAATGAGGGTGTACTAGAGATATGTATAGTGGCAGAATTTTATTTGCTTCCCTGGCCTCTATACCCTACTTAATACATGCTAATATTTAATTTGCCTTTGCAGCTGCTGCTTGGCATAGAGCACTGTTATGTAGGTTGTTGTCCACACACTCCCAAATCCCTTTTAATATCTGATACTCCGTAATTATAACTTTACATTTATTCATATTAAATCTCATCTGCCATTTAGCCACCCATTTCTCTAATTTATGTAAATCCCTTTAGGGAGGGAAAGTACATCAATATCTGATTTAATTACCTTGCACAACTTCATGTCATCAGCAAAAATGGAGACACTACTTTCCAGTCCCACCTCTAAGTCATTAATGAATATGTTAAAAAGGAAAGGACCTAATACTGAATCCTGAGGAACCCCACTTACCACATTAGTGGTCTTTTAGCCAGCTCTCAATCCATGAGCAGATATGTATTGCAATTCCTGAATCCCTTAGTTTGCACAATAGTCTTCCATTCTACTGTATTAAATGCCTTTGCAAAATCCAAAATGACTACATCCACTTAGTTGCCTTGATCCAGGTTCCTACTAACCTCCTCATAGAAACTAATTAGATTTGTTTGACAGGACCTATCCCTCATGAATCCATGTTGACTCCTACTTATAATCCTGTTCAAATAGATATATTCTTGTATGTTATCACTTGTTAACCCTTCTAAAAGCTTTCCCACTACAGAAGTGAGGCTCACTGGTCTATAATTCCCTGGATTTGCTCTTGCTCCCTTTTTATATATAGGTATCATCATCTGCCTTTCTCCAGTCATCTGGTAGAGACCTCGTGTTGAGTGAATCTTGAAAAAATAGATATAATGGTTTGGCTATTACAGAACCCAGTTCCCTCAGTACCCTTGGATTTATTCCATCAGGGCCGGGGGCTTTATTAACATTTAATTTTTCCAACCTCTTTTGGATTTCTTCCTGTGGATAACCAATTATTTGGTGAAGGTAGTGTAGCCCCATTATGTTGCAGTGTCCCAACCACTAGTACCTTCCTACTGTATACAGAAGAAAAGAACCTATTTAGCTCATCCTCCTTTTCCTGGTCACTTATTATCAGATGACCTGTGTCACATTGTAATGTTCCTATAGCTTCCTTCCTGGCCTTCTACCCATTAATACATTTATACACACGGTTAGGGTTAGTCTTACTTTCCTTTACATATAACTTGACATTTTCTATATTAGCCAGTCTAATAGTCCTTTTGCAAGTCTTGTTTATTTCCTTCTATTCCCGTAAAGCAGTCTCTGTCCCCTCTTGTTTGTATAATCTAAATGAATGCTTTTTACTCCTCATCTTCATCTTTAAATCATTTTTAAGCCACATTGGATGGTATTTACTCCTTCTACTTTTATTTCCACATGGTATATGCCGATGTGTATGTATATTTAGTAAGGATTTAAATGTTGTCCATTTATGGTCAGTATTTTTACCCATCAGTTCTCTGTCCCAGTCTATACTTTGTATTGCTGCCCTTAGACTGTTAAAATCTGCCCTTTTAAAATTAAGAGTTTGTATTGGCCCCTTACAGTTTTGCTTGTTTAGTTCAATCTCAAATGAGACTGTGTTGTGATCACTGTTTCCCAAAGGTTGCCCTATTCCAAGATATGATACAATATCACTATTATTTGTGATGACTAAATCCAAGATAGCCTCATTTCTAGTAGGCTCTTGTATAACCTGGGCCAGATAATGATCTCTGAGTGTACTCAAGAACCTGCTCCCCTTAGCTGAACTGCTGGTCTCATGCATCCCGTTTATTTCAGGTTAGTTTCAAAATCAGCCCTTCCCAATAATTTATCTACCCAATCCACAACATGCGAAACCTGAGCACCGGAAGATGGAAATCTCTTTGATTGCTGGGATCTGGGTGGCAAAACCCTCTTCCTACCTTCCTAATAATAGAGTCCCTTACCACAATAACCTGCCCATTGCTCTGCCGAATCTGCCCTCTCACTCCTCTAGTAGAACTGTTCTCCCGGCTGTTAGAGGGAACAGCTCTATCTGGCATTGCCATTGCTGAATGGACATCCCCAACAGTTTCACTCAATCTGGCAAATCTGTTGGTGTTTGCCAACTCAGAACTGGCCTGCCTCCTCCTTCTGATCCTGCTGCTTCCCCTTCTAACTGTAACCCAACTACCTCCCTGGACACCTTCACTAGCCGCATCTCCAACATCCATGCTAGGCCCAGATATCCTCACTAGACCCATCTCCACCCTTCATGCTAGGCCCAGACATCCTTACTAGTCCCATCTCCACCCTTCATGCTAGGCCCAGACATCCTTACTAGCCCCATCTCCACCCTCCATGCTAGGCCCAGCTAAACTGTGCTCTGTGAGCACCAACTCCCTTTCCAGTGGAGAAATATCACTAAGTGCTCTAATTGTCAATATGTATTTGAACTTTTTCTTCTGTAGTATAGTGCCACCCCATCCCACAGGTCACATGCAGGGAGTCTCATGGCCCACCAGCCCCTCCCTTACTGTGAATCCTGGGATTCATAGGTGGCGCAGCAGCACTCTTCCCCTACCCGTGTGTCTTCTCTCGTGGCAGGTAATCCTGAATGACATCAGGTGTGTGTGACGTCATTTGGAATTCTCTGACCCGGCAAAAAGAAGAGCTGACAGGGGAAGGATACCACCAATGAATCTCTGGATCCACAGTCCACAGTAGGGGAGGCTGGGGGTCTGGTGAGCTGAGGGAGGGGTCCACTTTAATAAAAAAGGAAAAAAACATTTACAAACAAAGAAAATTGAAAAAAGGGGAAGCTAAAAAATAGACTAATTGAAATCCTGTTAGTTTATAAAGACACACCCTTTAGAGAGCAGATGAAAGAAGCAGCTTATGAAAGGAAATGGATTCTCACAGTAAAGAATATTAACATATAAATGAAATATTTAAAACAACATTTTTAAATACAAAAATAGCATATTTTTTCTAGGATCATTTCAAATTTCATAGTTCATGTTTAATGTCATGTTTACAGTGTCAGCAGAGAAACATTATAAAAAGACCACAGAACAATGAAAAAAATATGTTTGACTAAGAGCATAACTAATAAAGAACAAAGCTATATATATATATAGTTTAATTAGAAAAACATTGTTGATGCCTCTGCAAGACCTCAGAGGGGTCAATAATACACTGGTGGAAGTTGAGTGTGAGAGAGGCATTTACATATCTGGAGAACTATGGTTCCATCCTTTGATGCAGTGTCCTGCTTCTGGGCCAGTGAGGAGAAGGGGTGTGGTGTCAATTTCAATATTATTTAGATCTCTAACAATGGCTCTGCGTACCCTCCCTATGCTGATAACCACAAAAACACATTCATGATCCAGCTCTTATGAAGTGATGTAATTGACATAAAATGGATTCTTGTATTCATAAACAGTTCTCAAAATGTTTTATGCCAATGGTTTACACAGCTGGTGATATTGTTAGTTTGGTACATACAGACAAACAATTGGCAGTGGTCCTTTAATATGGGGAGTAATTCTACACATCCAATGAATGAATCAGAGATTACTGTTAGGGATAAGTACAAAAAAAGTAGATTAATGAACTTATTAAAATCTATTTGTGATGTTTGTTACGTTCACCAAACGAGCCGTCTGGTTATTTTATATCTCACCGAGCACAAATGTCCTATTAGGAATTACAAACCAGATGCTAACAGAGAGAAACCAGTTGGTAAACATTTATTTAAACAGGCTGCAATGCGCCACATTTTGGAAAAAAGTTTAAATCTGATACCCATTATCAAATCAAATATTATTATAATATATTATAATATTCTCTTTTGAAGAACTTGACACGATAATGGACAATATTTTTAACTATTATATTTATTTTTGCTTTAATTATGACAGACATTTCTTATTTGTTCTTCACAAAACTAGAAAACTGGGATGAGAGGGAAGAATAGTAGATTCAGATAAAATATATATTCAGCTCGGTGGAAAGACTGCCACTTCATATAGACCTTGACAATAGAACTCAATGGAAGAGTAAGCCTCCACTAGATAGAAATGCTAAATAATGTGAGCTTTAAAATAAAAAGCTGTATAAAATGTATGAGTTTTGTTAATTCATTATAAGAAATCTGGATGCATTATGTTTGATGTAATTATTAAGAATAACAGTGTTACAGTGTTCTCATAAATAGGTCCTTGCATTTAGTATTGCTTGTCATGCGGATACATGGTAAAATAATGTCACTTCCTACTGAATTTGTTATGGAAAGGGTAGAATAAGTCTACAGATTGTATCTTAAAAATGCTCATTGAGGAACATTGTTTCTGTATGCCTAATGAAGGAGATCTATATTTTGTAACATTGTATAGTATCTGGTGCACAAATATTAAACAACGAAATTAAAATCGACTAAAACTTAACTTTTACTTCAAAATTAAATGGCACCTAAAATACTTAATTTATTTTATATCAATGTTGGTGTATAATAATGGGTTAACTCCATGTCATACTAACCGCCTTGCACAAACAACTATTATCGGATGTTCAATGCACAAGAATACCCCAGTTTGAAGTTTATTTTGTATTTGTGATTTATCCTATTTGTGTATGAATCACAAGATAAAATAGAACGTTCTATCTTTTGGCCTGTGACCATTGTTGCACATGCATCAAAATGATGCAATGAGTGGGTGGGATTATTATTTATATAATGCCAAGCTTTTATGCAATAAACAAGACTTTTTGATCCAACCCTTTTGGCTCTGAGTAGTTTGTCTCCCGAGTACTTGGATCAGGATGAGAGAGGTGCATGGTGTGGTAACTTGTCTTCCTTGCATGGTGGTTTATTTTCCTTTCGGGACCTCCTTGGGCAGGTCTAGGTGGGAGGGCTGGGAATCTTTACTTCCCTCCCACAATTGCTAAAGGAAGTGATGCATGGACAGGATGTGATGTAAATCACATCATCTCAACTAAGGGTATATTCAGGCAGGAAACTGCTGTTGCTTCCTGTTTCTTCCTTGGATGTGATGGTGATGGTGATGGCCTAACCGTGGGTGAGATCAAGCATTTGGGGAAGGGGATTACTATATAGGTAGATAGATTTAAAAAGGGTTGTTGCTCCGTGCGTCTGGGCTGTGTGTTTGTGATACATTTATAGTATTGTGTTGTTGCCTTTTAATAAATACCTTTTAATGTAGACGAACCTTGTGTAATATATATATATATTAATTTGGTGATACACCACATTTGGCGACCACGAATTTTAGACTTCTACAAAGGTTATTTATGAGGTAATATCACATTAATAGATAGTCAGATTTATTCTTTGGGGGAAAGAAAAAAAAGTACTTTGTCTAATTATCCTCTGCATGGGAAATCAAGTGCTGATTGTGTGTGGAGTCTAGGTTGGGCCTCCATTTTTAATATACAAGCTTGGGCATAGGCCTCAATTATTATTTTTAATCCTTTACTAGCTTCTGAGTTGAGTTTTGTTCGTACTAGCTTATTTTGCTACATAAAACAAAGATATCATACAGGTTGTTTTTGTGGGTTTATCTGAGTTGAGTTTTGTTGTGCTTTTGACTATCAGAGTACAGGCCTAGCCCTGCATTTGAATACAATATAGTAGGCTCCATGCGGCTTCTTTGTGTATTTGAATGCTGATTCAAGCCTCCATTTTAATATACAAGCTTGGGCATAGGCCTCGATTATTATTTTTAATCCTTTATATCGTACTAGCTTCTGAGTTGAGTTTTGTTTGTACTAACTTATTTTGCTACATAAAACAAAGATATCATACAGGTTGTTTTTGTGGGTTTATCTGAGTTGAGTTTTGTTGTGCTTTTGACTATCAGAGTACAGGCCTAGCCCTGCATTTGAATACAATATAGTAGGCTCCATGCGGCTTTGTTGTGTATTTGAATGCTGATTCAAGCCTCCATTTTAATATACAAGCTTGGGCATAGGCCTCAATTATTATTTTTAATCAATTATATCGTACTAGCTTCTGAGTTGAGTTTTGTTCGTACTAGCTTATTTTGCTACATAAAACAAAGATATCATACAGGTTGTTTTTGTGGGTTTCAAAATATCTGAGTTGAGTTTTGTTGTGCTTTTGACTATCAGAGTACAGGCCTAGCCCTGCATTTGAATACAATATAGTAGGCTCCATGCGGCTTCTTTGTGTATTTGAATGCTGATTTGATATCTTAGTCCGGGCCTCCATTTTTAATATACAAGCTTGGGCATCAGGCCACAATTTTGAATATATTAGTTTGTTGTGTGTTTCAAATACCTGAGTTTGTTAATACTATTATTTTTGTTTTGTTTTGTTTGTTTTTTAAAGAATTTTTTTTTTTTTCTTCTTTCTTTTTCTTTCTCTAATCCTTTATCTTAGTACAGGCCTGGAGAAAAATAAATAAATAAATCATTTTAAATCTTATATATATATATATATATATATTATTTCAGGCTTGCATTTTAATACACTATAGGCTTCCATACCTTATACATTTTGGGTGTCTTGCATATCCTAGTTCAGGTATATCTCCTACCCTGCAGGCCTTGCTATTATATTTTAAGTTAATTAGCAAGTATTACCTTCACCATACTAAGGTAAGTATAATTTGCATTGTGGGTACTAGTCTATTTTTCTACATATTACACCTGGCCTACTGAATAGTCATCAACTATTGTTGGCTACTCAGAAGCATGCTACTTTAGTCGCAAATTGATTTGGATTCTTACTTGGGTGAGTAAAAGAGTAGGAATGTCTTTTCAAGGGGCCAAATACTTTCCCACAGAAGTGCGTGAGTACTTTAGGAAACATATTCAAAAACATGATGGTCCATATGAGCTTCCAGAGCCAGCAAACCCAGACAGTGAAAAAGAGGAGAGATTAATGGATGTTCTAACACAAATTGTAAATAACAAAAAGTATAGAACAAAGAAGAGAAAAAGTTTGGTCACACAAGCTGTTGTAGCCACAATAGGATGCCTTATAGACTTAGTTGTAGAATTACGGCAGCATAATTTGGAAACAACAAATAAAATGGAGGAAGCAATGGACAAAAGGGATTGTTTAAAAATTGCAGCTTTGAGAACAACTACAATTGTTGGGGAACTAGAAAGGGAGTTAAGGGAAATAGAAGAGCAGAGGGATGCTTATGGAGTAAAAATAACAGAACTTCAAAACATAATAATGGACTATAAAAATAAAACAAAGTTAGAAGGGATAAAAGGAGTCAGAGACATTGCCAAAATATATCCAGATCTGGATATGTTCGTGGCACAAAATAAAGAACCAGTGCAGAAAATGAACCAAGATAGAAAAGATTTCTTATGTTATTCTGTTCCACAAGTAGATACCATACCACAAGCACCAGTTATTGTTTCAGAATTATTAAATGCAAGGCAAACACCTACAGGATTTTCTATGCAGACTCGACCGATGTCTATGGCAGATAAAGACAATTTCCAGAAATGGTGGGGAAGTATGCCAACTAACAACTTTAATACGTTTACACATTGGTTTATGAGGGGAGCAGATAGAGCTAAAAAAGGAGGTCTTAACTTAGAGGAATGGACAGAACTGTTAGAATACGCTATGGGTCCTTTGGCTAGTAGACTATTGGGATTTAATAACAGTGTGTCTGATCAGGCAGGAAGAATTGCTGCAACTAATTTCTATCTACTTAGCATAGAGAAAGAAATAGCAAATATTACCATGAGGCCAACAGATGGTCCTAGAGAGGTAGCTCAAAGGATATTTTTTGGTATACTCTACGACAACCTCAACAGCCTCTAGTGCTGGGCTCACCAGAACATATAGCAAAAGTAATGGAAGCCCTTCCCCGGGAGTGTCAAGAATTTGTCAGGCTTTTTGATCCAACACCAACAGACTTGGAAATGGTACTAACTAGAGCTGATAAGTGGTGGATCAAGCATCCTTTCACAGAACAGGCCTGCTCTGTTTTAGCTGTAAGAACATTTAAGGTCGAGTCTGGTAGAGATATAGATGGTAAATGGAGAAACCAGACGTGGGATGTACCCCAGAACAAGAAGGATGATCAAAACTGGAGACCAAAACAGAACCTTGACAAAAGATGGAGAGATCCACCTAGGGACTATAGGAATAGGGATGGCAGCAACTGGAGGGCTAATCAGGAGGGAGAGAGAAACGGTAACATGGGCTATTGGGAACTCAGGAGACAGAAGTATAGGATAGAAGAGGAAAATCACATACTTAAAAACAAGGTAGCTGAGTCAGAGAGGAAATTGAAGGAAAGTGAGGCAAAGATGCAATATAGTGTTATAAAAGAGGGACGGAGTAGAAGTGAGTCACAATGACAAATCCCAACCCCTGCGCCTCAGCATCTCATTCACTCAGCTAATTTAACCATGGATGAGGCAGGTCGGCCTACCATTTATACAGTCATCGCAGGGGTAGGGAAAAATATGTTGGTAGATACAGGAGCAGCAGTTACAATGACCAACAGGGTCAAAAATGGGGATTCTTCAGTAAGTATTATGGGAGTTACTGGGAATCCACAGGAGGTTAGAGCAGGTCTAATTGATGTAGCAGTTGGAGGAAAAACAATACAAGTAGAAGCAATAGTGGGTTGGCCAGAGGAAATATTGGGAATAGAAGCTTTAAAAAAAGGAAATTTCATTGTAGATCTTGCCAATTTTTGTTTGTGGAAGACAGAAAAGGTGAATCAGGTAAGTACAGAGTTGACGAAAGGGGTTGTGCTCCCAATGGCATATATTGTCTCTCCGATAAAAAGTCTGGAAAAAAACAAACTGAAACTAGACGGACAACCAGAATGGCTGCAGAAGCTAATCCAAGACATACCTGTTTGGGCTACAGATAAATTAGACTGTGGAAGAATGAAAGGAATGGTCTTGTTGGAAGGAGGAGACCCACAATGGCAAAAGCAATATCCAGTCCCAAGAGAATCAGTGGCATCAATCACCGAGATGATAGAAATGCTGGAGAGACGTGGAATAATTAAATCTGGAAATGGGTATGCATGTAACTCACCATGTTGGCCTGTGAGAAAAGCTGTGTTAAAAGGGAATGGAGATGAAAAAGCAGCCTCATCATGGAGACTTACCATTGATTACAGGGCCGTGAACAAACTTGCAAAAAGAATGGCCCCTGTTGTTTCTGTTTATTGTGAAATGATGTCCAAAATTTCACCAGAAATGAAAGTATTCAGTGTAATAGATGTGGCCAATGGATTTTGGTCAATTCCCTTAGCTGAAGAATGCCACTACCGGACGGCGTTCAACTGGGAGGGCCGACAATATGCTTTCACAGTATTACCACAGGGATATTGTGACTCCCCAGCTATTTATCACACATACATGAAAAATGCATTGACAGCTTTCCCACGTCCAGATCGTATCATTCAATATGTTGATGATGTCCTCTTACAATCCCCGAACATGGAAGAACACAAAGAAGACCTGGCAATATTATTACAATGCATACTGGAAGCTGGACTTAAGCTAAATGGGGCAAAGGCACAATTGGCATGCCAGAAAGTCAACTTCTTAGGAGTAACCATATCAGGAGATGGACGATCAATTGATCAAGACAGGGCCAAAGTTATTGCTCAGTTACCCATTCCTACAGACCGTACAGCGCTCCAATCATTGCTTGGAATAATGGGAGTTTGTCGTGAATTTACCCCACGATATGCTCAACTGGCACAACCCCTTTATGAACTCCTGAGAGCACAGAATTGGGATTGGACAGAGGAACACACATCAGCAGTACAAAAATTGAAGGCTGAACTAGGGAGTGCACCAACTCTGGCATCTCCAGACCATGAAAAAGAATTTAGACTATATCCGATTACAATGCCAGATTCACAAGGAGCAGTCATCACTCAACTGTGGGGACATGCAGAACGTCCAGTGGCTTTTGGATCTCAGATGCTGTCTGCCGTAGAGCTGAAATTTGGATGGTGTGAGAGATTGATCTTAGCAGCATACTGGGCAATTATAAGATTTAAATACCTATTTGGCACACAGACAATAATAATCTGTACACATCATACTCCATTGCAGATCCTCAGACAAGGCAGCCTGGCAATCAGCCACATCAACAATGCCCGCATTCAGAAATGGACTATGGCACTGCTCGCTGATAACATTTCAACTCATGCCTTAAGAGAACCAAAAGAATGGGTGGCTGGAATTTGCATAAAGGGAGAAGCTCATGAATGCCAGATCTATCCTGAATCAACATGCCACGCGGTGTTCAAAGATGCCACTCATCTTGTGATGACCTCAGATCCTGTATGGTATACTGATGGCAGCTGTCACTATGCACAAGGAAAAAGAATATCAGGAATGGCCGGAGTAAAAATGTTGGGTAAAGATATCATAAAAGAATTTGGATTTAGAATCAAAGCATATTCAGCACAATATGCAGAACTGGCTGCAGTCATTGAAGTACTTCAGCAAGAGTCTGGAAGAAGTGACATATTGACAATTGTTTTGAATAGTGACTGGGTGTTCCGAGGCACATGCCTTCTGCTAAAATGGTGGGATAGTAACCAATTCCTTGCCACAGATGGATCCCCTGTTAAGTTCCAAGATCTATGGCAGATGGTAGAAAAGTTATCACAAAATGTCAAAAGAATTAACATGATCAAAGTACGGGCACATAAAAAGACAGGGTCACACCAAGAGGGAAACTACCTTGCTGACCGGTATGCAAAAGAGGCAGCTGTCCAAGCAGAAGACTGGAAACCACCCACAAAAAACACATTACAAATAGCTTCTACTACAAGGAGCAAATCTACATTTATTTCAATTAAGATGAAGCAACTGCAGGAATTACAAGATCAAGATGAGGAACTAAAAGATATTCGGGAGAAATTACAAAAGGGAGAAGAAGTGATATACGGGGGCAAAAAAGTGATGGAGGAGCAAGGGCTAATATGTATATCAGAAACCGGGGAACCGATTTGGATTGTACCACAACAAGTGAGAAAAGACTTACTCCGATGGATACATGGATCACAAGCAGGAGGACATCCAAAGATCAGAGAAGCAAAAGAGAGGATTCGACATTTGGGATGGTGGATCGGGCAAAACAAGGATCTTGAAGAATTTGTGGATAGTTGTATTATATGTGCAAGATTTGACCAGTCCAACAGGAAAAGAAGGGGAGAATTCATGAGACAGACACTTGTAGGCCCATGGGAAAGAATTCAAATTGATTACACCGGACCATTGCCAACAACCACAAGAGGAAATAAATATATTCTCATGATAGTAGATAGCTTCTCAAGATGGATGATCGCAATCCCAACAAGAAACTGTACAGCACTAACCACAGCCAGGAAATTAGTAAGCAATGTACTGACAGTGTGGGGAATTCCAAAAGTCCTTGATTGCGACAATGGAGCGGCATTCATAGGAAATGTAATGAAGGAACTTTGTAAGATGGTGGGTATTGAACTGAAACACCATATCCCATACCATCCACAGGCAGCAGGTCAAGTTGAGCGAATGAATGGCACCATAAAAAGAGAGCTGAAAAAGCTGGTGGCAGAACATGGGCAAGCTTGGGACATATACATACCTTTAGTATGTGCCCGACTTAGATCAAGGCCCTGTAGATCAACAGGATTTTCACCATATGAAATTTTAATGGGTAGACCAATGCCCTCCTGGAAAAACTGGATGACAATACCTCCACCTGTAGCTTTACAAACCGCTGCAATCACAGATCAATGGGTAAAGGAGTTGGCCACACACTTGGAAATTGTTCATAAATCTGTGGATGTGGAAGATGAAGAACAATACCAACATCGAAAGCGATGGTATGATGCAGCAGGGAATCTGACATCATATGAGGCAGGGGACCGAGTTATGGTGCAGAATCAAGATGAACACCTTCCTTGGGGAAGAGCAAAATGGAAGGGACCATATACTGTAGTAGATAAATTAGGGACCTCTGTATACTTGATTGATCACGCAGAGAAAGGAGAAGTCTGGCTGCATGCATCACAGCTTAAAAGATTTAGGAAGGACAAAATATGGAATAGAGGTTAAGTACAAATTGAATAAATAAATACACATTGTTTTTTTTTAATTTTTAATTTATTTATTTATTTTTTTAATTTTTTTATTTTTTTTTTCTGTTTGTTTGTGTATGTATATGTCTCTAATGCTGTTTTTATTTTTTATGTATATGTTTCTAATGATGAAATCTAGTGTTCCCACAAAGCAAGGCTGTATAAGAATGAAGATGCGTGTCAACAGAAGATTGTGGTGGAGCCTTGTTACAGGATGGATAAGTAGAAGCTGTATCACAGTAGGAATGGGGAGACAGGCAATAAGGCCAGAAGATACCGCAAATAAGGGAAAGAGTTTGAAAAGATTGGAGTTACATTACGTTCAAGCAGATAGATTTATTTGGCCCAGGGAATTGGAAGTAAAAGAGGGTGGAGGGTTACAAGTAAACATTATTTTGCCACATAATAGTACCAGGGGATTAGCTCTTAGAGCTCCAATAAAAAGTATAGAGGGACATAACTGGGAATGGGTTATAAGATATGGACAGATAATGAATACAGGAAACTTTAAAGGAAGGACTAAAATAACAACAAAGGTACAAGGGAGGGTTACAAATATTACAGTAGTAGTGAGTAACTTAACATTAGAAGAAGGTGGAGAATGGGACGCTGCAGTTATAGCTGCCCAGCCTGACCTAGAGGAATTCTGCAATTTTGATACTGGAAAGGGGTGTGTTCTAACAATAGATGAAGTATTTGTCTCTGTAAAGGAGCTGCAACATTGTAAAGATCAGAAGAAGGTACCATGGCCAATAGGCGAATTGGTGGTGGTACCAACACATGAAACAGTTGTGCAAGGGGTTGGGTGGACTTACTACCCAATAATTCAAAATTTTAATGATTTTTCTAATCCTCCAAAGTGCCCGGAATCCTTTTAGGAGGAGTCAGTACTGGATTGGGAGTATGGAATTCAGCAGACATCATTGGACTGAACAGCAGGATAAACTCCCTTACTGATGGCATGGGACATGCTATGAAAACAGGTGGAGTAGCTGACTCCCTTATAGTGAGTAGACTGACAGACAATGTTGATGACATACACACCATTGCCAACAACCTGCATCTAGTTGAGGAAAATATTGCTTCCATTTATAACAGCATTAAGAATGAAATAGTGGGAACTGCCATTTTCTGTTCTATGATTGGAGGAAAGCTGTTGGCAGATTTAAAGGAAACTATTAAAGACATCCAGGAAAACAAGTGGGCAAGACAAATCAATGCAACAAGGATTATCATGTCATTGAAAAGAAAAGGAGTGGACATCACTGAGGACAATCTTAAATACAGCTATATTGAAGGCCCAGATCAATGGATGCCACATGGACTACAATCTGGGACAATAGGACTAATCCTGGCAATTCCCCGTTGGGAGGGGCAGGCAGAGCAACTGAACTTTATACATAGCATTGGCACGTTAAGTGATGGAATCTACAAGCAACACTTCCCATCAAAAAGACTGGCCACTATTACAGGATTGGAGATGGATGAAAGCTGTTGCAGGAAATCTCAATACCGATGGCTGTGCAGTTGTGTTTGGGACAAAGGAGCTGAGGAGGATGGCTGGGTGCAGTTGATAAAAGAAAACCTGGTGCAAGAGGTGATCCGCATAGGGGACATTGCATGCTTTATCGGCCACTCTGAATATAGGACAGTTGATGAAATATGTTTGGTGGAAGAAGGGTCTTGTATCATGGTAACCACTACTATACATGTAGGAACTCATACACTATTTCCATCAAGAAACCTTACCACTGAAATGATCAATTTTACTGCAAATGCAGATTGGACAAATTTGACAATGAAGCTTTTTCCCCCAATTCCAAAGCTTACCTTGGAACTTCATGAGTTAGTAAAACGTACCAAACAACAACTACACCCCATCAGCTTACTGCTAGAACAACAGAAAAAGGAAATAGAAATTACTACAAAAAACGTTGAGCATCCCTGGTGGGGAATTCTTACCAATGCAGAGACACATCCAGTCCTACGAACACTGTCGCTGGTACTCATGTTCATTCAAGTATTAACGACAATTATAATAATATACTTTTGTGTGGCAATGAAACAAATGAGGAAGAAACTTGCAAGGAGGATATATAATAATGAAATTTAAATGTTTTTTTTTTTGTCTTTTTCCTCTTCTTTCTCTCTCTCATACATTCTTCAATAAAGTTTTACATTGCACATACATAAACATTTATCACACACTCTCACCTAAATTCTATAAGTTCTGTTTTTGTGTAATATGTGGATTGACAGCCATAGGAAAGTACAGGAGAACTTATGTCGCTGAGGGAACTATTCCGGAGGGACGGTGGGTTGAATTTCTCCTGTATATCAGGTTTTTGCTCCCACTAGGTTCTCCTGTACTAGAGGGATAACTAGAAAACTGAGCAACATAGAAGAAGAAAAAGTGAGGGAATGTGGTAACTTGTCTTCCTTGCATGGTGGTTTATTTTCCTTTCGGGACCTCCTTGGGCAGGTCTAGGTGGGAGGGCTGGGAATCTTTACTTCCCTCCCACAATTGCTAAAGGAAGTGATGCATGGACAGGATGTGATGTAAATCACATCATCTCAACTAAGGGTATATCCAGGCAGGAAACTGCTGTTGCTTCCTGTTTCTTCCTTGGATGTGATGGTGATGGTGATGGCCTAACCGTGGGTGAGATCAAGCGTTTGGGGAAGGGGATTACTATATAGGTAGATAGATTTAAAAAGGGTTGTTGCTCCGTGGGTCTGGGCTGTGTGTTTGTGATACATTTATAGTATTGTGTTGTTGCCTTTTAATAAATACCTTTTAATGTAGACGAACCTTGTGTAATATATATATATATTAATTTGGTGATACACCACACATGGCAGTGTGTTTCCTGCCCTAACAATTAAAAATTGCTCTTAGAGAATATTTAAGATTTGTTTTATCTAAAAGTTATGGATCTTGTCTTGTCTTCCAGTTACTCCTCCATGTTTGTGAAGGTTGAAGCTTCCATTTTAATTTAAATGGATATATGTCACAGACATTAAGGTCTGAAAGATGATTGAACCGAAAATGTCAAGAGCCAGTCAAAGCTGAATTCCAATCTGTAACAGTTATATACTTGTTCTGTGTTCCTCAACAGCTCACACTTAACATATAGAGGATTTGTAAAAAGGCAAATGGGGAAGCTTTTACACCAATATTTGAATTTCTATAAGTGAAATATTTTATATAAAAGCAATTTGTGTTTAGATGAAACTTACCCATTATGTATGATGACATTTATATGCATATATAAGTGTGAGACTGATAAAAGGAGTAATTAGACTGTGCCTTAAAGTACATTGTTAATCAGAAATAAATGTGATGCCTATGCTGGTATCTGGAGACATCCATGATACGTTGGTTGTGAGTGTGAGGTGGGCCATTTTTATTATTATATAGTTATGCATTTAGGAATGAAAATAAGCATGACATTTATAATCTGTACAAATCTAGGGGTATCAGAGACAGAGAGGGATTTGGGAGCTTGTGGACAACCACCTAGGTAACAGTGCTCAATGTCAAGCAGCAGCTGCAAAGGCAAGTAAAATATTATCATCAATAGTTTTTATTGGTCACTTCAAACATTAAACAAACAGTATATCAGTAAGCCATGACTCACAGGTCAGGAATTAACCTTCTACAGCCATTTTTATAAACATATGTAGCCTGACTCTGCAATCAACGTGACCTCTCTCCCCTCCTTTTCCGTTTTCTAGTAATACAACACTAACCATAAATGGGTTTTCTAAGCCTATAGCCCTTCCCTTCTTACTACCCTTGAAAAATGACCTTCCTATGTGCAAGGTATCTATTCTTGATCCCAGAAACCTACTTCAACATATCAATCCCCCATATCCTTTATTCATTCTTACACACCTAAACTTGAACAAAATTCAAAACTGTAGTGTCATCTGTATTTTCTCATACAATATAAAAAAAAAAGTATTATAATTTCTATTCGTTTTACCTTTCTGAACTTCATGGCTCCTCGCCGGACTCTCCAGCGCCTCCCACGTATCCTCCTCCTCCTAGTTTTTTCCTTTCCTTTTTTTTTTCCCTTTTGTTTTCCTTCTCTCTGTCGCCTTACCCACCTGTGTTCCCACCTTGCTAGCCCGCATATGCTAACCATGGCTTCCATATGTCTCTGTATTTCTGGACCGAATCTGCTAAAATATGTGTCATGTGCTCGTTTACTGCTAGATAGTTTATTTTGTTTTTTATAGCCTGAAGCTCAAGTGTATCCGTTTTCCAATGTTTAGCGATATGTGACTTGGTAGCCATGTACATGAACTGTAGTAGCCTATTTTGTGTTGGGGAAAGCCGTGGGTCTGGGATTCCCAATAAACATGAATCTAACAAGCCCCCTCCTGGGGTTTTGAGAATGTCAACCGCAAGATCTGTCACAGCTGTCCATACCTGAGCAACTTTAGGGCATTCCCACCACATTTGTATGAATGAGCCAGGGGTCTGACAGCCCCTTGTACAATATATCCCCCCTGATTTGTTCCACTTCGCCATTCTTACAGGGGTTAGGTAAGTTCTGTGGAGGACCTTAATGGCAGTTTCTAGAAGTGTGTGGTTTAGTGAACCTTTATAAATATTTTTCCAAACTTTCTCCCATTTCTCTGTTTCCCAGTGTTCTCCTATGTCCCTCTCCGATTCCTCTATGTATTTATCCCTTACCCGTTCTGTAGGTGTATTATAAATTTCGTATATACCCCCTATGATTCCTTTAGTCAGGGGAACTTTTTGACATATTCCCGAAAGCCATGTTTTTTTAGGGGAGCCTTGTATTCTACCTATAGTATTGACCAAATGTCTGATTTTGCAGAAATTAAAATGTTGATCAATAGGGATATTATGATGATCTCTCAAGTATTCGTATGTTATTGGAATGTCCGTTCCTAGCCAAGCTCCTAGCCTATCCAGCCCCCTAGATTTCCACCACCATTTTGCCTCTGAGCTGATCCCTGTTGGAGACTGTGGATGCCCAAATACCGAGAGCATCGGGGATGGGTGTCTAAAAAGGTTTGTGTATTTCAGGGCCCATTTCCATCCTTGTAACGTATTGGCAATAACCGGGTGCTTAATCTTTCCCGCACCCTCCGGCACCCCATCCAACCAGACCAGGGTGTCCCAGGTGTAAGGGTTTAGCCACTGGTCTTCTAGTGTTTTCCATAGCGGTTGGTGAACCCCTGAATGAATTAAGGGAATAAACGATAATTGTGCCGCTCTATAGTATTTCTTCAGGTCTGGGAATGATAGTCCACCCCTATCCTTGTGCTTGTACATTATCTCCTTTTTAATTCTGGGGGGTTTGCCCTTCCATGTAAATTGGGATACTTTCCTTTGAAACCCTTTCAAGTCTACCTGATTGACGGGGATTGGCAGGGTCCTAAACAGATACAACAGCTTCGGTAGAATTGTCATCTTAAAGGAGTTAATCCTTCCCAGCCATGAAATAGGATAGCTAGACCATTTATGCATATCTTCACTAAGTCTTTTATAAAGCGGGGGATAGTTAGACCTATATAAGGAATTTGTATGCGGCGTGATTTTTATCCCTAGATACTGAATGTAGTCCTTGGCCCATTGGAATTTGAACTTGTCTGATATTAATTCTTTTGTGTGAGAATCTAGATTTATAGCTAATGCTTCTGTTTTCCCGACGTTAATGAGGAGCCCTGATTTGCGACCAAACTCTGAGAGGGTGTCCATCAAGGCAGTGATGGACTGTTCAGGTTCTGTTATTGTGCACAACATATCGTCTGCAAACAGGTTAAGTTTATAGTGTTGTTGCCCTATTACCAGACCCTTGATCCCTGAGTTCATCCTAATTGCCTGTGCTAATGGTTCAATTGCGATAGCAAAGAGTAAGGGGGACAGGGGACACCCCTGTCTCGTACCCCTTCCAATTTTGATGGCCTGATTCAGTGTGCCCGGGAGCTTCAGATGCGCTTCCGGGTTTCTATAATATGTATTAATTAAGTTTAGGAACCCTCCTTTAAAACCAAATTTCTTTAAGACCTCCCCAAGGTATGGCCACTCCAAAGAATCAAAGGCCTTCTCAATGTCTAACGCCAAAAGGCATGCCGGGATTTTGTTATTATTGGCATGGTGGATTAAATTGATTACTTTTCTAATGTTATCTCGAGCTTGTCTATGGGGGACAAACCCTACCTGGTCTTTGTGGATAATACGTGGAAGAAATTTTGAGACCCTGTCCGCCATAATCTTAGCCAAGAGTTTAATATCCCCGTTCAGCAAAGAAATGGGCCTGTAGTTCTTAACCTCTGTGTTGTCCTTCCCTTCCCTAGGAAAAAGAGTTATTTCGGCCAGATTCATTTCAGGGGGAATTGACTGCCCCTCTAAGATATGGTTATACAATTTGGCTAATCTGGGTGCCAACTGATCCTTGAAGGTCTTATAATACATGTTGGAGAACCCATCTGGACCCGGGGCTTTACCATTCTTCAAAGCTTGTATTCCTTTCCTAACTTCTTCGAGTGAAATTTTGGTGTTTAGCGTTTCTACCTCAGTTTCCTCCAATCTTGGTAAATCGTACCTGTCTAGCCATGATCTTATGCTACCTTCCGTTTCCTTACCGGCCGCCGAGTAGAGGTTCTGATAAAAGTGGAAAAACATTTCCTGTATCCTAGTGGGATTAGCCGTTCTTACACTGCCCCCAACTTTTATATAATGAATTCTTGATTGCATATGTTTTGATCTTAACTTTCTCGCCAGCATCCTATCAGGTTTATTTGCTTGGAGGAAGAATTTATGATGGGTTCTCCTAAGCAATTTTTCTGCCCTTTCTGAGTAAATCTTATCCAATTCTACTCTCACTCTTTCAATTTCCCGCCTAGTCTGCTTGTTAGGTTTTTGTTGGTTACCCCTTTCTAGGACGCCTAGCTCTTCCGTAAGTTTCTGTTCTCGAGCTTTCTGTTCTTTCCTAAACTTGGCCGCTTCCTTTATACACATGCCCCTGATGTAAGCCTTATGCGCCACCCAGACCCAGCCAATCCCCATCTCCGGTGTTTCATTAGACTCAAAGAAAAATTCTAATTCTTGGGTTATTCTGTCCTTAACTGACGGAATCGTCAATACTCTTTCGTTCAGTCTCCACTTGTATGGAGGTTTAGTTGTGGGGCCTAGATTTATGGTCGCCTTAACCAGGCTATGGTCTGACCAAGCACAGGGTACTATTTCCACCCCCCTAGCCTCCTTTAACAGTATTGAGTCCGTTAGAATGTAATCTATTCTGGAGTATACTTTGTGGGGGTATGAGTAGAAGGTGAATTCTCTAGTCCCTAGGTGACATTCCCTCCATAGATCCACTACTCCTAGTTCCCCTAGCAGTAGTTGAATTATTTTCAATTTTTTAGAGAATTTGCCTCCTAAGTCTTTCCCCGTTCTATCGTTTTTCACGTCCAACGTCAGATTGAAGTCTCCCCCCAGGATGATCTTACCCTCCCTCACTTTCGCTAGGTGTCTCAGCGCTCTGATTAAATGATTGTGTGGAGAGTTAGTAGGGGCATACATGGTGGCTAAGGTAACCGGGAGGTCTAGGACAGTCCCTGTCAGAAACAGGTAATATCCCTGCTTATCTACTATTTTTTTGTCTAATATGAACGGGAAATTTTTGTGTAACAGAATCGCTGTTCCTTCCTTCTTAGAGTTACTACATGTAGTGTGAAATATGGGGAAGTTTTTGTCCATAAAGGACGGGACCTGGCGGCGTTTAAAGTGTGTTTCTTGGATAAATATAACCGCCGGGTTATGGGCTTTGTAAGATTGGAACGCTTTGCTTCTTTTGGAGGGGGTGTTAAAGCCTCTAACGTTATGTGTGATGCAGACGTATTCTGACTCAGCCATAGGTATTATAGTCATGTGTTACTATTGTCAGTGGTGACTCACCATTTGTGGAGACAGAGGATTTGGATTCCGCGGGAGAGGTCCGTGAGAGCCGGCGAGTTGCCAGTGCATCCGTTTCTTTACCAGCCTGAGCAAGAGAAATACAGTAAAAACACATTACCAACAAAACTTGAAAAACTAAACCATTTTGGGCCCCTCCTCCTCACATAACTAACCATCTTGCACCTTCGTGCCTAGGGAGTGGAGATCCCTGAACCCACTAAAGATCCCTAGTGTGAGGAACTTCCTGATAGTAGACAACTATACTACTCAGTTTTTTCTACTAAAAGAAGAACAAAAAAAAAAACCTTCCCCCAATAAACTATGGGCGGCAAACAAGCAATATAAGCTCCCGCTTTAATTATCCTAACTGCGATCCTCGTTCTTGATACGCTTTGTTGCTAAGCAAAACCCCAGCTTCCCCCTGACCATTACTCTGACTCGTCCTAAACTGTAAAGTAAGACTCTACACTATTGACCATAAGTACGGCCTTTAGTCCCTGCTACTATTAAATAGCTTATCAGTCCATTATATCATTACATGGTGGCTCCCCTTCCTTGGTACCACCACCCTGATCTCGTTGCTCCAGTCTGTTGTTGTGTCTTTGTTTCTTCCTGACGGAGACTTCGGACCATTCTCTGGAAGGCCTCTCTCTGGGTTTGGGTAGCTGACCCAACAGGTTAGTACCTTCTGGTACCAGCTGTAAATGCACCAGCTTTTTTTGAAGGCTTGCCAGGGAAAAATCTCTATGTAATTGCTCCCTCCATTCAAATTGGATACTAAATGGAAATCCCCATCTATACTGGATTTTGTTCGCAGTTAAGATTTCCAGAGCAGGTTTCATCTCTCTCCTTTTTGCTAAGGTTGCTGGGGCAAGATCTGCAAACAGTTGTAAAGAGGAACCGTCCGGTCCCACTATCTTGGGCAACCTTCTTGCCTTAGCCATGAGCAGGTCTCTGGAACTTTGTCTCACAAAGCGCACAACAATGTCTTTTGGTTTTTCTGGGTTGCTAGGGCCACCCAGAGCCCTATGGGCCCTTTCTATCAGCAGTTCCTCCTTTTGATGGCCGGGAATGATGGTAAAGAATACTGCTTCAAGGTACGCCATGATGTCACCCACTTTCGTCGGGACGCCTCTCAGACGGACGTTGTGTCTACGGGATCTATTCTCTAGATCCTCTATCTTGCTTTCCAGAGCCTCAATGCGGGAAGTATTAGCACTTATCTCCAGCTTATCTTCCTCCTGAGCGGATATGATTTGATCAGTTGTTCGTTCCAGCTCATGGGTTCTCTGTCCCACCGCACAGATCTCTTCTCTCACTTCCTTTAGGGCCAACGCCAGCTGGGTTTTCAGCAACACTTCGAATTTGGCCATTGCCGACACCGAGAAGTCCACATCTGTGATTGTATTGGGCCGGTCTCCCTCAGCTTCTGACATCTCCAACCGTTCTGGGGAGCTCTCCCCTGCTTTGCTTTTCGGTGCGGTTGCCACTGGGAAATGATCGGATATGCCCCTGGAGGTTATGCTTTTCTTCCCTTTCTTCATCATCGGTCCTGCTTCTGCTCCAGGCCCGCAGGTCACCGTGGGTTCGTCTTGGTTATAGAGGGTCTCCCTGGTGTTAGCTATTTTAGCTTGTGTGGGCTGCTAGGATACCGCCCCTGGCATGGGGTTTGTGACGATTATGTGCGCTGCGGCTGTTCCGGCTAGGGTACTGGGGTATTCCTTGTCGCTCATGAATAGGATCTCATTATTTCAGCTTACTCTGCTTGTCGCCTCCCCATTGCCTCTAGCTCCAGGATCGCTTCCGCACATACCTTCTATATGAAGCGTGCGTGCCCATGTTCTTCAGGCCTCCCCTGCCTGGCGTCTTGAATTGTTCAACTACTAGGTGTCACTGTCACTTCAGAGTTGCCCTAAATCGCTGTGACAACCTCGCGCCAATGGCCAATATATACTGGGTAACTGATGCCGCACACATGGGGTGGGGGTCTGCGTTCCCAGGCTACTTTCACTCCTGATGCTGTGTCTTTCCAGGTGTATGTACGTGGAGCAAATAGTGGTCTGTGCCACTGCAAGAAAAATTGGCGTAGAAGCCTTCTCACTGTTATTCTGGTCAGATATATGCTACCAGAGGCAGTCTGTATGTGAAGGAGCAGTAAAGATGGCCGTGCACCCGTGATGTGCTTAATAAAGAAATGCAGAGTCACTTACATGAGCTGGATCAGGGAGAGGGTCACGCTGTGCCAGGCTTGTAGGGCAGATCCTATCCTGAGCAGCCAGACCCCAGTTCAGCAGCCTCAGTGTCTCTTAGTGTTGCACTCCTAAGCAGTGTGGGATGCTGTAGGGAGATATAGGGCTGACCAAGGCCCTTCCACCAGGCCCAGCTTACAAAATGGCGGCCTCCCGTTTCGCAGGCTTTTTCCCCTTCTCTCCTGTTGCCTCCTCAGCCCTCTCAGGCCTCTCTGCCCTTGCCAGTCATCTGGGAATGCCCCCCGGGGAGCCGCTGGCCCTCTCGTGGGGCACTCACCCTGTCTGGGCCTCCCACAGCGTTGACGCCTCGTGTACAGGCAAGATGGCCGCCTCCCAGCTCTGGGATCCCTCCTTGCACGACTGTACCACTCCTGGTGTCGGATCCAGCGGGGCCCGGACGGTACCCCCGGTCCACGGGTCTTGGGGGCCTCCTGTAGAGGACCACTGGTTGGGCTTCAGCCCTGCTGTGCCCTGCCGGAGCGCGGCCGCGCTATCTATGCCGGCGGGCTTTCCAGGAGTGCCTCGGGGGGTTCGGGGGTGTCCCCTATGCTCCCCCCAGGTCTTGTGGGGAGATGTGGCCTGCCTTGGCCGGACTTTTGGCCCTTTTTGGCCCTTTTTGGGCCTCTTTGGGTATTCTCGAGCAGGAGCTCTGTCTCCCTGCGTCTTCCTGCTCCAGACGCTAGCTCCGCCCCCCAAAGGCAAGTAAAATATTAGCATGTATTAGGAAGGGTATAGAAGCAAGGGAAGCAAATATAATTCTGCCACTATACAAATCTCTAGTATACCCTCATTTGGAATATGGAGGACAATGTTGGGCACTGCTTCATAAAAAGGATATTTTGGAGCTGGAAAAAGCAGAGAGAAGGACAACAAAACTAATAAGGGGAATAGAGGGGATACATTATGAAGAAAGTCTAGCCAAATTACACTTATTTTCACTAGAAATAGGCACCTAAGATGGATATGATCACCTTGTATAAATACTTCCAGGGACAATAAAAAGATTTGTCATGGGAACATTTTGTGCCAAGAGGTTTTAAACTGACACGAGGACATCCTTTAAGCTCAGGGGGAAAAAATCCACCTTAAAAAAGGAAAGGGTTCTTCGCAGTAAGGGTAGTTAATCTGTGGAATTCTCTACCAAAGTAGGTTTGACAGCGGATTCCATAGAAAACATTAAAAAGGGATTGGAAATATTTTTGAGTGGGTTATCCTGGATAACTAGAGAATGAGGGATATTTATCAAGGGAGTAACCCGATTGTCAGAACGGGAAATGTTTCAATTTGGTTTTTTGTTTGCCTTCATCTTTATCAATTAACACTTTCCTAATTACAAGGATCAGAGGAGATCTAAAAAGTTTGAACCTCATAGTTTACATTGTGACTGTGTTTTTGTGAGCATGTGAGGGGGGAAGTTAGCGCATGTCAAACAGTAAAAGCTCCAGTGAGATAACAAATTCCCCTTGCATTTCACATTTCCCTCCTCCTTGCCCTCCCTTCACTAATAGATAAGATAAGCATATCCCTTAGGTTCCAAGCTAGGGGGAAGTGCTGGAGTCAGAGATGATGGAACTTCTATACACAATCTTTAAATATTATGATTTTCTCTGAAAAGGTTAGTAGGATCATTGTTTAAAGTTGCTAACAGTTTTCCTATAGTAAAGTGGATCTTGCAGTGTAGCTGAGATTATTATAGAATTACCATCCAGGAGCAATTGGCGTGAGACTTGGAGCTCCACACTGGCCCAGTTATTAAAAGCTCATGAAGAAAATATTGTGAAAGGAGGACACTGCTTGTGGTATGTAAACTGGCCATTGTCTTGTCATTGACAGTGCTGTATTATTTATCTTTCTGGTCAGTAACCAGTAGGCGACTGACCATGAGAAATATCACATGTTTATTCAAGGCTTGGACCTCCATAAACTCTACTTTTAGTTTAAACTACTGGTATTATGGAAAGAACTGGAACAAAGATCCATAAATGTCACAACACCAAAATGTATGATCCCTGTATTGCATAAATCATGGATGACGTCTTCACTTTTTATATATCTTGTTTTTTGCGTAATATTTTTATACTATTTATTTTAGTAGAACAACATTTGTAAAGCAGAGAATTACATGTAGAATCAATCAGTGTAGTCTTCTAACCTAATGAAGGATGGTCCAATTTCTGGCATCTGGGGGTGGAATGACCTAATACATATAAGAGGGCACATCACTATGGAGTTAGTGTAATAAGTGGTAAGATATTGTCTAAACACAAGGCATACATATTCAGTAGCATTATACAGGGTTAAGTACATGGCAAAAACAAAATGAACACGTTGAAAGGAATGGAGGGCCCTGTTTTGAGCTTAAAATTAAATGTACATAGAGCTGGTTTCCAAAGCGCCAACACATTATTGAAAACTCGCAAACTTACAATCTAAAGGGAAGAAGCTGTTACTATTGATTAAGTATAGTGATAACAACAAGATTAGAGAGACAGCATGTTTCTGAGCCTGTCATATAGTCATAGCTCCATGGCTGCTCTTACAGTAAGGGAAACCGTGCATAGTGTATTTATTAGTTGGGGAAGTAGTCAGAGCTGTCATCCTGTTCTCTATATGATGCAGATAATAAAAAAGCAAGGTAAGAATCATCCAGACAAGCATGCTATGGTGAATCAGATGGTGATCGAAAAAATATTCATAGTAATTAAAAATACTTGGGTAGTGACATGCAAATAAGGCTCAAAATCGACCACCTAGCCAACTTAACATGGGATAATTTTAAGAATATGTACATTGCTTTCAAACAACCATTGGAACAGTGCCATACACCCATTTTGCTCTTATATGGGGTTCAACAAGTTAGTTTTGTTAACTGTGAATTTTGAAACTACTCAGATCAGACAAAGTATGTTATGTAGTGTAGAACAGTCATTGAAAAACTACCCATAGTATACAAAGTAAAGAAACAAAACATTCTTGGAGGCCATTTTTCCCCCCAGTACAACTTTATCAGTCAACAATGCTCCCACTTTCACTAATAATTCTGGGTAATGGCATGCATTTGAGTCTCGCCATGTACCACCTTTTGCCTCTAGCCTATTTAACAAGCCCGTACAGCAGAGGAGCAGATATCACCCAATCAGACCATAATGATAAATTGGTCTGGTCTCTTAATCTGACAGTGCTACCAAATCTGTTGATGCTCTTTAAATATAATTTTATAATAATATATAAATATAAGTCATAGACAGAAAACAGATGGATTGCAGTTTGCAGCTGTGCTATCATATAAATGAAATGAGACTCAATCAGGCTCATGAATAAGGAGACATCTATGTTATTAGCTTTTATTAGTTTCCTGCCAATGGTTGAATATTAAATACACATTATTTTTCCGACTGCGCCTTCATACAATTAGCGATATTATAGAACCAAACAGTCATACAGTTTGAGCATGATTGATACGCATTTGTGCAACTCTTTAATTTGATAATTTATAAACAGATGGGCTTGCTTGTTTTGCACTAATAGAAATACCATTTAGAAATGAGCTGATAATTTTGAAGATTACTCATAAATTATTATTTTTTAGTTGGTTATATTTTTGCGTGATATTAAAATATGGGGTGGTGGGTTGACTGCATACTCTTCAATGCAAACATAAAAGGTATCAGGCTACTCTAGGCCCATTCAGATAGAGATCTTGTTTTTTTTATATTCAAAATATATTCTAAATGAAATAGTAGGGGCTAGGTAAATATGCTATTCCAAAGACACTCAAGCTAGTTGTTTTAATTATACATTGATCATTAATAAAATTCCTCTTTAATAATGTATAATAGCAATATTGAATATTAGATTAATGTTCAAAGATTGGAGTATCTGTATCCATCTGAATCTTGTCTCCTTCTTGTTAAGGACATTAAGGGGACTGTAGGGATTATTGATAGGATCAGATTAGTGAGTAATCATGTATTCTGATGTGTGTATCAATTATATCTGGGCACCAAGATATAATGAGAGATAAATAATGCACAGAAGTCAGAGTGTCATCAGAATAATCTCTGAATTTATTTAGGCGGCAGAATCTTATATAGCATAAAACACGTCACAACTAGTTGAAAATACTGTTAAATACATTTTTGCAAGCAAGTGACTTTTTGTTTCTGTCTAACATAGCAAAATCCGGTTTCCTATAGATATCTCATCTCATTAGTTTCTGAAACAAAGACAGGATACAGGAAACAGATGTTTTAAAGAACATTAACGTAAACATTCTACAGATGACGCACTTAAACATTCTAGTGAGATAAGAAACATGCTGACATACTTTTTATAATCATGATATTCTTAGCTAATTAATTTCTAAATGAAGAAATTAAAATACCTAACATATCCCTCCTCTTATAAATGTATTAGACCAAGGTCTTAAGGCAAGGTTCAGGTCATAGTCCTTTCTTTAGTGAAGAGTTGGGGTCTGGACCATCATGGTGCTTCTCTTAATCCACTTGTTTTTATACATCATCAATGTCATGATCAAGATAAGAATCAGATTCTCCTTGAGTGAGGGGTATCGTCTCTATTAGGTATTGTTGAGTTACTGCTTGGTCAACAACCTTATTCACCAATCCACGGATGCATGGTATCAATAGTCTGTCTGGGCTCCTCTTTTTGCAGTACCTGAATATGCAAATATTCCATGTTGTTACCTCTGCCTGAGGTGTAAATTCCAAGAGTATATCTCCCCTCATCACACTTTTGTGGGTCCTGGAGGGTGATCCGGATGGGGTTGCATAGCTGATTTTGGCTGCAAGAGGATGGCTCCACACCCCGTGTCAGCTTTAAGCGTCTCTTTGTACTTTTGCACTTCATGTGATTAGGTGGGGAGTAACCCCAGTCAGCTCCTGTATTCCATAAGGCCAGTTTCCAGCTAGAGCATCTCTCATTTCCATACAGAGAGGCTATACACAAATATACTGGCGCTTTTCTCACCCCTCCACTACGTCCTCCTCCAGAAAGTCCACATCTTAGTACTTGACATAGGTCTATTTGGTTGGTTCCTATCTGCCCTTCCTTGAACACTAGGGTCACTTTGCCAGTTAAATTGACTTCCATCATGTCTCTTTTCATTCTGTGCATCCACATCTCTCCGATAGATTGCGCCTGGTTGCCTCTGGGTCTTGTTACTTCTTCCCATATGATTATGGGTGCTACTATGCAAAGAGTTATCAAGATGAGGCATGTCAGTGAGATTCTTAGGCCACACCAGTTAGGTCTTTTGAACAGGTGCCAGGACATTTTCTTGGGCCAGTTGAGAACCCCAAAAACCCGCACCATTCGGTTCTTCACTGGGTTTGAGATGAGTTTTCCCCCCCTTTGTAGCCCAGCCTGACTCGCAATGAGTCAGCTAGCAGGTTTTAGGAATCAACTGGCTCAAGCTCTGGCACTTTTACTCTCTTGCAGTGAGTCAGGTGTATCCAGGTGGCTCGTTCGGCAACTTTCAAGGCACTGGGTGTTGACAGCAGAACTTGGTACGGTCCTTCCCACCTGGCCGATGCCCAATTTTTACGCTTGATTACTTTAATTAGGACCCACTGGCCTGGTTGTACCAAGCAGGGTCCCTGCTGTTGCTGTGGATGAGAGAGAGAGATGGAGGTAATATCTTTCTTACTTAACATTTTTCTCATATAGTCTGCTAAGTTTTCACTCATGTTCTCATCTTCTGAGATAAATGGTCTAAATTCTGGTAGTAGGAATGGTCTCCCATACAATATTTCAAACGGGGTTAACTTCTTCCTGCCTGGAAGCATGTGCATGTTTAGCATGACTAATGGTAAACAGTAAAGCCAATTTTTCCCTGTCGCTGCCATCGTTTTCCTCCATTTTTTTTTTAATGGTACCATTAGTTCTCTCCACTAATCCAGCTGACTGTGGGTGGTACGCACAGTGGTTTTTCAACTCTATGTGTAATGCTTTACTCAAGTGGTTGATAATTCTGTTCACAAAATGTGTGCCGTTATCGCTATATATTTTCTCTGGTATACCAAACCTAGGAATTATTTGTGTCACTAAGGTTTTAGCCACTGTGATTGCGTCAGGGTGTGCACATGGTTTCGTTTCCACTCACCTAGAGTATACATCAATTATCACTAGGCAATATTTCTTCCCTGCACACTTTGTTAGTTCAATGAAATCCATACATATTGTCTGGAAGGGGTATGTTGGTTCTGGGAATGTGCCTCTTATGGGGTGATAGTTACCCTGAGGGTTGTGTTGTGCACAAACAAGGCACCCTGCACAAAAATTTTAAAATAGGTGTTTAATCCATAGGCTGAAAATATTCTGCTGACCATGTCTACCATACTCCCTCTTGAGACATGATTAATGCCATGGCTCAACATAGCTGCATATCTGAATAGTGATTTTGGTAAAATTGGTTTCCCTTCTAAACTCTCATAAATATTATCAGCATTCAGTTTACTCCCTTTCTTCAACCAGTACGTTTTTTCCTGTGAGGGTGCATTTGCCTGTAGTTGCTGTAGAATACTCTTGTCAATGTGGTTTACGAAATACACAGATGTGTAGCTGTGTAAGAGAAAAATGTGTATTTTTCCCGTTTGAGCCGCTTGCTTTGCAGCTGTATCTGCCCTGCCATTTCCTATTGAAATTGCGTCTTTGGTCGTGGTATGAGCCACACATTTACATACCGCAATCTTCAAGGGCAGTTGAATGGCTTCAAGTAACTGCAAAAGGAGTTGTTTATGAGTGACTTGCCTGCCAGTAGATGTGACCATGCCTCTATTTTTCCACAATTGTGCAAATATGTGTACAGTTGAGAATGCATATTGGCTGTCGGTGTATATATTTACTATTTGTCCCTGTCCTATTTTACAGGCTTCAGTAAGGGCCACGATCTCAGCTGCCTGTGCTGCAAAATGTGATGGAAGTTTTCCTGCTCTTATAGTTTCTTCTTGTGTTACTACTGCATATCCCGTTGCATTTGTACCATCTTTGTTTCTACTTGATGACCCATCTACAAACAGAGTTAGTGTAGCCTCGGTGTATGCAACATCTCTAAGGCCGTCTCTTGGTGAGACTTCTTTTTTTATGATTTCAGTACATGCATGTGGTGTGCCATCTTTCGGGATGGGAACTAACGTTGATGGGTTCAGTGTTGTGCACCTTTCTATGTGCAAGTGTGGTTGTGACAGAAGTATGGTCATGCATGATAAGTGTCTTGAAGGGGAAAGGTATGAAACCTTATTTTGTAGTAGAATGACAGATACAGCATGTGGTACTCTTAGAGTCAAAGGGTGGAACAGGACTAAGGCTGCTGACGCCAGAACTGCCATGGAAGCCGCCACTACAGCCTGTACACAAACCGGAAGTCCCCTGGCTACAGGGTCCAACCTGGTTGAGTAAAAAGCCAAGGGTCGGTCTCGCAGGCCATGTTTCTGAGTCACAACAGAAGTCATATAGCCTCCCCTTGAGTCAACAGTTTGTACAAATGGCTTGCTGTAATCTGGCAATCCCAATACAGATGTTCCCACTACTGTGTTCTTAAGCTGAATGAATGCTGCTTCAGCTTCATGTGTCCACGCTACCTTTTCATTAGCTGACATTGATTGTGCATAAATAAGGTGTTGTATGGGCCCTGTAAGTTCTGCATAGTTGGGAATCCAACTCCTGCAGAAATTTACCATCCCTAAGAAAGACATAACTTGTCTCTTTGTGACCGGCTTAGGGGCTTCTAGTATGGCCCTTTTCCTAACTGGGTCTAGTGATCGTCCCTTTCTGCTCACTAGGTATCCCAGGTACTTCACTTCTGCTTTCCAGAGCTGTAATTTATCCCGACTAACCTTATGTCCCTCTTCTGCCAGGAATGTGTGTTATCTGGCTGCATGTCATTTAGGAGTGTATGTGGATCTGGCACCGTGGGTACTCGGGAAATTACAGCTTTATTTACTGCTTGCAAATCCTGCACTAATCTCCAAGCTCCGGTTGTCTTCCTGACTGGGTAAAGTGGGGTGTTACATGGGGATCCTGGGCATTCAAATTTCATAGTGCAGTGTAATGACCCTGTGCTTTGTTTTACACTGGAAGATGGAGCTAGGTCATTAGCCATGGCTACCAAAGTGCTGGATACTTGTCCTGGCCCTTTCGACACCATGTCTAATGTGTAAAAGTAATGTGGTTCACCCATCCCCTGCACTACATTTACATTGACAGGTATGTCCCCCATGTATGCATTCATGCCTTTCTCTGTGGGAACCACTCTAATGTTGCATTTCAGCATCAGATCTCTACCCAAGAGATTTATCGGGCATCTAGGGGAGAGTATAAAAGGATGCTCAAATGTTTGGCCGTTGAACAATCTCCCTGTGAGTGGGCATGATATAGGTTCGCTATTTGTCTGTCCTGCTGCTGACCTAACCAGTATGTTTTGTGATGACGTATAAATACTCCATGTGCCATCATCGCTCAATACTGACCTACATGCTCCTGTATCGCATAAAAATGTTATCATTACCCCCTCTACATCTAGTTTACTGACTGGTTGTTCTGCTAGAGCCATTAAGTCTATACATGATTCTAAATTCAACACATCATTTATTTCTGGCAAATTTGCATCATTATTACCATACTCATACAATTCAGATTCATGCAATTCTTGTTCAGCAAATATTAGTAAAGGAAGGGTACAACCTGGTTCTAGTCATTTGTCAGTCTGGTCATCGTCATCCGCTCCCTCTTCCTCCTGGTACTTTTTGTTTCTGCAGGAACGTGCTAAGTGGCCGGCCTTGCCACATACGTAACAATTTCCATAAAATTTGTCCTCTGCTTCCACCTCGACCACGTCCACCTCCTCTCCCTCCACGTTTTTGGTTATTTCCACCATCACCAGAAAAGAAAGCAAAAAGTTATAGGTTGCGCTTTCCCATCAACAGAAGTCATCAAATACACCTCCTTTGGTTTACTATCTTGCTTTATCTGTTTCTTTTCATTTGCTCTCTTACACTGCTCTTCTGCATGTCTAGCATATTCTATGGTTTCCCTAAGGGGACATGTTTTGTAAGTAATTTGGTGTTGTATCACAAAGTCATTTATTTGTTTAGCTGCTGAGCATATGGTCCAGCATCATCATATGGGTTAGGTCTGGCTACCCCGCTATGGCTGTCAAATACTACCCGCAACCTCCCCATATACTGTTCCACACTTTCATCATCTTTTTGTACACACTCGTTTATCTTAGTCCAGTCTGCGTCTGTCAGCTATTCTGCCTATTAGAGTGTCTACTCGTTGGGTCAGTTCTTGTGATCCATATTGCAATGGCTCCCCCCTTTGGTCCAGTCACCTTCACTAAGGATCCAATCGGACCCTAATATCTGCCTCAGACACCGTACAACCTCAACACCATTTAATTTAAAACTTTGCTGCAATCGCTGGAACTTAAGTCTGAAAATTCCCATATTGTCATTTGGGTGGGGGACTCCTGCTACAGCTCTCCTCACATCTGCATCTGTCCATGCTCGGTATACTAGCATTGTGGGTGGCAACACATTTCCCCCCTCTAGGATTGGGAACCTCAATTAAGGGATAAAATGGCACAGATGTTATTCCCTTACCTCCGTATTGACGATCTGGTGCCCGCCTGGTTCTGGCGGGCCGTCCCTCATAAGGTGGTGGTGTTGGAGGAGGTGGATTTGGAGCGGTGGCGGCAAGCAGGTATTTGCGGGCATCATCAAATTCGTTCTCTACATCATCACTATAAGTGACCATATTCCCAGGAGTTGGAGGGGCGGTCAGTCGTGGAAGTCTTTTCTGTGTACACATAAACATATCCTCTTCCGAAGGAGAGAGGTGGTTAACATTACATGTCCCTCCCCCCGTAGGCACCGTCATTGTGATACACATTTGCCTTTTTGTTTTCATCTTCAACAATTTTTTATTTTTAGTATAGAAAATGTATTTACTTTTTTTTATTTTTATTTCTATTTCCTTAATTAAGTAACGTTGCGTTTACTTTTCCTTTCCTATACTTCTTTGTATATAGTAAAGCTCAATAAAGTTTGAACGTCTCCTATACCTTCCTTGTAATAAGGATTAATATTGCCAAGAAGTAGTGGATACAGGGCACTGATTCCAGCAGAGGTAGTACAGTAGATGCTGTGTATCCAGTGGGTGCGGTGAGCATTGTCATCACTTAAAAGGGGTTATAATAACATGCCTTTGTCTCTCTTTACAGCAACCACACTTCCTCCCTTCTGCTATGTTCCCTTAAGGTTACAGACAGACATATTTTACATAAAAAAACTAACACACACACACAGAGAAATTGGAGTAGGAAGCGAAGTGGTCTGCCATGCTGACTGTGGGGGGTGGGCCAGACCCTGCACATGTCACATAATACAGATCAATCACCTCCCTGCCCAAAGGTAAAGCATTGAGTAAAGTTACAAAGACACAGAAACTTTATATATATACACAAATACACATAAGAAAACAATTCTAGAATACAGTGTTCACAATTCCCACACATAAGTGTGTTTTTACCAGACATAAGTTACAGATGCACACCAGAAACCCTTTGCATATTAAACATGTCTTTAGAGATTACCTTGAAAACTGCAGGGTCTAGAAAACACACTCCTGGCAGTGCGATTTATGCCCTTGAGAGCCTATCCACCTATACATATACACATATATATATATATATATCTTGAACTCCTATAGTATCAATTAAAGTTAATAGATATACACAAAAAATAATATCACAGGTACATGGAAATATACATAGCATTACATATACATACAACACCCAACAGACCTTTTATACATTTTCCAGAAATAATCTGTATAGCTCCCACTCAGGGCTTCATACACACAATCTTACAGAGTATTTTAGTAAGAAGTTATGAATACACAGAAACTGCAAACAAAATATTTCAACATTGTATAACCAATTAAAGAATGAGAAAGATGAAAATTCAAGCAGTTAGATGCCTGTTGTGCTCAACTGCCACAAATTTTGGTTTGTGCATCTTCCATAAACACAGGCAAGTCACAGGATTAGCCCTTCGGAGACTAGGTGGGTAATGCGTGACCACTCACTACCAAAAGTGGATAGTTTCAGGTAAGAATTTTGAGAACAACACAAAAGAATACATGTATAGATACATACACTCACAAGTACACAGAAATATACACAATGTTTACAGGTATATATAATAACCAAGAAACTGTTATCCGTGTTACACCCCTCACAAACATACATACACCCGGTACCGGTATTTAAATCATACAAAATGGTAACATGCACACACATACATATTGTCTTGCAAGAGCTCATTTGAAAGTCGGACTCATTTACCCCTTTTTCATGGTAAGCTTTCTCAATAACGTTACGTACGGAGAACTTATTTTATAGTCTTTTCCTCAGGATAATGACTCTTTTACCTCCCCATGGGTAAGTTTCAACCCTTCTACCTATTACTAGGCTAGAAACCTAGTTGTACAACTCTTTTACCTAATATCACTGTTAGGCAAGGACCTGGGACATACACACATATGCAAAATGTAGCAGAAATTCATATACTCACTGTCAGTTCGTTGTAAGCTGTGCCTTGTCATCCCTCGGAAAAACACCTTGCCTCTGTGGTCCAACTGATCGTATATATCAGGCCTGAGGTCTTTCTCAAGGTAAGGGAGTCCTCAGTGACTTACCCCCCCCGTGCACGGTAAAAGGAGTTTTGCTTCGTCCGAGGAATGATAAGGGAAACAACTTCCGGCTCGAAGGACCAAAATGATAGGATCAGATTAGTGAGTAATCATGTATTCTGATGTGTGTATCAATTATATCTGGGCACCAAGATATAATGAGAGAAAAATAATGCACAGAAGTCAGAGTGTCATCAGAATAATCTCTGAATTTATTTAGGCGGCAGAATCTTATATAGCATAAAACACGTCACAACTAGTTGAAAATACTGTTAAATACATTTTTGCAAGCAAGTGACTTTTTGTTTCTGTCTAACATAGCAAAATCCGGTTTCCTATAGATATCTCATCTCATTAGTTTCTGAAACAAAGACAGGATACAGGAAACAGATGTTTTAAAGAACATTAACGTAAACATTCTACAGATGACGCACTTAAACATTCTAGTGAGATAAGAAACATGCTGACATACTTTTTATAATCATGATATTCTTAGCTAATTAATTTCTAAATGAAGAAATTAAAATACCTAACAATTATATGTAAGAGAATAAACAGTCAATGATAGACTGTCCCAATAGCAAAAGCTCATCGTCAATAAAACCTCACACACAAACTCAAGCCAATGAAGAGCATTGTGTTAGTGGTAAGCATTATTATAGATAAAGATGAATAAACTGTATTCAAGATTAAGCGACACACATGCGCTTTTCGGTTCGCCCCCTATACTTTATCATTGAGGAAACTTTGAACATCATTAATTTTATTTTATAATTTTTTTTGTGTAATCTATGCCTGCCTGCCAGCGTGTGTGTGTGACAGACTAACACCTAACAGCTTATATTGTGCTTATTTTCACTACTCATACCTGGTGGTGTAACATACATTGAAAACAACCATTTTTTTCCTGTAATCTAATTTCAGTTGCCTGCCTGTGTCAGGCTCACAGCTTATATTGTGCTCAGTGACATAAAACAACACTTTTTTGACTGTAATAGATTGAATAGCAATTGCCTGCCTACAGGCATGTGTGTGAAGCCTATTGCATCTACTCTGCCAACTTTTGCCAGTGCACAGTGATACGTCATATCTGGTGCAACCGTAGTGTACAGTGACATTAAACAACACTTTTTTGACTGTAATCAATTGAATATCAGTTGCCTGCCTACAGGCGTGTGTGTGAGGCCTACAGCGCCTACTCTGCCAACTTTTGCCAGTGCACAGTGACACTCATATCTGGTGGCACCTTAGATTGCACGCGCAGTGCTCCAAATTTGAAGTGGGAGGACCGACCAAGCATCTTTTTCCATCTCCATGTTCCAAAAATCAATGCCATATACACGTCCCCTAATAGTGGACGTAACAGGGATTAAACTGATAGGAATAGTGCTACTTAACAGTACACACCTTATAATAACGCAGACAAAGGCAACGCGTATAATCTTCCATGCTGTGCAGTGGAAGCCCCCAGACTCTAACCTGTGTATAATCTTCCATGCTGGCCAGTGGAAGCCCCCAGACACTGACCTGTGTATAATCTTCCATGCTGGGCAGTTGAAGCCCCCAGACTCTGGGAGTCTGAAGAAGAAGAGTCAGAGAAGGAAGGTGGCTTTGAGGAGGTGAAAGAGCAAACACAGCAGGCATCCCAGGGGGCTTGTTGTCACCTTTCGGGGACCCTTGGTGGCTGGGTGGAGGAAGATACCTTCAATGACATCAGTGAGGACAAGGAACGGGACATGGATAGCTTGGTATCCAAACTTGTGCAAATGGGGAGTTTGCGGTTGTGCAAAGGGACTGTTTGCGGTTGTTTGCGGTGCATTAAACGGGGAGATTGGTCTGTTACTGTGAAGCGGGTGTAACCCTTACACTACCTGATCGATACAACATCATACCTGATGTTTTAAAGCATGTTATTCCAAACAATTTAGGAATGTTAGGTGATTTATGCCCTTTATGGCTTAAAACCAGACTCTGCATCAACTATGTAATTTTCCGTGGGAGTTTTGCCATGGATCCCCCTCCGGCATGCTACAGTCCAGGTGTTAGTCCCCTTGAAACAACTTTCCCGTCACTATTGTGGCCAGAAAGAGTCCCTATGGGTTTTGAAATTCGCCTGCCCATTGAAGTCTATGGGGTTCGCCAATGTTCGCCTGTTCGCGAACATTTGCAGGAAGTTCGCGTTCGGTGTTCGCGAACCCAAAATTTGATGTTCACGACATCACTAATTAGGTACCATGATTGTCCAGATGATATACCATTTTATATATGGTGGAAGTCAAGAGTAAATTCATTTAACCAAAAAAGGGAAAAGGAAAGAAAGAGAACTCCTATAGCCAAAACCCAATCAAACTGTCTTAAATACATATACTAGAATATAGACCAGCAAAAAGCAATATCAAATCAAATTTATTATTTATCAATTCATATTAAAAAAAAATACAAAAAATATACTGTATAAAACAATAAAATACAGTATGTATCCCAAGATTATACATCACAATTAGAGTATAGTTTTACTGCAAAGTTGCAAATATATACATAGAACCAGTTGCAATATCGTAATCAAATGATTATAGAAAATGATGACATCATAGAGACTATGAAATAATAATAAAATATATAAAGTGCCAATACTATTTACTGTATAAAAAAGATAAGCAAAAAAAAATACACAAAATTAATATACTGTAATGTATTTTATTATAATTCATAATCACAGTATCAAATGAGTATATGTGCAATAATAAGCAATAAAGTGCAATTATATAAGGTGCAATAACAATAACATGAAAGGAGTATCAGCAATATTATAATAAAATACAGGTATTAATCACAAAAGTGCATGTGCCATTTTATAAAGTGCTTAGCTCTATGTAAAATCAGAATATGTACATACAAAGTAAGCATAAACAGGACTCCTATAGCTTATCTGTATGGTAGTATTGGAGGCCACCACTGACTCCCTAAATGAAAACTACACTATCTAAAGAATCAAGTCCCTAACAACTTCTGATTTATGTGGTGGTACAGGGGATCCAAACTCTAACTGCCTGGGGTAAATCGAGATACACTCCCTCACTGCTCTAACAGAGAAATATAATCAGATCATATAATAGATACAAAAGTCCTTAGAGAAATACAAAACCTCCCTTCCAATCAGGAGCGCAGTAACACAACCAGCTTATGACGTCATCACACAGGGACCATACTGGAACTACAGCCGACACGCAAGTTTCGCGTGCTCACTTCTTCTCAGGCTGATGATTGTAGGATGAAAAGGAGTGCCTTTAAATAGGCCAGTAATGAACAGCCAGGTTAACCCTTTGTTATCTTGTTCTCTATATAGATCACAGACATCATCAGATCACCTGAAGAAAACAAAAGAAGAAAAAAACAGTCAAAGTGAAAATACATGGACATATAACACTGTAGAGAAACACTGTAATAGAGTGGAAATATATGTGAATATCCAATGAATCTCATCCACCATAGAAACATAGATAATTATCGTATTTACTCAAATCTAATGCTCATGTTTTTCGTGAAAAATCGGGTTCTAAATTTGGAGTCCGCATTAGAATCGATGGCACACTAGATTCAATCTTTTAAACCCTTTTTCGGGGGTTAAAACATTGAATCTAGTGCGCCATCGATAACATTGCATTACCTGTACGTGTGATGAGGGGAGTAATAAAGAACAAATAGTGCTTATATTGTTAATTATCAGAATGTTAATTGTTGATTTGTCGTTATTACTGTTATTTACCAGTATATTGTAAATGTTGTAATTACTGTTAATTACTTGTATGTTGTAACACTATATGTATGATGCAATATGATCATATTGTTGTACTGTAGTGTAATTTATAATAAAACTACCAAAGGTTGGTAAGATAAACTCACTGTTCGGTACTTCTTGTACAAATGACAAATCTGCATTACATTTGCCAGCAAAAAACATTTTTTTGATTCATGGGTTCCAAATTTGGAGTGTGCATTACATTCAATGGTGCACTAGATTTGCATAAACACGGTATAATACTAAGGGATCACAAATAACAGAACATCAATTCTTATGTAGCAAGTATTAATCAAGAAAATAAGGAGGCAATACTGGTATTCATTAATATCATATAAGTCCCATTAAACATACACATAGAAAGATCTCATATTGTTTTCTAAATTATTGCATATTTACATCTGCTTATGAAATCCTTAATAAAACTATTATTTATCAACATCTCCTCTTTCAATTCATGTGTCATTAATCTCTTATCATAAACTAAATATATATATTATATTGTATCACCACTAACATACTGGAATGTATCCTTGATCTGTTACACATTTTATTATATCCATAATTCAAAATATTAATTAATAGTCAGTCAACAAACTGAAATCTTTTAGGTGGAAGAAAAAAAAAAAGAAAAATAATGTGGTTGCATAAGTCTGCACACCCTCTTATAACTGGGGATGTAGCTGTGTTCAGAATTAAGCAATCACATTCCAAATCGTGTTAAATAGGAGTCAGCATACACCTGCCATCATTTAAAGTGCCTCTGATTAACCCCAAATAAAGTTCAGCTGCTCTAGTTGGTCTTTTCTGAAATTTTCTTAGTCGCATCCCACAGCAAAAGCCATGGTCCACAGAGAGCTTCCAAAGCATCAGAGGGATCTCATTGTTAAAAGGTATCAGTCAGGAGAAGGGTACAAAAGAATTTCCAAGGCATTAGATATACCATGGAACACAGTGAAGACAGTCATCATCAAGTGGAGAAAATATGGCACAACAGTGACATTACCAAGAACTGGAGCTCCCTCCAAAATTGATGAAAAGACGAGAAGAAAACTGGTCTGGGAGGCTACCAAGAGGCCTACAGCAACATTAAAGTAGCTGCAGGAATATCTGGCAAGTACTGGCTGTGTGGTACATGTGACAACAATCTCCCATATTCTTCATATGTCTGGGCTATTGGGTAGAGTGGCAAGACGAAAGCCTTTTCTTACGAAGAAAAACATCCAAGCCAGGCTACATTTTGCAAAAACACATCTGAAGTCTCACAAAAGCATGTGGGAAAAGGTGTTATGTTCTGATGAAACCAAGGTTGAACTTTTTGGCCATAATTTCAAAAGATATGTTTGGCGCAAAAACAACACTGCACATCACCAAAAGAACACCATACCCACAGTGAACTGGTTAGCTGGAACTGGGGCCTTAGTTAAGATACCAGTCAATATTGGCACAAAACCTTCAGGCTGCTAGAAAGCTGAACATGAAGAGGAACTTCATCTTTCAGCATGACAACAACCCAAAGCATACATCCAAATCAACAAAGGAATGGCTTTACCAGAAGAAGATTAAAGTTTTGGAATGGCCCAGCCAGAGCCCAGACCTGAATCCGATTGAAAATCTGTGGGGTGATCTGAAGAGAGCTGTGCACAGGAGATGCCTTCGCAATCTGACAGATTTGGAGTGTTTTTGCAAAGAAGAGTGGGCAAATCTTGCCAAGTCAAAATGTGCCATGCTGATAGACTCATACCCAAAGAGTGCTGTAATAAAATCAAAAGGTGCTTCAACAAAGTATTAGTTTAAGGGTGTGCATACTTATGCAACCATATTATTTTATTTTTATATTTTTTCTTCCCTCTACCTAAAAGATTTCAGTTTGTTTTTAAATTGAGTTGTACAGTTTATAGGTCACTTTAAAGGTGGAAAAAGTTCTGAAATGATTTATCTTTGTCTCGTTTTTTTACAGCACAGAAACCAGACATTTTAACAGGGGTGTGAAGACTTTTTATATCCACTGTATAATCATTTGACGACATTGCAACTGGCTCTATGTATATATTTGCAACTGCAGTAAAACTATACTCTAATTGTGACATAATTTGGGGATACATACTGTATTTTATTGTTTCATACGGTATATATATTTGTGTTTTTAATATGAATCAATAATTAATACATTTGATTTTATATCGCTTTTTGCTGGTCTATATTCTAGTATATGTATTTAAGTGACAGTTTGATCAGGTTTTGGTTAGAGGAGTTCTGTTTCTTTCCTTTTCCCTTTTTTGTTAAGTGGTATGCTTTATGTCAGAAAATTTAGCAGCTTCCTGGTAAATAAAGTCATCTATCCTCATCACTCTTATAATGGCAGCAGCTGTGTCTGATCTTTAACAGTAAGTGTAATATTCAATACTGCTTTTTTTTAAATGATTGAATATGAATGTTATCAATGATTAATGTCTAAAATACCTGGTTCATGTCAATAAGGCTTTACTGTAGTCCTTTAATGACAATAGGATGTATCCATAGTTCTCTTATGATGTAGATACAGAATCATTTCTCAGATTTTATTTGGCTTTGCCAGGAAACAGAACTCTGGACTATCAAAAAAAAAATACAAGGAAGAAAACTAGAGAGAGCTGGGCTTCTGGTTACTGCTGGGCAGAGTCTACATGCTCCTGAAGTGTGCAGGGCTGAGAACATATGTAAGTGAGGAAAGAGAGACGCACCAAGAAAATAAAAAATCCACATCCATGGAGAGCAAAGGCAGAGGACTGCATTCACTAAGAGTATGTAGTTTATCAATGATCAGTGAATAATTAAACCATAGAGCTCATCTTAATATGGCAGTACAGTGCACCTTTAAATAACAAGAAATTATTGATTCAGGAGATGGTGCAATGAGCTTCTTATACATTATGACAGGCTACCAGTCTCCACAGGGTTTGGATCCTGAACTTATGATGTATTAACACAATTACAAGACGTTTTAAATGTTTTTTCAAATTTACTATATTATTTTTACCAGTAATACAAAATGACACACCAAAATAAATAAAATAAAATAACAGGCTTAGCTCTCACCGGACTACTACTTATAATGTGACAGTTCCCTCATGTTCAGATCATCCTCTCAGCTAAACCTGGATGGAGCAAAAACAAAATTTCCAAAAACGTTCTTAATTAAGTCCAAGTTTTTCACTCTGCTGCTGGTCACTCATTAGCTCCATGCTGCTGTATCTCTGTCTGTGGCTTTCTTCAGTTTCAGATTCCTTCAACACAACCAGAAGGGCGGTGGTGTCTGACTCAGATAGCAGCTGACTCTCTGCTATCAATCAGTGTCAAACACTATGACACTTTGAACTTGTTGGGTTCCCTCCTCAGCTCTTTCTGCAGGGTCTCCAACTCTGCCTTTTTAGGGTCATCATCTTCACCTTCACTATGGGACAGAGACTTCCTGGGCTGTTTCTCTACCTATTTTTCATTGCGGTCTACTTCATAGTCCTGAAAACTGTCCTGAGCACATGGTTTACCAAGACAAATGACCTGTCTCTTTCTGTTCCAGATGCTCCAATATGCTGATAATTCTCAAAAAACTGTATCAGCTTCATATGCCAAACTTGCTTCTCTTCTGGTATATTAACCTTCACAGGCTCTGTCATGCCCAGGGGGACCCCTGGACAGTAGAGCTGTTAAAATGCTATGGGCCCTGGGCTAGAAAAAGTTAATACTATGTGATGTTATACAATATTGAGTAATTTCCCCCATTTTGTAAAATATTGTGTCATGGCCACATGGATGTTGGGTCTATTGCAACCATGATGGCATGGCTAGGGTTAAATATGGTTTAATGTTTCTATACTGCTAAGTAATATTTCCCCCATGTATACTGCAACCTGTGTAAATGTTGAATATGATCATGTTTGTTTTTGAAATGTAGGGTTTTCCTTGGGTGTTACCATAAAACATGTTATGTGGTACACCCAGGGACAGGGGCCTCAAGTTAAGGGGATCTCTGTTCAGGAGTATGGAGAAAGTTCAGTGGACCAGGGAGACTGGCAGATGCCAGGGAACAATGGATAATCAGTTAAGAAAGGGTTGCTGAGATGCGATAAGCCTTTATTTACCTTGCCGCTCACATGTTTATGGTTAGCTGTAGAAGGGCATGTACACAGTCAGACATGATGTCTCCTCCATTGTTCTGACTGATGACACTCTGGAAGGCTGGAATCAAATAATGGATTATGCTAGTCCAGGTTATGGACAGTGAGGATTGGTTAATCCTATGTGTATCTAAGGCTGTGGCTTGTTGTGATTGGTTCCTGTTTTCCATAAATGTACTGAATTGTTCCATTAAGGTTATGCTTTGTTTAACTCTAAATAAACATGGCATATGTGTAATTCTAGAGGGAAGACTTTTGTTTATTTTTCTGAGCTAATCACTTGCTGGTATTGTGATTTCCCTTCTGGGTCTTGTGTTCCTGTATCCTGATGACTGATGTTCCTGAGCTAAATAAGCAGGCTGGGTTCTTAGATATCCAAATCCATTATAATCCAAGGAGTTTTCCTGTAAGCTGAAAGTAGGGGATTATGGGGTGTACATGGTCCCCTTATCCCTGGGTTGTGACAAGCTCCACAAGCATGGTCTATTCCAGGGATACTTTTTATCTCTTCTAGGATGTGCACCTCATCTGTTCACAACAGGCATCCGTGGTATTGCTCTGCTAGGAAGGATGTCTCACAATATTGGTTTTGCTGATATGTATTCAGCTATGTAGTGGCGTCAGGCTTAAATTCAACACATAGGCTAGCTCCTGTTTTAGGGACATTTTGAGCCTTGAGTTTCTAAAAAATACATTTTGATTTCAGCATTCTCAGCTTTTACCAACTTTTCTTCCTCTTTTAACTGTTTTTCTTCATCTTTTTTCTGTTTTTCTTCTTTTGCTTTGTCCCAAAGGCTTCCAGTTTTTCATTTTTCTTCTCTTTCTTCAGTCACAGCTTCTCCTCCTCAATTTGATGCATATCCAGTTCACTGTTCTTGTGATAGATATCTTGATGCATATACAGCTGAAGAATGTTCTCTGTCTTGATCCTCCATGAATAACCCTGTTAGTAAAATGTTCTTCCTCCTCCTGTCTCTCCTGTACCTACTCCTACTCTGTGTTTCAAATATTAGCTCTCTGCAGACATCAATCTACACAGGTCCAGGAGGTCAGTATCAGTCTCTTCTGGACAAGCATTGCACCAACTGTGTCTCCATATCAGAGAGATAGGCCACCCTCTTGTGGAGTATGTAACAGCAGCTCCTTCTCTATCAGAGCTGCTTCCCTCTCCTTCAGGGAATATTGTATCTTGTGTAGCTGTGTGAAGCTGCTTCTCTCTGAGATAAGCGATTAGTGAGGAGATCTCGCTCCATTGTGCTACAGCTCTCGCACAACTTGGCCTTTCAGCTTATACGAGGGAGGACTTTCCCTCTGCTTCCAGATAAGGCACCTTGCTGCTCCCCAACACAACCTTCCTCCTCCACTAAGGAATGTAATTTGGCATCATCCTCATACCCCTCATATTAGCAGCAATTGCCTTGCTAATGGGGCTTTTTCAGTCCCATCATTATGAAGTCCATTTCTGCTTCTTGCTGTGCTTTCCATGTCCAGAGTGCTCTGTATTATGGCTGCCTGAAAAAGAGAGCTGTTAGGATACTTTACGATTTATAGGGACCCATGTCCATGCTCTGCTTCAAATGTCTTCACAGGGATGGTGGTTCCTCTTTCACCAGCTCAATCTCCAGATCCTCATCTTCCTCGTCATTTACTTTAGGAAGTATTCTGGTTTCCTCATCAAAATCAAGACAATCATCCTTTGAAAGAACACCGGCTGCAATCATCTGTTTGTATTCCATTTTCTCAAAGATCTTTGTCAGGCATTTCCTTTAAATATTGTCATCCTCCACCTCGGGAGCATTCACTAGGGAAAGGTGGCTGTATATGTCCGGGTTTATTATGGAGGCCTCTTCATTGCTATTTCCCATAAGGTTTCTACATTGGTTTGGGTCCAAATCTTCCACAGTGTCTTGATCAACATCATTGATATTGAAGTGGTTTTGCACCCATTGAGTGACAAAATTTTGTCCTTTTCTCTTTGAACTTTGCTCACATCATCAGCCACATTTGCAATTCATCTTTCCGCATCAGGTTTCTTCCACAACCCCTCAACAGGGAAGCTGCATCCTATACTTGGGTAGAGAAGCATGGCACTTGGCTAGAGAGAAGCATGCCACTTCTCAGAATCCCATCTATGTCTTTAATACGGAAGGTCTTATGTCCAATAGCTGTTCCTTAAAATAACAATGCGTGTTCTTCCTGTTCAAATATTCAATGAGTGGAATCTCGGTTCTCGGATACCTCTGGTAACTCCAACTCTATTAAAGATCTCTTCTTTCAGATCAACATAATTCATTGCCTTTCCCTCATCTAAAACTAAGGCTTTCCGAGCTTAACAACATAAGTAAGGGGCAAGGACAGTGGCCCAGTGCTTTTGCGGCCAAATAAGCTCAGGAGGAACATTATCCTTACTTGTCATTTTCCATAGGAAGAGATTGGGTTTTGTGCTTCCACTTTTCTCTGAAGTTGCATTAGTGTTTGCAGACCTCAGGTGCTGCAGCTGGGCTTCTTATGCTGCCAAATCTTTACTTATAAGGCTCTTTCCGCTTCTGCTTGTCTTAGCCATTGCTCTGTAGTCTCTCTCCAGCATGCAGTGGTTTGTAACGTATGGGCTGTTTTTTTTACTGCTTGTCTCAACAATTTCTGAGTATTCTCTTGCTGCCTTGCAGTGGCTTTTACTAGGGCTTTCACAAGTTCCTCCATCTTAAATCCACTTCTAACTCCTGGCCTTGTTTCTGGAACTTTTGATTGAGGCACATAATTACGGGATGCATTAAATGCCTTTCCAAACTCTCAGTTATCCGACACCCAGGGGGATTGCCATATGCCGGATAACTATAGTTTCCGGTTGCTTGAGAGAATCTATTAAAATAGGCCTAATTAACCCTATATCCCACACAAAACCATACAAAATGTATTTAATTGCTACTGCTAACTAAATACATTAATTAAAAGCAAAATAAAACATGCAGAAACAAAGTTAATTTTAACAAAGCATTTTATTAGACATTACATACATTAGATTGGCTCTTCCAGGCAGAGGCTACCGATGGGCTCCTACAGGGTCAGGATCCACTTGGGCACTTCCAGGCTGCAGATTGCTTGAGCTTCCTGTGCTGCAGGGTCACTTCCTGTTGCTTCAAGTGCTGGTTAGCTGAGAGTTTCCGGATAGCGGGGAATGAAGGCAGAGGCTTGAGAGTTCGGATGCTTAGGTTCAGGAGTTTACTGTATATTATATTGACCAGTAATACAAAATGACACACCAAAACAAATAAATGAAAAATAACAGGCCTAGTTCCCACCGGAGCACTACCTATACTGTGACAGATCCCTCAGTTAAACCTGGATGAAGCAAAATTATTTTGTTGTTGTTTAGTTGTTCAGTTGTGTCCGCAGCACGCCAGGCACATCTGTCAGCCACTGCCCTTCTGAGCTCCCTCAAGCTTCAATGACCTCATCCTTCCATCTCCACCTTTATCCTCCCCTTCTGTGTGTGCCTTCAGTCTTTGCCAGCACCAGAGCCTTCTTTAAGAAATCCTTTCTTATAATATGGCCAAAATATATCAGCTTCATGATCAAATCTCCCACAGTTTGGCTTAATTTCTTGTAGTTTTGATTAACTGTATCTTCTTGCAGTTCCCAGGGACTTTAAGCAGTTTTTCCCAACATCACGATTAGAAGGCTCAACATTTATGGTTCAGCACTTACATCAGTTACTACTTGGAATACCATAGCTCTAACTATGTGGATCTTTGTTGATAGTGTATTATCTTTACTTTTTACTAGCTTGTCCAAGTTTGCCACAGTTTTCTGCCCAGAAGCAAACTTTTTTATTTTATTTCATGGCTGTCACACTCTGAGGAGATATAAGGGGCCCAGGAAAATAAAAATCTGTCACTGCCTCCACTTCTGCTCCATCCAGGAACTGAGATTAAGGTTTGCCATGATTCTCATCCTTTTAACATTGAGCAGCAGGTCAACTTTTGCACTCTCTTCTTTTACCCTCAGCAATAAGTCCTTTAGTTCCTCCTCACTTTAAGCCATCAGAGTAGTATCATCGGTATATATGAGGGTGTTGATATTGCTTCCAGCAATATGGATTCCGGCTTTGGATTTATCCAGTCCAGCCTTACGCATGATGTATTCTGCATATAAGTTAAATAAATAAGGTGACAATATACAACCTTGTCACACACCTTCCCCAATCTTGGCTTTACACTGGTTATAACAAAGGACAGAAACTGACAAGAGTGATAAGAGTGATAAATGATTTTCTCGACTTGCTGGATCCAAAATACATATAGCTGGCCTTAGCAGATTATATTATACCACATTATCAAAACAACCATATAATAGCATATATTTTGTGGAATAACAGTGAGCAAGGGCAGTTGTAGAATGATTGGGTTAAATGAAAACTCTTATAAAATAGTAAAATATGTATCAGTTTTAAAAACACTATTTTTTCAGTACTATGTTTGATGATGTAGAGCAGTATTGATGAATTCCACGTCCCTTTAAGCTTAACAGATTTCATCAAGTTCAATGGTCAACTCAGCCATGCAGAGAACATCATCGAGTCTCAAAGCAATAAAGAATGTCTTGAGAATACAGATGTAGTTCATGGCGAGATAAAAATTGTAGCTATCCCTGGCATGGATATTAACCCAGCAGGTGACCTAATACCAGAGGACAGATCTCCCTCCATGGCTTTTACCTTCCAAAGGTCTGAAACCACTTCATTTCTTGCTACAATACTTGTGCCTTGGAATGGCTTTATAATTTGGTAAGCATTTCCCAGAATTCAAGATGGTTCTTACATTGTAATTTTAAACAATTCATGATATACAATGTATAAGGGGTGAGAGAGATATTGTCAATGCTTAGAGCACAGTGTTAAAATTGGTGCAATGAACACATCACATATATAGTTGTCATAACTGCGGGTTGTCAAAAGTTGTTACTAACGCTGCGGCCCTCACAAAGGCGGCGCTCCATGCCAGCAACTGCAGACCTCACAACATTTACGGACTTACGAGACAAAAATACGAGACGCAGGACTTAGAAAAAAAAGCACTATGACTTCGCAAAATTACAACTTTAACGGCCGACCTGCGCAAACCTCAAAACATTCAAAACACAATAAATACACACAACAAAAACATAAAAAGCTTACCCACAGCAAGGGGGGGGGGGGGGGGGGCACCCAGGACCTCTGCAAAGTTACACCTTGATTTAAATCCAGAGTTTAGACACCCGAAAATCCCCTAAGCGAGAGAAAAAATGGCCGGCGAAAAAAACGAAAAAGAGTCTACAGCACCCTGAACACGAAAACACCACCAAACACATACGGATTTTCCGAAAAAGCCGGACGAGATCCAAGAACAAGGACGCTAAATCAGCCACAGCCGGGTACCTCACATTAGGCGCTATTTTAGAACACTAACTTACAGAATGCGGAAGTACACACCTACCCTAACGGATTTTCCTTGCGCACGCACACTATTACACTACACACTGCACACATTGCTCACACTTACACCTCAGCTCCACAGCACTCAAAACACACACCATTGTATGCTGCAGCAACATGAAAACAGATTGTCAGCTCTTCAACACAATGCTTCCTGCATATATTACTTCAAAATAGGTAAAGTATATTCCTTTATTAATGTATTATTTAGTTCATTACCATACACCAAACAGCATTAGCTCACTTACAATTTGATTCCCGTAATTTTTTGACGAGCAATATTCTAGTTGATATATATTATACACTGGCAACTTGCCCGTCAAAAATGATGGGCAAGTTGCTAGTGTATAAAGGCGCTCATTGCAAGACTCTCCCCCCACCCCCGTGCATTTTAGTGGCCTCGCGATAAGTGTTACTACATTGGGTTAAGTGTTACTGCCTCAAGTTAGGTGTTACTGGGTTGCGTTAAGTGTTACTGGCTTCGGGCTCAGTTTTACTGCATTCAGTCTCGTTTTCGTCCTGTTACGTTTGTTCGGCGGACATTTTTTTTCTCACTTTAGCGATTTTCAAACCTGAGAAAACGCCAAATATGCTTCAAATTCACTTGCATCTTCACTCATTGGCACATTGTCTCTCCCCTTGTGCTGTGTGTAAGTTAATTTGAGGCATATTTGTCGTTTCTTCGTTGTCTTTAATGTTCCGTCATTCGGCCGTTAAATTTGTAATTTTGCGAGGCCGCAGTTGTACGTACGTGCTTCAGTCCTAAGTCCTACAAGGCTCTTGATGAGCTTATGCAGTTGCGGTGCGGGTCTCGGAGTAGCATGCCTCAACGGCTCGCCTTGCTTTATGAGGCCCGCCACGTTCCTGAGCATTACCACAACTATTACATGTGATTGATCAAGAAACAATATGTGCAATGGGTCTGTATAGTTTTACTACCTTGGGTTAAGTGTTGTGCAAACAAGCAACTGTAAAATAAGAGTATCACACAAAACATTGTCCTATACTTGCAAATAAATAAAATAACTTTTTAAAGATTTCAAGATCTCTCTGCAGTGAGTGTTTTTTTCATACAGTTAATGCAAATTGATTTCCTGTGAATGCATTATTACATAAAACGAAAAAGAAATAGAGGTGCTCATTCAGCTAACATTAATAGGTTAGTTCTATGGACATGATAATCCATTCAGAGAGCAGTCTCTTTTATCTTCACAGGGAGAAATATCCTGTAGTATATCAGTCTGGTCTCACCCAATAGAGTGATCCAGCCCTGAAATACCAGGCAATTCTAACCTGAAAAGACAAACCCCAGACGTACGTTTCAGCCTTCATTGGGCCTTGCCAGTAGGGTGTAACTGATGACTTCCTAAGGCACAGTGACCAAGGAGTCCATGTCTGAAGCACTAACAGATATAAAGAGGTGCTTTATTGTTATTGATAATTATTACACAAATAATCAAACATATCACATATCTGAGAAATGAAAATAAAAGACAAAAACAATCTCAGCAAATTAACCCTTTTTTACCAGGGGCTTGGAGACTGTTTAAGATCACATAGACCAGACTTATACTATATAAGCTATGATCATCACAGGCTAAACACTATGGCCCTTATGTTGATCCCCTATGCTGAAGATTACACCATGTTAAGAGCAAAGTTAATATCCCTAGCTTTGTTAATCACCCATTCCAGAAAAAATAAGAGAGAACTGCTACGAGTGACTGCGGCAAGCCAGAGACGAATGTTATGGCAAAGATTTCCATTGAGTTTTGCACTGACAAAAGATTACAAGTTACTCTGTTAAACATTTACACCCAAACACAATGCAAATAAGACTTTAAGATTCACTCACAAATCAGGGAAGTGCCTAACTACAAAAAGATAAATAAAATATTACAGGTACCAAAGACCACTCGCAAATGATTTTAAAACTATTGCAGCACTAGAAATAGAAAGTATGCAATACAAATGACTGTTTAACATTGATATTGGTACATATGTGAAATTAAAAACAATTCCGTTTCCACATGTGACCCATCAGACAAATGGAAACAGAAAATGTGACAAATGTGATAAATATATATATATATATATATATATATATATATATATATATATATAGTATACATCAATATGTTTGACTCATCACATATATGTTGGAACACCAACTCTTGGGGATATCACACCACCACATAACATATTACAATGCCCATGGGAAGACAGTACAGAACAGGTTAATACCAATCAGCAAACACACATGGACCCCAGCAAGTGCTATGAATCACTCACTTTTAAAGGGGCAGACACACCCCAAACAATAATCAACAACGGCAGTGATCATCACCTCACCACAGAACTGTACTGACTGTGATCATCTACGGCACATCCAGGGGAAGGTATGTCATCTACACATTAACCTGGGAGGGGGGATATGTCATTATGGGTAGCATGAGGCATGAAACACAGGACTGGCTGAAAACCATGCAAGATAAATGGTGGAGGTTAATGCCAAAGAAAGATCTATAGATAGCACCGACCCGGCACTGGATCTTCAAATGGATCATTTAAGGAACAGGCTGTTATAAGCATAGGGACATGGCCATATGGGGACATATTATGGGAAGGGTGGGTCACACTAATGTGATGAAGCTGTTCAATAAGACCTACAAACAAATGGAGGCAGTAGGGAGGCACATGGAGTACCAATCAAAGGGAATCATGGGTACACCTATCCTCTCAAGTACCACACCATTGCTGGTGTGCAAGTGGCAACATGTATACCAATAATGATCATGGGACAGTTAGTGATCGTCTTAATTTATTAATTAATCATTAAGTGGATTTTCCTTTACAGATAAAGGCTGATAAATTGCAGAGTGCACTAATTGTGGCCAGGTGAGAGGGGTATGGCTTGACTGTTTAACTAGTATAAAAGGTTTGTGAGCTGTTTTGGGGCCTGTTTACAAGTGGATTTTCCTTTACAGATAAAGGCTGATAAATTGCAGAGTGCACTAATTGTGTCCAGGTAAGAGGGGTGCGGCTTGACTGTTTAACTAGTATAAAAGGTTTGTGAGCTGTTTTGGGGCTGTTTACAAGTGGATTTACCTTACAGGTAAAGACTGATAAATTGCAGAGTGCACTAATTGTGCCCAGGTGAGAAGGCAGAAGTTAGTATAAACGGGAGAAGGGGCGAACTTGTGAGCTTGTGAACATTTTCGGTATCAGGTGCAGTTCTAGTGAAAGTGTAGGAGTTTAAATAGGGGTAGAGACTTCAAAGAAAAGGAGGGCAGATTTATAGTGCAAAGGGGGAAAACGTTATACAAATATAATATTTTATATTCTTTATTTTTCCCACTGACATTTTGTAGACAATAGTAATAATTATGAGTCAGTCCAGTGGCAACCTCACTCAGTGTACATCCAGTCATATGTATGCAATACTGGAACAGATGATCCAGGGTCCATACCTCTGTGACAGGTGTGAACATGTTGCCTCTCTGGAAGCTCAAATTGGAGATCTGGAGTGGAGAATTGCAGCACTTAGTGATATTGCTCCACTGGAAAGGGGGTTGGTGCTCACCGAATACAGTTTAGCTGGGCCTAGCATGGAGGGCGGAGCTGGGGCTAGTGAGGATGTCCAGGGAGGTAGCTGGGTTACAGTTACAAGGGGTAGCAGGGGGAACAGGGGGAACAGGAGGAGGCAGTCCAGTTCTGAGTTGGCAAACACCAACAGATTTGCCAGATTGATTGAAACTGTTGGGGATGTCCATTCGGGAATGGCAATGCCAGATAGAGCTGTTCCCTCTAACAGCCGGGAGAACAGTTCTACTGGAGGAGAGGGAGGGCAGAATAGGCAGAGCAACAGACAGGTTTTGGTTGTAGGGAACTCTATTATTAGGAAGGTAGACAGGGTGATTTGTCACCCAGATCCCAGCAATCGAACAGTTTGCTGTCTCCCGGGTGCTCGGGTTCGTCATGTTGTGGATCGGGTAGACAAATTATTGGGAGGGGCTGGAAATGAACCGGCGGACTTGGTACATATTGGTACCAATGACAAAGTTAGTGGAAGATGGAGTGTCCTAAAGAATGATTTTAGAGAACTAGGTAATAAGCTGAAGGCAAGGACCGCCAAGGTAGTATTTTCTGAGATACTACCAGTGCCATGTGCCAGCCCAAGGAGGCAGAAGGAGCTTAGGGATGTTAATGCGTGGCTAAAGATGTGGTGCACTAAGGAGGGGTTTGGGTTTTTAGAGCACTGGGCTGACTTCTCACTTCGGTACAATCTCTACAGTAGGGATGGATTGTACCTTAATGATGAGGGAGCTTTTGTACTAGGGGATGGGATGGTAGAAAGGCTGGAGGAGTTTTTAAACTAGTAGGTGGCGGGGAGGGACTAGATATAGGTAATGGGGTAGAAAGTGTAGAGGGTATAAGGGACGAATTAACAACTCATAGGGGAGGAGATGGAGGGAGGGGTAGTATAGTCAATAGGGAGGTAGTTCTAAGTAATTCAAGTACAGTGGCAGGCACTTCAGAACTACAGACTCATAACATAAGGTGTATGCTTGCTAATGCCAGAAGCTTGCCAGGAAAAATGGAAGCGTTAGAATTATTAGCAATTAATGAAAAATGGGATTTAATAGGCATTACTGAAACGTGGTGGGATGAATCTCATGACTGGACTGTTAATCTGGATGGTTATAACCTATTTAGGAAAGATAGAGGCAATGGTAAATGAGGAGGAGGGATTTGTCTGTATGTTAAGCCTGAATTTAAGCCTATAGTCAGAGAAGATATTTATGGTGGACCTAGTGATAAAGCTGAATGTTTGTGGGTAGAGTTAAATAGCGGAATAGCAAATTCCAAAAGAATATTAGTAGGAGTATGCTATAAACCGCCAAATATAGCTGAAAGTGAGGAAATACAATTATTGTTACAGATTGAAAATGCAGCTAAGCATGGTGAAGTTCTAATAATGGGAGATTTTAATTACCCTGAAATAAACTGGATAAATGAGACTAGCAGTTCAGCTAAGGGGAGCAGGTTCTTGAGAACACTCAGGGATCATTATCTGGCCCAAGTTGTACAAGAGCCTACTAGAAATGAAGCTATCTTAGATTTACTTATCACAAATAATATTGATATACAGTGGATATAAAAAGTCTACACACCCCTGTTAAAATGTCAGGTTTCTATGCTGTAAAAAAATGATACAAAGATAAATCATTTCAGAACTTTTTCCACCTTTAATGTGACCTATAAACTGTACAAACTGAAATATTTTAGGTGGAGGGAAGAAAAAAAAAAAAAGAAAAAGAATGTGCTTGCATAAGTCTGCACACCCTCTTATAACTGGGGATGTAGCTGTGTTCAGAATTAAGCAATCACATTCCAAATAGTGTTAAATAGGAGTCAGCATACACCTGCCATCATTTAAAGTGCCTCTGATTAACCCCAAATAAAGTTCAGCTGTTTTAGTTGGTCTTTCCTGAAATGTTCTTAGTCGCATCCCACAGCAAAAGCCATGGTCCACAGAGAGCTTCCAAAGCATAAGAGGGAGCTCAATGTTAAAAGGTATCAGTCAGGAAAAGGGTACAAAATAATTTCCAAGGCATTAGATATACCATGGAACACAGTGAAGACAGTCATCATCAAGTGGAGAAAATATGGCACAACAGTGACATTACCAAGAACTTGAGCTCCCTCCAAAATTGATGAAAAGACGAGAAGAAAACTGGTCTGGGAGGCTACCAAGAGGCCTACAGCAACATTAAAGGAGCTGCAGGAATATCTGGCAAGTACTGGCTGTGTGGTACATGTGACAACAATTTCCCATATTCTTCATATGTCTGGGCTATGGGGTAGAGTGGCAAGACAAAAGCCTTTTCTTACGAAGAAAACATCCAAGCCAGGCTACATTTTGCAAAAACACATCTGAAGTCTAAGCATGTGGGAAAAGGTGTTATGGTCTGATGAAACCAAGGTTGAACTTTTTGGCCATAATTCCAAAAGATATGTTTGGCGCAAAAAAAACACTGCACATTACCAAAAGAACACCATACACACAGTGAAGCATGGTGGTGGCAGCATCATGCTTTAGGGCTGTTTTTCTTCAGCTGGAACTGGGGGCTTAGTTAAGATAGAGGGAATTATGAGCAGTTCCAAATACCAGTCAATATTGGCACAAAACCTTCAGGCTTCTGCTAGAAAGCTGAACATGAAGAGGAACTTCATCTTTCAGCATGACAACGACCCAAAGCATACATCCAAATCAACAAAGGAATGGCTTCACCAGACGAAGATTAAAGTTTTGGAATGGCCCAGCCAGAGCCCAGACCTGAATCCAATTGAAAATCTGTGGGGTGATCTGAAGAGGGCTGTGCACAGGAGATGCCCTTGCAATCTAACAGATTTGGAGTGTTTTTGCAAAGAAGGGTGGGCAAATCTTGCCAAGTCAAAATGTGCCAAGGGCAGATTTTAACAGTCTAAGGGCAGCAATAGAAAGTATAGAGTGGGACAGAGAACTGGTAGGTAAAAATACTGACCATAAATGGACAACATTTAAATCCTTACACATCGGCATATACCGTGTGGGAATAAAAGTAAAAGGAGTAAATCCCATCCAATGTGGCTTAACAATGATTTAAAGATCAAGATACAGAGTAAAAAACAGGCATTTAAATTATACAAACAAGAGGGGACAGAGACTGCTTTACAGGAATATAAGGAAATCAATAATGCTTGCAAAAGGGCAATTAGACTGGCTAAAATAGAAAATGAAAAATTAATTGCAAAAGAGAGTAAGACTAACCCTAAAATATTTTTTAAGTATATTAATGGGAAGAAGGCAAGGAAGGAAGCTATAGGAACATTACAATGTGAAACAGGCCGTCTGATAATTAGTGACCAAGAAAAGGCAGATGAGCTAAATAGGTTCTTTTCCTCGGTATACACAAGGGAGGTACCAGTGGTTGGGACACGGCAACATAATGGGGCTACACTACCTTTGCCAAATAATTGGTTAACACAGGAAGTAATCCAAAAGAGGTTGGAAAAAATAAATGTTAATAAAGCCCCGGGTCCTGATGGAATACATCCAAGGGTACTAAGGGAACTGGGTTCTGTAATAGCCAAACCATTATATTTAATTTTTCAAGATTCACTCAACACAGATGACTGGAGAAAAGCTGATGTGATACCTATATTTAAAAAGGGAGCAAGAGCAAATCCGGGGAATTATAGACCAGTGAGCCTCACTTCTGTAGTGGGGAAGCTTTTAGAAGGGTTAATAAGGGATAATATACAAGAATATGTCTATTTGAACAGGATTATAAGTAGGAGTCAACATGGATTTATGAGGGATAGGTCAAGTCAAACAAATCTAATTAGTTTTTATGAGGAGGTTAGTAGGAACCTGGATCAAGGCAACTAAGTGGATGTAGTCTTTTTGGATTTTGCAAAGGCTTTTGATACAGTGCCACATGGGAGACTATTGTGCAAACTAAGAGATACAGGAGTTGCAGTAAATATCTGCTCATGGATTGAGAGCTGGCTTAAAGACAGGAAGCAAAGGGTTGTTGTAAATGGAACATACTCCGATTGGACTAATGTGGTAAGTGGAGTTCCTCAGGGTTCAGTATTAGGTCCTCTCCTTTTTAACATATTTATTAATGACTTAGAGGTAGGATTGGAGTGTGGTGTCTCCATTTTCGCTGAAAAGTTGTGCAAGGTAATTAAATCAGATATTGATGTGCTTTCCCTCCAAAGGGATTTACATAAAATTTAAGAATGGGCATCTAAATGGCAGATGAGATTTAATACGAATAAATGTAAAGTTATGCATCTGGTAAGGAAAAATAGCCATGCAATTTATAATCTTAATGGAGCAAATCTAGGTCTATTAGATATTGAAAGGGATTTGGGAGTGCTTGTGGACAACCACCTAGGTAACAGTGCTCAAAGCCAAGCAGCAGCTGCAAAGGCAAATAAAATATTAGCATGTATTAAGAAGGGTATAGAAGCCAGGGAAGCAAATATAATTCTGCCATAAACAAATCCCTACTACGCCCTCATTTGGAATATGGGGTACAATTTTGGGCACCACTTCATAAAAAGGACATTTTAGAGCTGGAAAAGGTACAGTGGAGGGCAACAAAACCAATAAGGGGAATGGAGGGGCTAAGTTATGAAGAAAGACTAACCAAATTAAACTTATTTTCTCTAGAAAAAAGGCGTCTAAGAGGAGATATGATTACCTTATATAAATACATCTAGGGTCAGTGTAAAGATTTGTCAAGGGAGCTTTTTGTGCAAGAGGTTTTCAACTTACTAGAGGACATCCCTTGAGGTTAGAAGTAAAAAGACTCCACCTTAAAGAAAGAAAAGGGTTCTTCACAGTAAGGGTGGTTAATCTGTGGAATTCTCTACCAGAGGAGGTGGTGACAGCGGATTTGATAGATAACTTTAAAAGGGGATTGGATTTATTTCTAATTAAAAAGGGAATTCAGGGTTATCATGGAAAATTAGAGAGGCAGTATTGATCCATGGAGAAGTCCGGTCGCCGGTGTCTGGGATCAGGAGGGAATTGATTTTTTTTATACAACTAATTAATTAATAGTTAATCCGCATATTGCAGATCAGAGGAGATCTTAAAAGGTTGAACTTGATGGATTGAAAGTCTTTTTTCAACCTTAAATACTATGTAACTATGTAATAAATTACACGTCATATAGTTAACAACCCTTTGGGTGGAACGGTGAGGCCCATCAGTGTCACAATTTATATGTATCAAAGTATTAACAACCAATAATCACTATTGATATTGTTCAACCATGCTTTAGAAAATAGGAATGATAACAATTAAACAACACATATTTCATATATTAAGACATGTGACCACTTTTAAACCATGCTTGTGTCATTGGAAAGTTCTGGAATCATACAATGCATGAAAGACACAGAAACATGGGCAACAGTATAACAATATCATTGTTTATTGTATACACATATACATGTATAAACATATCTGACCATGCATTGATATCATGGGTATGGTTTGTGCGGATCCAACAGGACAAGATGCTGCAAAAAATGGCAAAAGTTAAAGGGGTAAAGGTAATATGGTACTATAATAATAAAGATGCATAGCACAAAATCTGCTACACCTCAATAACCATAATCAGATGAAGAAAAATCTCATCAGTCTAAACTCTAAATTATAGAAGTAACCAGTAATGTCCATATCACATACATCATGTCTTCATCTGCTCCATTAAACAGATGCTTACAATCCTGGATTATGGGTTATATACCACTGTATGTACTGTACAGTGGTAAATACTGTAACTGTAACAATAAACCAACTTACCTGAACTTCATCCACAAGCTGTGCAAACTATCTGTCAACTGAAATCACATGCTATCACCATGAGTAATGATGTGGCATCGCACAAGGAATGCTTAGCTGTGACCACAGTCAGTGGGGCCAGAGTACTATCACCATCTCTTTATGAGATTTTAACTCATGTATTAATGCTGCCTTAGAATAACTAACCAGTTCTGGACTCACACCATATCTGCATTGGTATGAGTTACTTAATATCAAACATGTGTTAGTAAACATGACATATGATTATTTAATGGCAGCTGAAATCATTCTGCAAGGGGGATGTCATTGATGGAATGGCTATCTGATAGCTGCTGTGTATATATTTCACTCACATTATGTGGTGGCACTGCTTGCAGATGAAGAGGATGACTTCACTGACCTGAATTGTGCCTACAATAAATAAATAAAAATAACAACAAGTAATTGGTAAGGAAAAAAAATAGAGACTGCACAATTTCTTCTCAATGACATTCTTCAGTGATCATCTTTGGGTAAAATATAAAACTTAACCCTACATATCCTCAGAGAAAAGTATCATGGACCATGTGATTGATGGAGGGTTGCCATCTGCTAACAAAATACCACCATCACATAAGTCATGATCCTATACTCTGTAGCCAGGCTTGATTATGTTAACACTTGGATCAATAGATTGTCACTGAGGAGTGCTATTGAGGTCAAATTATAGATGCAGCCCCTATCACCTCCTCCACCTTGTGACAGGGCCCTCATCCCCTGTGCAACTGTGCCGAGTGCCTAGTCTAGGGGGCTGCAGGCGGAGGTATCCCCCTCTTGAGGCAGCAGCACTGGTGAAGGTCGAGGCATGGAGGGAGGCAAGGAAGGGCTCAGCTGCCAGTGTGCTGTGGAGGCCCAGGCCTGGAAGGAGGTAGCAGCCACAGTTACTGAGTTTGGCTTTGCAGATAGGGATGTGAGCTCTATAAGGCACCATTGCGCAGACAGCCGGACAATGGTCAGAATGATGGAAGAGGAGCCCAGAGCAGCAAGAGCTGCAAGTGGTGGCTGCAGATTGACTGTTCAGTGCAGCGAGTGGGAGAGGTTGCTGAAGGAGATAATGGAAGCAGGGACCGTCCCCAGGGCTTAAATAATATGGGCGCGGCACGGACATTGAGGAGTACCTCCACTCTCACCCTCCCTACGACTTCCTCCTACTCCACTTCCTTCCTCCCTTTCATTTCCTCTACTCCCCAGGGCCTCTTCTCTCTCCTCTCCACCTCTCCTCTCCTTGCTCCTCTCTCCATCTCAATCACAAAAATAATATAAGGTTAACTCAAATAAAGAATATATGTATATGTGCGATGTAAAATGTTTATGTTTTAGTTGTATTTTTTATCTGGTAGGGTATAGTGTGGGGATGGAAGTGTATGATTGGTCTGTCCTAGTTATACGTGTATTTCTGTGTATTTTATCCTATGTGTAAATATATTATCTGATATCAATATTTATGTTTATTGTAAAAATAAGTGTACAATAGTAAATAATTATCTAGAAAAAAAAAAAGAATATAAACCTACACTCCAATCTGTCACTTCTCCTGCACTCTGTCTCTCACTCTATCTCCAAAAGCCTTTATCTCCTGGGACTTGCATGCTCATTTGTAAACGTCTACAACACAATCAGCGCTGGGTTGTGAGGTTCGCAAATATATACAGTATGACTGTCAGTCGCTAATCTGTTGGCCATTTTGCATCGGCTCCTATGAGGATCTAAAATACATACATCTTGCTTTAACAGGTTAAACTATGCTTTAACATCAAAATAACCATACAAAATATATATTTTCTGAAAAAAAAAATCTTCACATGGATTTCAGAGATCTATTGTTCACATATAATTGCTGAAATGAGAGATTTTTATAATTTTCTGAGAAATATGGAATATGTTTACATAAAATTCCTCACACAATCTTATAAAAAATATAGCACCAAAATTAAAGTCTAATAACTCATACAGATCCATTATTTTGAAAGCACCCAAATTTGAAGACAGTATTAGGTTTTTTAACAGATGCAAATTTTAGTGCCAATGCAAAAATGCACATCATATGGTTAATTCCAGAATATCATAAGTACAGATCCTAAAAACAAAAACAAATAGCCAATAGATTTAAATGTAAAATATTTTTCATACATTTATTAACATTTTTAGCAAAAAATCTCATACAAGCCATTGCAAGAAAACTATGAGAAAACTATGAGAGCCTCTTATCTCTAAACATACGGTTTAGCTTTGGCTACGTTAGTTTATACGCAGATCCACTTCATAGGTGGTAATCACGAGTATGTTTTATTCCACACCACATCTTGTCTTTCTTCCCCATGGATTTATTTGGAGTATTTATCCATCACATTAACCTTCAATGTACTACAAAGATAATTCCCCCTACACTAACAATGGACCTCTTGGTAAATGCTGGGATGATGATAAAGTGGATGGGTGTTATGAAAAAATATTTCTGCCACAGGAGGTTACATCATCTAAACAATTGTTGTAATTAAATAAAGCTATTATTATTATTATTATCTTTATTTATATCGCGCCAACATATTCCGTAGCGCTGTACAGGTGGTTAGTACATGGCAAAAAACAAACTTAACACCTTAAAGAATGGAGGGCCCTGTTTTTGAGCATATAATCAAATGTACATAGTGCTTGTTTCCAAGACACGGACACACAAATGAAAAACTCGCAAACTTACAAGGGTTTAGGTGTGATACAAGAGGGTGACAAATACAAAATGGCAACGTGAATGCAATTTGTTTAATCAATTGGAAGGGTCTGTGAGCTGTACTGTAGATTGTGGGTGGGAGTGTTTTTAAGCCGTGGAGTGTGCAGTTGTAATTATAAAGGCTGAAGGTGATATGATTTTTTAAATAGGTGTGTTTTTAGTAATTTTTTAAAGGTTTTGAGGCAGGAAGTTAATCTAATGGAGCGAGGCAAGGAGTTCCAGATAGTAGGGGCTGCACGAGAAAAGTCCTGAAGACGGGAGTGAGAGGAGGTGATGAGAGAGGAGGAAAGAAGAAGGTCATTAGCAGAACGAAGGGGGCGGTTGGGAGAGTATTTTGAAAAAAGAGCAGAGATATAAGGGGGTGCACTGTTGTTGAGGGCTTTATGTGTTAGGGTCATGATTTTAAATTTGATTCGGGAAGCTATGGGAAGCCAATGGAGTGATTGACAGAGAGGAGCTGCAGACACTGATCGTTTGGTATTGAAGATGAGTCTAGCGGAGGCGTTCATTATGGATTGGAGGGGAGACAGACGAGAGATGGGAAGGCCAGCAAGAAGGGAATTGCAGTAGTCGAGTCGAGATATGATGAGAGAGTGTATTAGAATTTTAGCTGTGTCTTGTGTAAGATAATGACGAATTTTGGAGATGTTTTTTAGGTGAAACTGACAAGATTTAGTTATCGATTGGATATGAGGAATAAAAGAGAGGGCGGGATCCAGTAGAACCCCAAGACAACGGGCCTGGGAGGTGGGAGTGATGATGGTGTTGTCAACAGTGAGAGATATTTGCGGAGTGGAAGCTATAGTAGAGGGTGGAAAGATTAGGAGTTCAGTCTTAGACATGTTGAGTTTGAGTTGATGGGTAGACATCCAGGAGGATATGCTAGAGAGGCAGTTGGAAACTTGAGCTAAAAGAGAGGGGGATAGATCGGGTGCAGAGAGGTAGATTTGAGTATCATCTGCATAGAGATGATACTGAAATCCAAAGGATTTTATGAGGGTGCCAAGGGAGGAGGTGTAGATAGAGAAGAGGAGGGGGCCTAGGAAAGAACCTTGGGGAACGCCTACAGACAGAGGGAGAGGTGAAGAAGAGGTGCCAGGGAAGGAGACGCTAAATGTACGATCTTTTAGATAGGATGTGAACCATAAAAGAGCTGTGCCCTGGATGCCAAATGAACAGAGAGTTTGGATTAGAAGAGGGTGGTCAACTGTGTTGAAGGCAGCAGAGAGGTCCAGAAGAATTAGCATGGAGAAATTACCCTTTGATTTGGCAGTTAGCAAGTCATTGGTGACTTTTGTGAGGGCTGTTTCTGTTGAGTGTTGGGCACGGAAACCAGATTGGAAGGGGTCAAGAAGGGAATTGGAAGAAATAAATTGAGTGAGGCGATTGTAAACAAGCCGCTCAAGCAGTTTAGAAGCCAGGGGAAGTAGTGAGATAGGGGGGTAGTTGGAGGCAGAAGCTGGATCAGATGAGGGCTTCTTGAGAATGGGTGTAATTACGGCATGTTTTAAAGAGGATGGAAACCTGCCAGTGTTTAGGGAGAGGTTGAATAGATGTGTGAGAGCTGGGATAAGTGCGGTGGATAGGGGAGGAATTAGCTGTGAAGGAATAGGATCATGTGGGCATGTGGTAAGGTGAGAGGTTGATAGTAAAGTAGATACTTCATCCTCGGTAACAGGGTCAAAGGAATCCATAGTGGAGGAGGGATTGGGGAAGGGTAAATGTTGGGTGTTGTCGGCTTGTGGAAAGGATGGTGGGATAGGGCCAAGCTGGGAGGAGAGCTCATTTCGGATAGTTTCAATTTTAGTTTTAAAGTGGCTGGCAAAGTCATCAGCAGTTAGACAGGAAGGGGCAGGAGGTGGGGGTGGGCAGAGGAGGGTGTTAAATGTAGCAAATAAACGTTTAGGGTTGGAGGACAGGTTTGATAATAGTGAAGAGAAGTAGTGTTGTTTGGCAAGATTGAGGGCAGACAAGTAGGAGCGCAAGGTAAACTTGTAGTGGAGAAAGTCTGCTGAGGTTCGAGATTTCCTCCATAATCGTTCTGCAGTGCGTGAGCATCTCTGTAGATAGCGTGTTTGTGTAGTGTGCCATGGTTGTGGGTGAGAGCGAGGGCGTTTGCTTGTGATTATGGGGGCAAGAGAGTCAAGGGTGGAAGTTAGAGTATCGTTGTACTGTGAAGTGGCGATGTCAGGGCAGGCAAGGGTGGTGAGGGGGCTGAGAAGGGATTTTAGTACATTTGACAATTGTTGTGGGTTGAGTGCTTGCAGGTTTCTGCGTGTTCTGATGGCAGGATTTGAAGAAGGGTGGTGAGCGGAAGATGAGGTGAGGTTGCAAGTTAGCAGGTGGTGGTCAGATAGGGGAAGTGAGGAGATGTCAAGGTTGGAGATAGTGCAGAGATTAGTAAAAATAAGGTCAATGGAGTGTCCACCACTGTGAGTTGCAGAATCTGTCCATTGTGAGAGGCCAAGGGAAGAGGTAAGTGCAAGTAATTTTGCAGTTGTTGGGGAGGTGGGGGTGTCAGTGGCTATGTTGAAATCGCCAAGAATGAGTGAAGGTATGTTGGAGGAGAGAAAGTGAGGGAGCCAGGCGGCAAAGTTGTCCAGAAATTGAGAGGGTGATCCAGGCGGGCGATAGATCACAGCTACTCGCAGAGGGATGGGAGAGAAGATGCGGATAGTGTGGACTTCAAAAGATGAGAATTGGAGGGAGGGAACAGGGGGTATGCAGTGAAAAGTGCAGCGAGATGATAGTAGTATGCCCACACCTCCACCTTGTTTGTTCCCAGGTCTAGGAGTGTGGCTAAAGTGCAGACCACCATAAGAGAGTGCGGCAGGGGAGGCAGAGTCAGATGGAGTGAGCCAGGTTTCTGTGATAGCCAGTAAATTGAGGGAGTTGGAAATGAAGAGATCATGAATTAAGGTAAGTTTATTGCAAACAGACCTTGCATTCCAGAGGGCACAGGAGAAGGGCAAAGTAGATGGTTTGTGACATGTGATGGGTATTAGATTATGGGTGTTTTGGGCATTTGCTGCCCTGGGGACTCTGCGTGGCTGACAGCAGGTGGGAATGAGTGAGGGGCCTGGGTTAGGGGATATATCCCCACAAGCCATCAGAAGAAGGAGAGAGAGTAAAAGGAGATGGAAATAGGACTTACAGGAGCATTTCTGCTTCCCAGCTTTAGGGGAGGGATGAGATAGTGACTGGAGGAAGGAGAGGAGCTCATGGGAGCACAGAAGAGGAGAGGAGAGCAGGGAAGGTGAGATAGTTATATTATTGGAGACATGATGTGTAGAGACAGTATAAGAGAGTCTGAGAAAGAGGCAGGAGGTTATAATAAGGAAGGTGGTAATAGGCAACATAATGAAGCTGTGTAAGCAAGTATTCTTGAAGGGGGTGGTTAGAAGTGATAATCAGATGTCACTGATTAACCATGTGCAGGTAATTAGTATGCCTCAATATATTAAGTGTAAACAGGGGTGGGTGGGGACACCTTTCAGGTGGACTTTTGATGGGAGATGTTTCTTTGCAGTATGCTTTTAAAAGTGTCTATAAGACAGAACAAGGAGATATTTCAGGGGGAGGGTACATTGGAGCAGTAACATGGATCAGTGAACACAGAGCATTTCTGGTTTACAGATAAAAAATAGTATATTATGACAATAGTAGAACAATCTGACAGTAAAAAGTCTATCTCAGCAATTATCATAACACAGATATTAATTATAATAAATAGTCCTTTGTAAAAGTTGATATGGATCTGGTGAGCATCTGTTCTTCTGAAATTACCTTAGACTGCTTTCAGGTGGACTTCTGATGGGAGATGTTTCTTTGCAGTATGCTTTTAAAAGTGTCTTAGACTGATTTCAGGTGGACTTCTGGTGGGAGATGTTTCTTTGCAGTATGCTTTTAAAAGTGTCTTAGACTGATTTCAGGTGGACTTCTGATGGGAGATGTTTCTTTGCAGTATGCTTTTAAAAGTGTCTATAAGACAGAACCTATAAAGCTATATATGATAAACACATATAGTGTATCTGTATGTTATTTTACTTTAAAGGACCACTGTAGCATATTTACAAGTAAAGCTCATATGCTTGTTTGCTGTGCATAGACTATTAAAAACAGTATGCAGTTTGAAATAAAAAAAAAAAATTCTTAGCTTTTAAGCTGCCTGTTTTCTCCTGATCAGATATGTGTATATCCTCCTACCTGTGTTTATCAGGGGAGTGCCCAGCTCTGTCCGTGTGCTGGATTACCATGGAGGTATGGAGCGGAGTGGGCTAATATCACTGTTCCTGCCCCTTTACATCATTATCTCTACCCACACTGTCTACACAGAGGTAACAGCTATATTGTAGCATGCTTGCAGATGGCCCTAGGCTCCATCCAGTGACCTTGCATGAGCCATCATAGCCCCATGCCGTTTACTAAGCATGCTCAGTCTGAAGCAGAACCTGCACTGGTCTGACTTTATTTTAAGTCCAGCAAAAGAGGAAGAGCTGGGCCACACCAGATAGACACAGGTAGAAGGAGAAACACAGCTCTACCTCAGGAGAAAACAGGCAGATTAAGAACTAAGAACAAATGTTAATGTATAATTGTTTTAAACTGCATATTGTTTATAATAGTTTATGCACAGCAAACAAACACATGAGCCTTACTAGTAAATGCACTACAGTGCTCCTTTATATGTATATACCCAGTAAACAGAGAATGTGTATACAGGACAAAAGATACAGTTTATGCTGTCACAATTTTGTAGCCTCATATTATATATTTTTTGACCTTTCAGGTTAAAGGATTTATTTATTTTTGGAAAGAGCTACTGCCTAACTTTGGGAAAAAATGCCCTGTTGAAATCCAAGAAATATCTGAATTGATACTTACTAAACTTTATTTTTAAATATGGGGACTCTGTAGTGCTCTATTCCCTCCTTACATGCAATATTGGTCAAATGATCACCATCATTGTGTGCTTTCCAATCAAAAGAGGAGGAAAATTAAAGGGGTTTATTAGGCTAACACTATAGTTTATTGGTTTTAGTCTTGTGGTATGACAAATCCTTCAGGCAGTCAAAGCGTTGGAAGGGTCATTTCAATGTTATGTATAATCTTTAATTAAAATGCATATGTCTTAACGCCTAAGGTGGATCAGCAGAAATTCTGTTTAGCATCTCAGCATGAGATATAGTGAAGTTAGAGACGCATGAACTAGCACAGAACGAACAAATGTAGGATGTGTTAATGTTAATGCCCTACTTCAACACACAAAGACATTAAACCCACTACATGAGTAAGACCCGAATAACAACCCCAGCAATACTAGTGTTCCTTCCACCTCCAAAGCATTCAGGGAATCTAAGCATCTGAAGGCATGCTGTTCTTGAGATGCAAGAAACAAGTTAGTAAGGCACAAAGATAATTATAGGCTATGTGAAACCTAACAGGCCCCAGGCAATGTGCCATCTTGGAGCCTTTAATATAAAGCAACTCTGCCTTACACAAACTCAAGGTTGCATTAAAGGACTGCAGGGCTAAACAGGAAAAGTCACACATCCAGTTCCTAATTAGAAAAAGATAATAATGTTGATGCCTTTGCAGGTTCCTGGAGATGTACATTACACATATGTAGAAGTTGTGTGTGAGTAGGAGGTATTGTTGCAGTGAATGATGCAAGGTGCCTGTTTATGGGCCAGTGAGAGGGAATGGGCATTGTGTCTACTTCAATCTTATCCAATTATGTTTTCAATGGCTCTCTGTTCCCTCCTTCCTCATCCCTCTCTCCACTGATAACCAAAACAAACACCCTCACGGATCAGCTTTGAGGAAGTGATGTAACAAACACAAAATGGATTCCTGTACCTACATTCAGTCTTTCCCCCCAAAAATGCTTTATGTCCATGGCTTACACAACAACAAATATTGTTAGTTTTGTACATACTTGACAATTTTTTTTCTTCTAGAACTGCAGTGGTCCATTAACACCTTGTTTGTTTGTTACATGATAATATCATTTAGTTTAAAACAATACACACATGGAAGAAAATGAAATGTAAATAATATCAAAAACCTATAAATTAGTACATACTGGCTCATTACCCACACCAGTGGTGGGCATCTTTTTGCATTTGTGAGTTACTTGGATTCTTGCAGATTGATCCGCCGGTTTTCATACACAGACGATTAAAATCCTGGACTGGACTATTGCCATCCCTCCTAGGATTGCCCACCTATGGTTTAATCAGAGACACTGTGTACTGCCCAAATCGATCTCCTGTGCACAGATGACCACACTCCTTTCCTGCTCCACTATGGGCTGTATTTTTTATGTTCCTTCATTTCAATTTGATATGGGTCAGGATTTACGCATTTATTTCCATCAGTTCAGATGAATCTGCAGAAATATTGTTAGTTCTAGATGTGTTGGGGTGTCTGGACGACACAGATGTGACAGCAGATAAGAAACAAAGGCCCATTAAATCTGCCTAAAAAGTTTGGCTTAATTATAAAAATGGCCTTACACTTTTTCCAAGTTTGCTGGAATTTAACACAAAATAAACGAAACAGGATAATATACACTAGTATAAATAGTTGTTAATTTGTATTTCACTATTCTTATATTAGGATGAAGGGGTGCTCCAGACATGGACTCCTTGCACTCTGTCCCTCGGGGAGTTCTGCTACACCTTACTGATGAGACCCAATCAAGGCAGAAAAGCGTCTGGCATTTGCGGTTTCTCCTGCTCAGGGTAGAATGATTGATTTAACAGGTTAAACTATGCTTTAAATCAAAATAACCATATCAAATATATATTTTCTGGAGAAAAAAAAACTTCACATGGATTTCAGAATATTTTTTGACTGAGCACCTCTAATTTGTTTTTTGTCTTTTCAAATGACCCTTGGGGCTTAGTCTCTCTAAGAGTGATAAAGACCTCCAGAAAAAGCTCCTGTGCCATAAGGAGTTCAGCTACAACCCACTGATGAGGCTCAAGAGAGGCCAAAACGTACGTCTGGGGTTTGCGATTTCTCCTGTTCAGGGTAGAATTGCCTGGTATTTCAGGGCTGGATCATTCTTTCGAGTGAGACAAGATTGATACAGTACAGGATATTTCTCCCTGTGAAGGGCACAAGTGAATTAAAACAGGTTTGTTGCCCGAGTGGTCATAATAAAGAGAAAGAGGCGGCTATTTACCCAGACAGGTCAACTCTCACTATCACAAAATAGAAATGCATATACTTCTCCTTAGAACTTTCCCACTTCAAAATAAACTAATTAAATAAATGAAACTATTCTCTAAGTGTAATAGAGTAAGAAAGATATTAATTTGGAAACTGGGTACCTAGAGAAGGTGGGTTTGAAAAATCTATCCCCACCACAACTCTGGAAACCAGAAGACTCTATTTTATAAATATGTAGCAACTGAAGAAAAAATAATGATATACAAAACTAAAAAACTTTATTAAGGAAAAACAGAAAAATATAGAAAAATAAGTTTTAAAAGAAAAAAGGGATATGCTAAAAAAGTATGTCTAAAGCAGGCCGGCTCTAGTTTACAAGGGGGGTAAGCTTTTAAGTACCATAAGGTAACAGAAATAGCCACCACCTGTCTAATTTATAGGATAGATGACAGCTTACAGTTGCTGTAATTGCTTTCAAAATAAAGGAGGGAAATAGAGAGGAAAGATCTCTCTGTATTCAGTGCCCAAAAGTAAATCTCATCACCCACTGTTACAATTTATTTAGGAGGTGTGAAAAATTGGCAGGGACAATTCCTCCTTGATGTTGTGACCCACAGCACTAAGCTGCTGTCTACAAAAAATAAGAGGGTAGATAGTCTAATGATGTACTATCTGTACCAATGAAAGACTATAATAATTACTGTCTTACCCTCATGGTAGAAAAAAAGTGTGAGTAGCGTTTTTACTTGCTGTTACTCTTATACCTAATTATTGTTGAGAATGTACTTCTATAAGTGTGATACTCCACATTGGGAGCGCTTACCCCCGCCGCCTGGTGTATTGGTATTATTAGGGGAATAATACCAATACACCAGGCGGCGGGGGTAAGCGCTCCCAATGTGGAGTATCACACTTATAGAAGTACATTCTCAACAATAATTAGGTATAAGAGTAACAGCAAGTAAAAACGCTACTCACACTTTTTTTCTACCATGAGGGTAAGACAGTAATTATTATAGTCTTTCATTGGTACAGATAGTACATCATTAGACTATCTACCCTCTTATTTTTTGTAGACAGCAGCTTAGTGCTGTGGGTCACAACATCAAGGAGGAATTGTCCCTGCCAATTTTTCACACCTCCTAAATAAATTGTAACAGTGGGTGATGAGATTTACTTTTGGGCACTGAATACAGAGAGATCTTTCCTCTCTATTTCCCTCCTTTATTTTGAAAGCAATTACAGCAACTGTAAGCTGTCATCTGTCCTATAAATTAGACAGGTGGTGGCTATTTCTGTTACCTTATGGTACTTAAAAGCTTACCCCCCTTGTAAACTAGAGCCGGCCTGCTTTAGACATACTTTTTTAGCATATCCCTTTTTCTTTTAAAACTTATTTTTCTATATTTTTCTGTTTTTCCTTAATAAAGTTTTTTAGTTTTGTATATCATTATTTTTTCTTCAGTTGCTACATATTTATAAAATAGAGTCTTCTGGTTTCCAGAGTTGTGGTGGGGATAGATTTTTCAAACCCACCTTCTCTAGGTACCCAGTTTCCAAATTAACCACTTCAAAATAAAGCTCAAATACAAAGAAAATATGCCTCTGAATTAATCCAGTCAGGATTACGTATACATTTTATTACTATTTTTTTTATTTGTGGTAAGTTTCATAAGAACAAAGGGCAATTACTTATTGTGCATTATGTACATTATAGAAGTTAACCCTACAAATGTCTGTTATGTTTTAAAGACAAACTTTTCCAGATTCCTCAATCCCATTATAGGGTTAATAAGGCATTCAGTTATTCCGGCTGCCTACATAGAGTGTCCAATCTGTAACATTGGAGAAAGCACGGTCATGCCCAGAAGGGCCCCCACTGGACTTGTTGGCTTAATCAGAAATGATGTGCTTTCACACATTGTACATAGTTGTTTTTAATTGCCGGATTTTTACGATCGTTGTTATTATATGCCTAATAAAGTTATTTTTACCTTTTTTATTATTTGGGGAGAGATAATAGAGATGAGGAACCCTGTATATACTTGTGGACTAGTCTGAACATAATACACAATAAGTAATTGACTTTGGTTCTTATAATAAAATAGTAATAAAATCTATATGACTGGATAAATCTGGGCCCTTTAATTCAGAGGCATATTTTCTTTGTATTTGAGCTTTATTTTGTAGTGGGAAAGTTCTAAGGAGAAGTATGTGACAGAGACTTCTCTTTTGTGAGAGCGGACCTGTCTGGGTGAATAATTGCAGCTTTCTCTTTATTATGATAATTTATAAAATTGCAACATCAGTGGTGACCTGAAACTAAGAAATATTTGCCAGAGTATTGGCTTTATTATTATTAGGTCGGTACGATCCACAATATTATTTGCACTTGCCAACATTGGTAATTTCTGGGCATCTGCAATTGTCTGAGTAGGTAACCAGACCTATAGAGCACCTGCTTCAGGTGTCTGTTCTTAGATCGAGAGCTTCTGACTTTGTTTCTGTTTCTTCTCAGATTAGTATTACCAACCATATAATATGTAACCTGTTTAATTATTTTTTGCAGATTGCTCTAAAAATGTTAAATGCATATCTAAATATCCTGGATTATGAATGAATCTGATAGAATAGAATAAGAAGTATATAAAAACATGTTTTTTTGCATGAAAAAATACCAAAATAAACATTTACAAACTCACCCTGATATTTGCTAATTCTCTTAAGTTTGCAAGTAGCAGCTTCTGTGAGTTGACACCCCTGTAAATCCCTGCTAAAATTAGCATAAAATTCATAATTTGTTTTGTCCAATTACAGGAACCTATACATTTTAATACGATGTAAGAATCAATGATGGCAGTTTGGGCAGGAAGGAATCATGCAATGTGTAGTCTCCCTTTAGAAGGAAGTAGTAGGAGTCAGACACTGATCTATAGATTTTTGCATTGAGCTGCTGCTGGTTTGAAGGTTAGTAAAGGGTTACATCTGTACCCAAATGCAGTGTTTCTATTGGGAGGTTCACTGTACCTGTGTAGGCAGCTCTATATGTGTATAGAATGACTCCGTGTAATGTGTGTGTCTGATATAAACATTAGAGAGAGGGGAACACAGGGAAACTTAGATATACCTCTAACTTAATTCTCTTTCTTGTTTAATTTTAATGATATACCTAAAAAAGAAAATTAGAAAACCCCAAATGCTAAATAATGACAATACAAATTGTAACGTCTTTCGGTTTATTTCATATTTCAATATTGTAAAAAATCTTGATAATTTTACCATCTGGTAAGAAATGTTTTAACTTTTAATTTTCATTTTCTTCATCCACGTAGCAAGCTAAGAAAGTGAATCATCATCTACTGAAGAAGGTAATTCTGCTTCACATCGTTCAGTGAGAGTGTTATAATGAGGGAACGTGGATCCTTTCTATTCTTTCGTACAGTTATCTTGCCTTTCAAGACTTCACCTAAAAAAATTAAAGATTTTATTACAATCAAGCATTTAAGTAAAAATACACCACAAATACAGCTAAGACTTTATTTAAAGAACCACTTGAGAAAACATAGCATCCGAACAACTGCACTTGGACTTTCAAGAGCTTATAAACATCCAATATTTTTCTGTTACCTTCTATCTATAGTAGAAAATGTAGTTGACTTTGGGGCTTCTACTAGAGAGCCTTCCTGGCAGGAGGATCCACCAAGATCACAGGATTTATCTTCTATGCTATCACTTGCCAAAGGCTCCCCTCTTTTTTGCGTTGATGTCTATTCAAACATAAATGGGAATTACTCTTTTCTTTTTTGGACTTAATGCATAGCCTAACGGCCTTTGAGAAAGCCCCTTATATGGGACGAAACGGCCGTTAGGCAATGCTTGTAGTCTGTTTGCAGTTACCCATCACTTAAACCTTTATTAGGTATTCTGATATTACCAAGCTCCTTCGTTCCCAAGAAGAATTTATATAGCCTAATTAGGTAAATGAATAAGTGAGATAGGAACTTATTACGGTGTGGATTGCGAGAAATATGGCACTGTTTGGACATAACTGTTATTAAAGTGTGAATGTTTTTTTTTTTTAAATACCTACAATTAGAGGAAGGGAATTAGTTGATAACTGAAGTGTATATGCCAGGAATTGGCACAAAAGAAATATGATTGTATCCACAATTCCCACTTGTTAACTATTAGGGAATCTGGGTCATAGGGGGCCCTAAGAGATTTGAGACCTTATGGTTAGAGGTTTAGAGATTTGTCCGTAAGACAATAGGTTTCCCTTCTAGAACTGAAAATGTGTTGTAGGTTTTTAATACGGCGTTATCGCAAGAAAAAATAAAGAGTAATTCCCACTTATGTTTTAATAATTAGGTGAAGTTTGTGTTAAGCACTGGGATAGTTTGGCATTCTAAACATTAAAGTCCACAAATGCATTGTATTTTAAGGCAATTATTTTAATGAGCGCAGTGGTTTAAAATGAAATAAAAGTCACTTTTTATGTTTCATATTTGTTCATTTTGATGTAGTGAAATCTACAATTTTGGTTTCTGCTAATGCCTTTCCACAAATAAGTAGAGACATTAACAGCTAAGGGAGCTTTCATCTGCTACAAAGGAAAAGTGCCATCTAAAAATCCCAGTGCCTTCAATAAATGAAAATGCTCATAATTTAAAATAGCACATAATCCTGAAACAGCAAGGGAAGGCAGCAGCTCAATAAAGGAATCTTAATCATATACAAAATAAATATTTAATATAAAAATACATATTTAAAAACTGTGTTTATTTAGCTTTCAAACATTAACAAACTCAGTTATTTAAAAGGTCATATAGACAAATGGAACATTAAAGTCAAAGTCCAATATTTCAGGGGGGTGCAGACTCAAGATAAATGTAATCCATATCTTTCACTGTCTGGACTACCTCATAATGGTACATCGAGATCCTCTGATTCTCATCAGAGACAAATAACCAGTTTTCTCTATGCTGCAAGCTCATGGTTGGTTTGTAAACCAAGAGGAGAATAATCTCATTCCAGGTCAACAGTTCTCTTAAACACCAAATACACAAATATTTGCCTTCACTCTCAGAAACTATTCATTATAAACAAGATGATCTCTTCATCTCTTCTGGCAGGTAACAAGAGTAGTACTAGCAATAATATTTATGAGCAACAAAGTTCTCCTGTAAGCTTAGACTAGTAGAGAGAAGACGCCAATGGTTTAAGATGGAGAGCATAATCAGACCACCAGGAAGCTCAACGTTTGTGGGAGGCTTCTTCAAACCACATACCCTCATATATATTTTAAAGTTAAGAGCAGATAGATAATCTTTTGGCCAATTTGTTCAGTTCCGAGAGGACAACAAAACTGCCATAGCATATATAAAATCACCAGGGAGGAAGAAGGAGCAAAGTCTTACTATAAGTATCGTCCCCTGACATGAAGTGGGCTCAATCGAACGTCTTGGATTTATCTACCATTTATATTTTAGAAAAAGAAAATATCAAGACAGATGTTGTCAGCAGAAAATCTTGCCTCAGGAGAGTAGATGCTTCATCCCGGAGTATTCAAGAACATCATTTAGATGTGGGTACTCCCAGACATAGACCTTATTGCCTCATGCTCCATCATCAATTACCAAGGTGTTGTTCAAGTGGATAAGATACACACAAAAAAGTGCTTCCTTAGATGCCATTTCATTAGGTTGAGACTTCTATCGAATCTACATACTCCCATCATTTCAAGTGGTACAGAAAGTTCTTATCAAGACCAAAGAAGAAAAAGTAGAAGCCATTTCTGCCACCCCAGCCTGGGAAAGGTCATGGTTTCAAGATGCTGGGTGAACCAGTACTAGAGGACATTAGATATTATCCTACAAGATCCATTTCCACTTCATGGGCACTGAAAGCCAACATCAATTCAGAAGACATATGTACAGCTGCCTCATGTTGCTCCATTAAGAAATCTTAGGGCATTAACAGTTAGACGCCCTTTCCTTGGCTGAATTAAAGTTTGGAAACCAAACCCATAATACTATTGAGCTTTACAAATATATATAACTAGCGACTTGCCCGTCAAAAAATGACGGTCAATAAAAGAAAGTGTTGAAATGTTGTTTGTCACACAATGTGAGTGTACTGTGTGCCTCAAGTAACTAAATTCCTCAAAAAGCAGAAATCTACATTACATAAAATAAGAAAAACTAAAATCACCAAAAATAAAAAATTTACATTACAGAACAAAAAAAAAAAACCTAAGTCACAAAAAATAAAAAAAGGAACATTGCAGAAAATAAAAAAATATATTACAACCACCCCTCACTACAATTTTTTTTTAAAAATTACACACCTGACAATGAAATACATATAATACATACATATAATACAATACAATTAAATAAAATACAATACACCCCTATCTAATATACATGCCACTATCTAATATACATGCCACTATATAATGTAATATACATCCCACTATCTAATATACAATACTATCTAATAATACATCCCCCTATCTATCTAATAGACAATACATGCTATCTATCTCTATATATATATATATATATATATATATATATATATATATATATATATATATATATATATATATATATATATATATATCTACCCTAATTGTAAGCTACAATAAAATAATTAAGACCACTTACCTTTGAGATGTTTCTTCAGATCAGCAAACTACGGTAAAAAAGATTAAAAAATTAATACAACACGTTTACATGAAATACCTAAACATTCTAAACATTCTAAATATTATTCTCACCTTTCCAGCATGTCCCGTTCCAGCATGTCACGTCCTCTATGTTCCGTCGTCTATCTTTGCGTCTTGTTCATCGATACTCCTGTAAAAAAAAACATTACATTAGTAAACATAAACCAAATTTAAATAAACACAATCTACATTATACTTACCTTTCCGCGATGTCTCCGGCCTCCTCGCATGAAGAAAAAAAAAAAAAGTGACACACATCCGCCCTGGCGGATGTCTCCGACGCTAATGGCCTTCCTATGGAGTGTTCCAGAATAAAATTGGCAATGGCGGCTTCTGATTGGCTGAAAAGGCGGTCTATCAAATTCAGCCAATGAGAAGACCCCATTTGTGAACCAATGAAAAAAGTATACACCCCAAAATACAATTGATTGGATAACACACCTGTCCATCTTTATTTGAACAAGTCTCCTAGAGGCTCATTAGCGTCGGGGATGTCCGGATGTAAGTATTTTTTTTTTTTTTTTACAGGGCGTGGCAGAAGAGGATCCGGAGGAGGCCGGAGACATTGCGGGGAGGTAAGTAGAATGTAGATTATGTTTCTTTTATTTTGATGTATGTGTATTAATGTTGTGTGTTTTTTAACAGGTGCCGCGCCGGAGAAGGATGTAAAGAATAAGGACGGGACATGCCGGAAAGGTGAGTAGAATATTTAGAATGTATAGAATGTTTATTTTATAACTGTAAACGTGTTGCACTTTTTTTTTTTTTTCGTAGGTGGCATATCCCAATGGACATCTGCAAAGGTAAGTGGTCTTAATTATTTTATTTTAGCTTAGACTTAGATTAGTTAATATATAGATAGCATTTATTGTATGTTAGCTAGGGGTATGCGTTTTATATAGATAGCATAGGATGTATTTTAGATAGATTGTGGTATTTATTTAGATAGATTGGGGATGTATTATTATATAGATAGCATGTATATTAGATTATGTTATTTATTTAGATAGATTGTGTGATGTATATTAGATAGGGGTGTATTGTATTGTAATTGTATGTATTTGTATTGTATGTATTTGTATTATATGTATTTCCTTTTCAGGTGTGTTTTTTTTTAATTTTCTGTAATGTTCCTTTTTTTATTTTTTGTGACTTAGGTTTTTTTATTTTGTGTAATGTAGTTTATTTTTTTTGTGAGTTAGGTTTTTTATTTCAAGTATTGTAGATTTTTTGTGTGTGACTTTATGCTTTTTTATTTTCTGTAATTAGAGTGGTGGGGGTTAATAGGGGGTAGGTAGTGTAGATGTTAATAGGTTAGTGTAGAGGGTGTTTAGTTGATCTTTAATGTTTTATTGGGGGTGGTATAGTGCAGTATAGTGTTTATACTTAGTGTCATGATGGTCCTTGAGGACCATCATGGCACTTATGTGGTTAATGTAGTGTTGTAACAGGCCCATAATGGTGTTAATATACCCTTATGGGAGTGATAGGGTTAAATAGAGGCTTATGGGGGTCTGTATTGACCCCCATGAGTGACAGGGTTAACAAAGGGCTTATGGGGGTCTCTATTGACCCCCATGAGTGACAGGGTTAATGATGGGTTTATGGGGTCTATATTGACCCCCATGAGTGACAGGGTTAATGAGGGTTTTATGGGTGTCTGTATTGACCCCCATGATTGACAGGGTGACAGTGTATATATTTTTTCTTTTACAACGGGTCCTTTAAGGACCCTTACGGTCCTTTAAGGACCTGTAACGTGTGAATTTTTAATTTTGATTGCAGCGGGGGTCCCCGATCGCGTGCAATCGGGACCCCCACTGTGATGGTTAATTTGGGTTTAATGCAGGACTCGGAGCTTATCTCGGATCCCCTGCGGTTAATCCGGGTTTCCGAGCTTATCTCGGATCCCTTCTTGGGTAAGTTGTAGGTGGCTGGGCGGTCCTGGGTCTTTGAGTCTCATTTTCATTTGTTTCAGCTGCCATTTTTTCTCTCGCTTAGGGGATATTCGTGTGTCTGAACTTGGGAATTTGGACTTCAATGGAGGTGTAACTTCACTTTCAGAGGTCCTGGGTGCCCCCCCTTGCTATGGGTAAGCTTTTTATGTCGTTTTTGTATTTGGTGTGTTTTGACTGTTTTTAGGTGCGCGCAGTACCGTCATTTTTCCTGCGTGTGGGTGTTTGTTACGTTAAGGTTGGTTCAGAGGTGGGTTTAACGGCTCACCTCGCTATGCGAAGCTCGCCAGCAATGAGCGCCTGCGGCGCTCATTGCATCATTCCCTAAGTGCTTTGCGAGGACCCGCATTTGCGTAGACGTTGGGATGCTCCACCACCGCAAATGCATTTGCGGAAGCGAGGGCCTCAGTTGCTGGCATGGAGCGCTTCATGCCAGCTACTGAGGCCCTCGCCCGCTGTGTGTGTGTAACCGGGTGTGAGGCGCCTTTGAGATTTTTTTTTATAAAAGTCATGTGTGTGTGTTAACACAGCCGACGTTGGAGCCTCCACCTGCGCAAATGCGGACCCTCGCTTCGCGAGGATCCGCATTTGCGGGGACGTTGGGATGCTCCACCACCGCAAATGCAGCCCCTCACTTCGCAAGGACCAGCATTTGCGGGGAACTGCGTCCCTCGCGTTCTGTAGCGAGCCTGCAAGCGTGAGCAACGGCTCGTATGCTCACAACTATATATGTGATGCTTTGGTATCTCTGCCATGAACAGAAAATGTTTGTATACTTACCTTCTTTGCTTTTCCCAGATATGATCCATGGCAACATTATTACCCCCACCCTTTCTACATAACTAGGGAACAAAATATTGTTTATAGAGATTGAGAGGGTCTTATATAGGGGAAGGGAGGAGTTAAATTGTTCTATTCCAACCGTAGGAGGAGGAGAAACACACCCATTAATATATGAGTCTGATATGATAAATTGTAACACAGGGTTCTTTATTTGTTACTGTGATGATATAATAATCTATCCCAGTGTCATCATGCCTACTCTCCACAGGAATCCAGCTGTGTCACAAATATATTGGACCAGTGCATTACTGGAGCAAACCAGACAATGCTGTATATCTAAAGAATAATTTACAATCGAAAAAGTGGTTACTGTTAAGTATAGCTTGTTGTTAGGGTCACAGGGCAAATGATATTCAACAGCGATAGTATATAATAGGTGTAAATGTAAGAGCATATACTGTAAATAAGAGTTTAAGAGTCTCATTCATTTGTACTGGTAAACATCACATATAGTTGTCAAACTGCGATTTGTTGTCAGACTTGAGCGCCTTGCAAAGCGAGGCGAAGCAACCGCGCAGCACTTAGGCTGCAATGAGCGCCAAAAGCGCTCATTGCAGCTAGCGACGCTGTCACAGCGTACCTGGTGCCTGCTAGTAGGGGGTCTCCTTCCCCCTCATCCTCCCTCTCCCTCCTTCTCCTTCCTTTCCCCTCTCACCTTACTATTAGGCGAGCAACTCCTGCTGCTCTTCCCTCCCTGCAGCGCCGGCTTCTGGCTGTGTCCCAACCGGCATATGTAAATGACGCAACGCGCATGTGACGTCCCATCATTAGCATATGCCAGTTCGGACACAGTCAGGAGCTGCGCTGCAGGGAGGAGAGAGCAGCAGGAGCTTCCTGACCTGATAGTAAGGTGAGAGGGGAAAGGAAGGAGGAGGAGGATGAGGGGTAAGGAGGGAGGAGGAGGATGAGGGGAAGGAGAGAGGATGAGGGGAAGGAGAGAGGATGAGGGGAAGGAGAGAGGATGAGGGGAAGGAGAGAGGAGGATGGGAGGGAGGAGGAGGAGGGAGATTGGTTATCAATGATAGCTGAGAAGGGGAAAAGAAGACCTACATTTTCTGAATCACATAAGAGAATAATATTAAAACATAACTTTTATTGTGTAAGATTAAGAGCAATACACCTTAAATTAAAAACAATAACATACTGGCAATTTAGATTAGGGGCAACCATATTACATTGTTTGGAGATTTCCTCTTCCACGATTTTGATCTAAATTTCCTATATTTTATTGTTTTTAATTTAAGGTTTATTGTTCTTAATCTTACATAGTAAAAGTTATGTTTTAATATTATTCTTTTATGACGTTCAGTATATGTTGGTTATTTTCTTTTTCCCTTCTATCACACAAGCAGATAAAAGCACATACTTAGAAAATCCTTCACCGCAAGTCCTTGTATCAATACTATGCAACTAGAAAGAGGGAGCTGCTACTGTATTGGTTCAGATTGAAAGACAGCACTATATTAGAGCAAGCCTCAAAAGGTAATCAATTTATAATTTTCTGGCTGCGAGGCCCCAGCTAACCCCTCAATCTGCTTTTGTGCAGTAATATCCTTGCAGCTGAACTGAGCCAGAGCTTTGTAACACTGTGCTTGATCGGAACAATTAATCAGTGTCATGTAGATATCAAGTGACTGATGTTTTTAACTGCTCAACTGCCCTGCGAGCTGAAAAGAAAGCTCTCTCTGGGACGAAGCGGCTTCACCTTGCTCTTATCATTACCCTGCGGCTGCCAGAAAACTAGAGCACTGTGCTACACACAGATTAGGACAGAATTAATTTAATTATTGCCCTATTATAGCCTTTTATTTATGCACTGGGGACTACTTAATTGTGCCTACAAATAAACATATAGCAGATTGCCAGTTTAATTCTCATTATAAAAACAGACTTGTTTATGTATGTATATGGATACAATTTATATGCCGTATATAGACTTTTGTATATTTTATAGCAGCAGAGAAAACAGTTTTAAGATTTTAATAAACTTTTAAATTGAAATGCAAACTGGAAATAATGCAACAAGGCAAACACATTTTGAGATGGAGATAACACATACAACCTTACAATCTACTCCGCTAACTTGGCGGCTTATTGTTTATGTATATGGCAGAACCCAATAACACTTGAGGGTTTTACTATTGTTTTAGAAAAACGTGGAGGGAGAGGTGGGGGAAAGGAATGAAGGTTGGAGGATTCACTATATAATTCAAATTGGTAACATGTAGCACAAACCCATCACACATGCTCAAAACGCTTCAAGCAATGACCAAAGCGTCATGGTGCCTCCAGGGACCAGCAGGTGCAGTAGAATGTTATGATAGAAAAACATGAAAATACAAAAATGTACAAGTGAAGATTTTTACGGGTACACTTAACCTATAAAAATATACTGGCAGATGAGAAAATTAAACATTTTACTTATGTTTTTTTTTTTTAAGTCTCCCTTGAATTATATAGAAAATCCCCCAGTCCTCATCCCTCCCCTCTTCCTCCACTAATAGTAATAGGTAAGCACATATCCTTAAGCTCCAAGCTAACAGAAAGTGCTAATTCCAAGCAAGATGGAACTTGCTATACATAAACAGTCTTCTATACATTATCAATTTATAATTTGCATAAATTATTATGCAATTTAGAATCTTAATGGAGCAAATCTAGGGGTATCAGATATTGAAAGGGATTTGGGACTTCTTGTGGACAACCACCTAGGTAGCAGTGATCAATGCTAAGCAGCAGCTGCAAAGGCAAATACAATATTAGCATGTATTAAGAAGGGTATAGAAGCAAGGGAAGCAAATATAATTCTGCCAATATACAAATCTCTAGTACGTCCTCATTTGGAATATGGAGGACAATTTTGGGCACCACTTCATAAAAAGGACATTTTAGAGCTGGAAAAGCTACAGAGGAGGGCAAAAGAAACTAATAAGGGCTAAGTTCTGAAGAAAGACTAACCAAATTACACTTATTTTCTCTAGAAAAAAGGCCCCTAAGAGGAGATATGATTACGCTATATAAATATATCCAAGGTCAATACAAGGCTTTGTCAATTGAGCTTTTTGTGCCAAGAGGTTTCCAACTGACAAGAGGACATCCCTTGAGATTAGAAGTAAAATGATTTCCCCTTAAAGAAAGAAAAGGGTTCTTCATAGTAAGGGTGGTTAATCTGTGGAATTCTCTAACAAAGGAGGTGTTAACGGCAGATTTGACAGATAACTTTAAAAAGGGACTGGATATATTTTTTATTAAAAAGGGCATTCCGGGTTATCCTGGATAATTAGAGACAGAGTATTGATCTAGGGAGGAATCCAATCACCAGTATCTGGGGTCAGGAAGGAATTATTTTTCCATTTTGGGACAAATGGCAAAGTTTCACTGTTTTTTTTTTTTCTATTTGCTTCCTCTGGATCAATTAACAATTAATCCGCATATTGCAGATCAGAGGAGATCTTAAAAGGTTGATCTTGATGAACTAAAAGTCTTTTTCAATTTCAATTATTATGTAACTATCAGATTGATCAGTTCCGACAACTAACATGGCTTCAAAGAATATTATAGTAGGTCTCACTGAAGACCAGAGATTACACACTTTGGCTTCTTTCAAGCCACATTGTCATTCATGATGTTTAAGATGATAGGATTTATAAAGTCAGTTTGTACAGGTGTCTAAATCCGTAGTGGTCTCAATTTCAATCTCTCTCTCTGCATGAGCCCAGATGAAACAATCAGAATGAAAGAACGTAACTCAAATGTGCTGAAGCAGAAAGAACCTGAATGCAGAGAGATCATCAAATCCTGGACTGTTGGTGCCCTTAGCAGTATGGAGCTGACCTCCACGGGTCTAAATCTCCCACAAGCTGAAGCAGCAAAATCCTAGATTCCTTCAAACACATTACTTGACTTGCTTAAATGGGCATGAAAGTGAGCTGGATTATGAATGCATGTGATAGAGGAGAATTAGTAGTGTATGAAAACATTTTTTTTTTCATTAAAACATCCCAAAATAAACATTAATTAGCTTACTTTGAAGTTAGCAAAATTTCCTATGTTTTTGGCATTTGTATTTGATCTTGTACGCCCCTAGAAACCCCCACATGAATTAGCATAATATTAAAATTTAGAATCAGGCTAATACATTGTATCATTCTTCACCTCAGCGGCTTCTGGCATGTGCTCAGTACAAGAACTGCAATAGTTACTACCTGTGTTCTGTACCAGAAAGGTCAAAATATGTACCCTGCTGTATTTCCTGTGTGTACCCGGCTTATGTAAGCGTCCTGTGGGTGTGAACAGCTGGATTTGACTTTTGTGCAAATAACTTTGTAAGTAAACCGAACTTTTGTATATAACACATGTTTTCATACACTACTAATTCTCCCCTATCGGATGCATCCATAATCCAGCTCACTTGTACATACCTTTAAATTTAATCTAAGCAACAACAAAAAATAAGTTTCTGATTACATACACATTTGTATCTACTTCACACACAAACTTATTAGTGTCATAAACAATGTAGCGATGGCTGACGGCCTTTGTCTGTACGCCAAATTACTAGTTATTGGTTGTTATTTCTGTCTAGCTTGGCATATTAATTTGCTTTCCGACAATCATAAATGTCAGTGAGCAAATAAGCTACAAAAGTGTTAGTACAGAAAACTAATTACAAATCTCATCGTTTTAAAAGGTTGTTTTATTCAACTTAATGGAATTATGATTTTGCACCTTCTACAATAGTAACATTGAACTCCACAGCCCAGGTCACTGCCTGCACATGGTCCTGGGGCGATGGCGAGCAAGGGCGGAGCATCTACACCCACGGGGTGAGACCTTCATAATTCCAAAGGGCCAGCGTCAATGCTAAGCAAAAAATATTAAAGGGACATGGAGGGTTCCATGTTTTTACTATTAAAAAAAACTAAAGAATTAATTTGCATATTTAGTTTTATTAGCAAGTCCTGGTTTTACTCACGGAATCCTTCCAACAGTCTTTGCAAAGGACAACCCTCTGTAACTCATATATACAATGTTTCAAAAGTATTAGATGTACTAACCAGTCACAGTATCTCAGACACATGTTACATGTACATCTAGTATTATAGCATGAGCTACTGGGGGCGGACCGTTGCAGAAACTGTTTGGAAGGTGTCAGTGAGTATAAAGAGAGCTTTTAAGAACTTAAACAGAATTCTCCATGTCGCTTTAATATAGGGCCTGGGAAGGCCTAACTTCATAGATAAAAATCATAATTTTGAGATTATAGCCTAATTTGAGGGTTAGATTTAGGGCTCAATTATGACCTCAAACAACTTATCAAATGTAATGTTTGTTTGATTTGAAGCTAAATAAAACAGTAAATGATTATTATACACATACTACTGTGTATTTAAATGAGCATTTAAAAGTTTTCTTGCATGTAAAATAAAATATATCACGTCAAAGGACAACAACACAACATTTCTTATGAACAAAAGTGATAAAAACCTTCACATTTTGCAAAATGTATATGGAATTACACTTTACTACATGGATCCATTTTGTTTTGTTCCTGTTGCCTGTTACTTTTTCTGGAGAGTGTGTTTTTGTAAACTAATAAGCTTCTTTTTAGTGCTGTGGAGAGCACTGGAAGTTGCATATGCCAAATTCCCATTGTGCAGAGACGATAAACTTTCTGTGTGTTAAAAAGTCTCATGCAACTTTCGGAAGTTGATCTATTCCAACAAAAAATGGTAGAATCACTAGCAGTATAACTACACTAAAAAGTCTAAAGGACGCATACAGGGTCGAGTAACATTATTGTGACCACAGCCTACTTTTGAATTAGCAGCGCTTAGCCAATGAGATACGGAAAATGTTGCGAGTTGGCTTGGTGGGTATATAAGGTGACATGTAGGCATTCTGCTAACATATCGACCATGGCTGTCATGGGCAAAATGTGAGATTTATCCGACTTGATCATTGGCTTTTGTGCCAAGGGTGGCAGTATTTCTGAAACAGAGCAGTTTCTGAACTTCCAATAAACAGCGTTGAAACTGTGGAGCGCCACATGCCATAGAGGTCAGAGGTGAATGTCGGCTGTGAAGGTGTGTGAGGGCCAACCAACACCATACGGTTGAGCAACTCATCCTCCAAACGAAACAGGGGGCTACCAGACGCGTTTAAAGTGACAGTACAGTGAACCCTGCACTGGTCACTGTACCCATGCTGACGAGGGTTCATCATAAGAACCGGCTTTAATTTACATGACAGTACAGAAATTGGACCTCTTTTGATTGCAAAGGGTTGCCTTCTCGGATGAGTCACATTTTCTCCTCCATCGACTGGACGGACGTTGGAGAGTCAGGCCTCCGAGAACAAACACCCTCCAACCATTGTTGGAAGAACACAAGTTGGTGGCGGCAGCGTTATGGTCTGGGGAATGTTTTCTTGGCATTGCATGGGTCCACTCAACCCTCTGGAAGGCACTCCCAACTGAATGGGTTATCTATCCATCCTTGCAGACCAACTAAACCCATACATGTCGACTGTCTTCCCTGGAGCGGAGGCGATCTTCCAGCAGGACAATGCAACATGTCACATGGCTATAATTGTCCGGGAGTGGTTGGAGGAGCATGATGAAGACTTCCAAGAACTTCCCTGGACTCCAAATTCCCTGGACTTGAACCCCATCAAGCACCCGTGGGGCCACCTTGATCTCCATGTTTGCCTTATGGATCTACCACGCACTCTTCAGCTGCTGTAGGATGCACTGCAGTTTGCATGGCTCCAGGTACTCTTGCCAACCTACCAGCATCTTATTGACTCACTACCAGGCTGTCTAGCTGCTGTACGTGCTGCACACAGCGATTATTCGGGATATATTAATGTGACTGGGTCGTGTATAATACATGCAGTGCCAAAATTAAGATAATTTAAAACTGTAAAATGTTTGTTTCCTATTTTAGTGATAAAAATCTTGTTTGAAGGTCTCACATGTTTTTTTTTTTTAATATATTGTATATTTTCAGAATATCTGTTCAACACCTTCCTTTTATTAAAATGTGTGTCTGCCATTGAATTTGAACCCTCACTTCATTTTCACAAAGTTACATTTCAAGATCTAAGTAGACTACAAAAATGACTAGTACAACTCTGAGTGATTCTAAATGTTGTTAAAAAAGAACTCAACTTGCTTATAAGAATCCATTAAAAAAACTAAATAAATAGAATTTCTAATTAAAACTAAAAATATTATTTGTATCACCCTATATATTCATTAACTCAAAAGTTGAGACATATACAGTGGAACCTCTATAATCGTCATTAATCAGTTCCTGACGGATACTTAATCAGACTAATACAGATACAATTGTTTCTCATAGGAATTAACTAAAATTGTAATAATCCATTCCCAGCCCCAAATCTGATACATAAAAATTTTTTTTTTTAGCAAGAGTTTTACCTTTACTGAGGAACGATGATGGCAGACGCTGAAGAGGAGCAAAGGAATTATTGCTTAGAAGGGGAGTCACCTTCTACTAAGTCTGCAGTTAACTCCAATTTTGATATTTTTTTTTCTTCCTTTCCCGATGATACACTAGCACTTGATTTGGCAAAGCTGTCCAATGTTGTCTGTTTTTTACATTTTGGGACGAATACTAGATTTTTGGATGACTATAGGAGCATTTTACTTCCCTACAAAATATTGGATTTGACGAATGTAGGGGCTGATAAATATAATGGTTCCAATATATCCCTTTAATACAGCTATTCTATAATGCAACCCAGCCCATACGTTACTTCCCAAGTGCATTGTCATGAAGCAATTAATAAAGTCAAATTAACTTTATAAGCTGCAAAAAAGACATTCTAGATATATTTTTTTCTGTGTCTTTGTGAAGTTCATTGCAGTGATTATGCGACGCAGGCATGCCATTTTTTTTGCAGACAGAATATGAAATGGTACAAAAACAGTATTGTAAAGGACGGCGAGTGTAACGGGCTTCATTTTGCATATCTCCGCTGTCACAGTTCTGACACAAAGAACACATGGCCTTAGGCTCTGAATGCAGAATCTCACACTAGATTTTACTATTGAAAAACAAAGGAAAAATGCTTAGAGGATCAAGGAGAATATCATCCTTCTCTAAGAACACATGAGAGCCAAAAAGGTCACAAGCAGTCTGTATTAAGTAAAAATCATTTTTAAAATAAATTACGCAAATGCCATTCGTAAAACTGCAAAGTAATTAGTACGAAAATATCCACTTATAATTAAACCTCAAAATGCAAAGGTCACACATAAGGGACAGGGTACTGGTTTCAGAACCCTAAAGCAATGAGTGTGATGTACTAAAGAGTGATTACCCAATGGGACATGCATAATTATATTTGATGCCCATGACATTACATATTTTACTACATATGACAATGTATTTTTGGTAAAATATCGGGGTCCACAGCGATATTCTAACATATAATATACATTCACGCTATACTGAATAGCTGATAACTAACCTCGATAGATGAATTCTAGATCACAATGGAGGAATGTCCTCAAGCTTACTTAGACCTTCTTTATGTATAAAATTTGGTACAAGAATAGATACAAATTTGTATCAGTGGGAGGTAAGGCGGTTTTAGTCTCTTCCCAAACACAGTGATAACTTATGAATACCATAGCTTCATTTTCCCCAGCAATATCACAAGATTTGAGCATGGTGGGGTCACAAAAAGACCAGTAAGTCATTTATTTTTTTTAAACACTCTTAAAATGTATTGGTCAAGAAATGACGCTAAATAAAAAACAAGCAAAAACAAGCAGTCAGTCCATGTCTCCACCTTCTATCAGTCTGGTAAATTGGATTCATTGTGTCCAGTCGAGAACTGCATAGGGTCAAGAACTATATATAGACAAGTCCCACGGCTGTTAATGTGGAAAAGGCTAGAACTATTTTATAAAATCAAAAACTGTGCTGCAGTTATAAAAATAAGCCAATAAATCAACAAGTGTGGAAGGTACAAACATGGCATCCTTCAGACACAAGCAGTGACCAGGGCCGTACCTACCTTTTTGGAGCCCCTAGGCAGTGAAGTGGAGGAGCCCCTGCTCGCGAGTATGCAAGGTATGCACGGATCCATTTTTGCCTTTTCTGTACGTGTAAGTTCCCTTTCCTGTTGTTCTAGGTCAGTGATGGCGAACCTTTTTGAGCCCGAGTGCCCAAACCGCAATACATGCCAATTTTTTTTTCTTCTAAGTGCCAACACAGCAATTAAACCTGAATACTGAGTCTTAGACGAACAACGACAGGAACGCAGAACGTTGAAAATAAAACAAATGGCAGTTAGTGCGCGCCACACAAATGGTGCTCAGAGGAGCAAAAGCCTCACATTATGTGGCAAACAGCATTGCCAGCCTTACAATTGTATTCCTGTCATTTTTGATAAAATTACAGACTGATCATTTCTTTGTCATGGACAAAAAAAATCTGAAGGGGATCAAATACTTTCCCCCCCCCCCACACTGTATGTATATATATATATATATACATTTTTAGAGAGAGGAAATTAATATTACATTAATAAGCCCATTCACATGTCTAAAAGGCAGGGCCATGCAAATGAGAATACAATGCACCTCACTCTTTCAATCCCAAAATAGCAATTTTATACATTGCTCCCTTAATGCATATGCCCGCTTCCCCTTGTCGCCCCCTTCTCCCTTGTCTCTCCCCTTCTCTCTTGACTACCACTCCCTCTTGTCTCCCCACATCATTGTCTCTCCCTCCACTCTTGTCTCTCACTTTCTCACCCCCCCTTGTCTCTTACACCCTTCTCTCTCTCCCATTCTCCCTTGTCTCTCCCCTGCCCCTTATGTCTCCCCTTCCCCCTTGTCTCTCCCCCACCCTTGTATCTCCCCTTCCCCCTTGTCTCTTCCCCCATTTTTCCCTCTCCCCCCACCCTCCTCTCTCGCCTCTTGTCTCTCCCCTCCCCATTGTCTCTCCCTCCAGCCTTGTCTCTTCCTTTCTCCCTTGTCTCTCCCCCCCCCTTGGATCATACACCCTTCTCTCTCCCCTCCCCTTGTCTCTCCCCTTCCTCCTTGTCTCCCACCACCCCTGTATCTCCCCTTCTCCCTTCCTCCTTGTCTCCCACCACCCCTGTATCTCCCCTTCTCCCTTCCTCCTTGTCTCCCACCACCCCTGTATCTCCCCTTCTCCCTTGTCTCTTCCCTCCATCCTTCTCTCTCTCCCACCCTTATTTCTCCTCTCTTGTACCGCTCACAATTGTCTCTGTTTTCTCCCTTGCCTCTACCCCCCCTTGTCTCTTTCCTTCCCTGTGTCTCTCCCTCCTCCTTTCTTTCCATTATCTACCTCTCCCTTTTGCCTCTCCTCTCTCTCTCACTCCTCCCTTCTCTCACTCTCCCTTCTCTACCTCTCCCTTTTGCATCTCCCTCTTCCTTTCTCTCTCCTCTCCCTTCCTCTCATGTGCCTCTACCTTCTCTCCCATCTCACTCTCTTACTTCTTCCTTTCCCTTCTGCCTCTCCCTATTTTCTTTCTCTCCATCCTCCCTTCTCTCTGCTCTCCTTTCTTAATCCCTCCCTCTTTCTCTGCTTATCTCTCCCCCACCCTTGTCTCTCCTTGTACTTCACTATTGTCTCTCCCACCATTCACTCTCTCTCCCCATTGTCTCTCCCCTCCCCATTGTCTCCCCCCTTGTCTCTCCCCTTCCCCTTGTGTCTCCCATTACCCTTGTCTCTCCCCCTGGTCTCTCCCACCCTGCTCTCTCTACCCCCTTGTTTCACCCAACCTTGTCTCTCCCATTCTCCCTTGTCTCCCACACCCTTCTATCTCTCTCCCACACTTCTCTTTCCCATTATCCACTGTCTTCCCCCTTCTCTCTCCCCTTCTCCCTTGTCTCCCCCACCCTTCTCTTTCCCCTCTTGTCTCTCCACTTCCCCTTGTCTCCCCCTTCTCCATTGTCTCTCCCCTTCTCCCTCCCCCTTGTCTTAACCCCCTCTCCCTTGTCTCTCCCCTGCCCCATAACTCTTACCTTCCGCTTGCCTCTCCCCCTGCGGATCTCGAGGAGAGTCTGTTCGCCTGCGTCGCGCGCGCACGCTAGCACAGCCCTTCCTTTTTTAAGTGACGGGAGAGCGCTCAGGCGCCGTGCGCGCGCGATGAGCAGACCCAGCATGCTTCGGGCGACCTATGGCCGCGTGCCCACAGAAGGGGCACGGCGTGCCACCTGTGGCACGCGTGCCATAGGTTCGCCACCACTGTTCTAGGTGGTTACCCCCTAGTAGCCAGTCTATGAATTGCAACATTTCGTGAAGGTTTTAAGCCAGGAACCATTTTTTTTAAGAAGTGGCGCCCCTCACAGGATATTTACTTGGCATATAGCTATGTAATGGTACATTTTGTACCTATACATTTTAAATTACTACCACTAACCCAGAGCAGGTGTTGCATCCCTTAAGGAAAAAAGTAATTACACTGTTGCACTTCTGTACGTATCCTATGATGTTTCCTTATTAACCTATAAATAAGAACACCTTACATAGGATTTAGACAATTCAGATTCTCTTTAGTCTTATTTGCTTTAGGGGGACCAGTTTAGAGCAATCATTCGCTCTGACACAGAATAATCTGCAGCTCCCTGTGTACCTTGGAGACCTGAGCTAGCATAACTTTGTGTAAGCGAGCATCTGTCCAGGTGTAAACACTACAAGATTAACCAGAGGAAGCCAAGGAGCCGAGGGATAGTATGGTACTGAGCAAAGGGCCCCACGGCATAGACTTGCCAACTTGCAATGTCCATTTTTACACTCTGAGCCAGGAACAAAGTTGCCCAAACGGCTCCTCTGAATGCATCCAGCACATATTTTATAACAGATGCCAGTACATTGGGTATCTTGGATTTTGTATTTATTTTATTTTGTCAGCAAAAAGCATCAAGGGAATTTATTCAGCAGTCGACATCCACATAATGTGTATATGAATAATTACATAAAGGGCCTGCTGAATGGATCATAAACAGAGCATCTCGTAATTTAGAAAGTGCTAAATAATAAAACTGGAATACAAGTTGTGTAAAAAGGTCCACTGTAGATTAGCAAAAATGTCACATTTGTGACGTATACAACATGCTAACAACATTAGCAGCTTTGTACGCATGGGCAAAAAGATATTTTATACTCTTTATACTTCCTTTTCAAGGTACAAAGGTGATTACAGAAAAGGACATGCAAGACTAGTATCTTGCAATCTCTCTCTATATATATATATATATATATATATATATATATATATATACACACACACATACACACACACCTATATACTGTACATATATATATATATATATATTTTTTTCCCCCTAAATATTTTTCTAAAGTATAATGTATCTCTAAGAAGGGATCAGTCCCGGCTGCTCTTAGTTATTTTTGTCCATCTCGCTCTCCTCCGGTCTGATACAGTTTACCCCACAGCAGCATACACAAACATCGGGTACATTACACCAACAGGCACTTGAGGACAGCAGATTCAATCAGATGCAATCAAAGCATCTGGTGGGACAATAATATACTTCGTTTGATTGCATCTGACTGGGCTCGCTGTCCTCATTCTCCTCTTGGGGTAATGTGCCTGATATTGTATCTTCTTACTAAGACGTGCTGTGCATTTATTAGAGAGAGAGAGAGAGAGAGAGAGAGAGAGAGAGAGAGAGGCGAGAGAGAGAGAGAGGCGAGAGAGAGAGAGAGAGGCGAGAGAGAGACGAGAGAGAGAGGCGAGAGAGAGACGAGAGAGAGACGAGAGAGAGACGAGAGAGAGAGGCGAGAGAGAGAGAAAGAGAGAGAGAGAGAGAGAGGCGAGAGAGATAGAGAGGCGAGAGAGATAGAGAGGCGAGAGAGAGACGAGAGAGAGAGGCGAGAGAGAGGCGAGAGAGAGGCGAGAGAGAGACGAGAGAGAGACGAGAGAGAGAGGCGAGAGAGAGAGAGAAAGAGAGAGAGGCGAGAGAGATAGAGAGGCGAGAGAGATAGAGAGGCGAGAGAGAGACGAGAGAGAGAGGCGAGAGAGAGACGAGAGAGAGACGAGAGAGAGACGAGAGAGAGAGGCGAGAGAGAGAGAAAGAGAGAGAGAGAGAGAGGCGAGAGAGATAGAGAGGCGAGAGAGATAGAGAGGCGAGAGAGAGACGAGAGAGAGAGGCGAGAGAGAGACGAGAGAGAGACGAGAGAGAGAGGCGAGAGAGAGAGAGAAAGAGAGAGAGAGAGGCGAGAGAGATAGAGAGGCGAGAGAGAGACGAGAGAGAGACGAGAGAGAGAGGCGAGAGAGAGACGAGAGAGAGAGGCGAGAGAGAGAGGCGAGAGAGAGAGGCGAGAGAGAGAGAGGCGAGAGAGATAGAGAGGCGAGAGAGTTAGAGAGAGATAGAGGAATGAGAGAGAGAGAGGAATGAGAGAGAGAGAGGAATGAGAGAGAGAGAGGAATGAGAGAGAGAGGGGTAAGAGAGACGAGAGAGAGAGGAGATAGAGAGAGAAAGAGAGAGGCAAGAGAGAGAGAGAGAAAGAGAGAGGCAAGAGAGAGACAGAGAAAGAGGAGTGAGAGAGACAAGAGAGAGAGGAGAGAGAAGAGTGGAATGAGAGAGACGAGAGAGAGAGAAAGAGAGAGGAATGAGAGAAAGAGAGAGGAGTGAGAGAGACGAGAAAGAGAGAGGCGAGAGAGAGAGACGAGAAAGAGAGAGACGAGAAAGAGAGAGACGAGAAAGAGAGAGGCGAGAGAGAGAGACGAGAGAGAGAGACGAGAGAGAGAGATAAGAGAGAGATAAGAGAGAGAGATAATAGAGAGAGAGAGGAGAGAGAAGAGTGGAATGAGAGAGACGAGAGAGAGAGAAAGAGAGAGGAATGAGAGAAAGAGAGAGGCGAGAGAGAGAGAGACGAGAAAGAGAGAGACGAGAAAGAGAGAGACGAGAAAGAGAGACGAGAGAGAGAGAGAGATAAGAGAGAGAGATAATAGAGAGAGAGATTAGAGAGAGAGAGATAAGAGAGAGAGAGAGGAGAGGAGGAGAGAGTGGGGGGGAGATGGATAGAAAGATGAGAGATAATGCGGTGAGAAGAGAGAGTGTGAGATATTTATGAGAGAGATCTGAGAAATATGAGAGACAGGAAAATGTATGGGAAAGAAAGAGGAGACAGATGATAGAAAGATATATATATAATATGAGATAGAGATATGAGGGAGAGAGGAAGGGAGAGAGGAAGTGAGAGAGGAAGTAAGAGAGGGATAGAAGGAGTGGGAGGGAAGGAGAGAGTGAGAGAAAGGGGGGAGGAAGGTAGAGGCAGAGGGGGGAGGGAGAGAGAAAGAGAGGAGAGGGAGAGAGAAAGAGAGGGGAGGGAGAGAGAAAGAAAGAAAGAAAGAAAGAAAGAGAGGGGAGGGAGAGATAAAGAGGGGAGGGAGAGAGAAAGAGGGGAGGGAGAGAGAAAGAGGGGAGGGAGAGAGAAAGAGGGGAGGGAGAGAGAAAGAGGGGAGGGAGAGAGAAAGATGGGAGGGAGAGAGAAAGATGGGAGGGAGAGAGAAAGATGGGAGGGAGAGAGAAAGAGGGGAGGGAGAGAGAAAGAGGGGAGGGAGAGAGAAAGAGGGGAGGGAGAGAGAAAGAGGGGAGGGAGAGAGAAAGAGGGGAGGGAGAGAGAAAGAGGGGGAAGGAGAAAGAGAGGGGTGGGAGAGAGAAAGAGAGGGGTGGGAGAGAGAAAGAGAGGGGTGGGAGAGAGAAAGAGAGGGGAGGGAGAGAGAAAGAGAGGGGAGGGAGAGAGAGAGAAAGAGAGGGGAGGGAGCAAGGGGGGAGAGAGAGAGAGAGGGGGTAGAGAGAGGGAGAGGGAGTGAGAAATTAGATTTATGACACTGGGGGAGAGAGAAGAGAAAGGAGGGAATTAAGGATGAGACTGAACTGCTTTACGTGTTATATGTATTATTTGAATAGAACGCAGACGAATAAACTGTACACATGCTAATTAAAAATTCAATGTATAACAATGAGATAATAATCTAGAGATTGTCATTGGCATGTTATTGTGGTAGGTTAGGTGTGTTAATTCCATGTCACGTGTATCACTGCAGTCCCATAATGCACCGAGGCATCGCCGCTCTGAGAACAGCTGATCCTGCTTTAGTACAACTGCAATGCGGTGTCATCATTTGAAATACAGCACACACATACAGAGAACACGGTGCGCTCTACAAATACCATCAGCAGGGACAATAAAGATTCAGCAGATATCAGTCTCCTGTGACACAGATTATTTAAAGGTGAAGTCCCACTTATCTCCATATATTGGGATAACACTGCAGTGACGATCATATCTCGTGTTCATATAATATAATGATCCTCTGCTCTAGTCCTCAGTTTTTATGGATTTTTCTGCTTGCGCAGGAGGCTCTGACTGTCCTACCTATACCGAATCAAAGACGGATTAAAGACATTGGGGTATATGGAGCAAGTATATGCTACTAGGTTATCCTACAAAGCATGTATACTAATTATTATTATCATTTATTTGTAACGCGCCAACATATTCCGTAGCGCTAATATTAACAAACATAGATTAGAGGGAGGATAAGGAACAAGAGGACAATTTAAATCTGCCTATTTTATCTACTTAAATATAACCTTAAAGAATGCCTTAATAATAATCCCAGGATTGCTTTAATTTAATAGCTGTATTTTATCATACCACTTTGACTGGATTGCTGTTCCTTAAACCTACTGCCCTTTTTCTAAAATAGTACTTATGAACATTCCTCCTAAATCTTCCTCCTTCAAATTGCAACCACTTGTTCTTCCACTCCTCTTCTTAAAGTCACTTCACTCCTAAACTTTATTTAAGCCTTTGGTATATATGAAAGTTTCTATCTCATCTCCCCTATCTGTGTGGTCATACTTTTAAAAGAGTCCCTTTTGAAGAACTTCACTTGAAAATAGGCAATGTGTTTTAGAATTAAAAAAAAATCAATGTTCTCAACCCCATATCATTACTTTCCACAAGACACAACTAAGATTCAAATACCCTCTCTCATCATTTCTCGTCTTGACTATTGCAACTCGCACCTTGCTGGCCTCCCCATCACCGTCTATCCCCACTTCAATCCGTAGTGAACGCCTCTGCTAGACTCATCTGCCGCACTAAACGCTCCGTGTCTGCCGCTCCTCTCTGTCAGTCCCTCCACTGACTTCCCGTAACCTCCAGAATAAAAATTTAAAATCATTACTCTAACATATAAAGCCTCAACAACCCTGCACCCCCTTATATCCCTCTCATCTCAAAATACTCCCCCACACGCCCTCTTCGCTCTTCTTTCTACCATTCTTGTCACCTCCTCTCATTCCCACCTCCAGGACTTTTCTTGAGCTGCCCCTATTCTCTGGAACTCCTTGCCTCGCTCCACCAGACTATCTCCACGCCTCAAAACCTTCAAAATCTCACTACACAATTCACCTGTTTAAAGAAGCCCATCACCTCCCTTCCTAACATGCACATCACTTCTCTCAACCGTCGGTACCACACCCAAAACATTAAGATTGCAAGTTTGCGAGTTTTCAATCTTGCATGGAGCTTTGGGGAGGCACTATGGACACCTGATTCAAAGTTCAAAGACAGGGCCCTCCATCTTTGTAATGTGTTAATGCTATTGTTTGTGTTGCCTTGAACTTAACCCTTGTGTAGCGCTACTGAATATGTTAGCGCATTACAAATAAACAATAGTAATAATATCAGGTGTCCAGGAGTGGGAGAGGATCTGTCCAGGATGGTTATCCTGATAAGAGTCTTTATCTGTCTCCTTCCCTACAGTGGAAACTGGAGGCACACCTAGACACGTCGGATAATAATTTAGAGGATTCTCTCCCACCCTATTATGGACACCTATTAGTGGATGGAGAGAAGCAGTGTTGTAAGTATCTTAAACACAAATGTTAAATATAAGTTTATTAAGCTTATATAAGCCATCTTTATTTTCTTCAAATACTGATTTTTTTGTGGATTTATTTATTTACTAAATGAATGATTTATTTAATATTGATGTATTTGTTACTAAATAAACCAATAAAACCTATCTAAATCTAAATATATTAAGGCTGGTTCGTTCTCTGATGAGCGCCTCTGACTTAGTATTTTTGTTTATGCAAATTACCCTTACGGTTTAGTCTCCCTAGGGGTGATAGGGGACTCCAGACATGAACCCCTTGCTCACTGTGCATTAGGGAGTTCAGCTGCACCTCACTGATGAGGCCCATAGAGTCCGAAACGCGTCTGGGGTTTGCTGTTTCTCCTGTCCAGTGTAGAATTGCCTGGTATTTCGGGGCTGGATCACTCTAGTGAGTGAGACCAGACTGATATACTACAGGATATTTCTCCCTGTGAAGGGCACAAGTGAGATAAGAGGCTGCTCTCTGAGTGGGTTATCATGGCCATAGAAGTAACCTAGTAAGGTTTGTTCGTTCTCTGATAAGCACCTCTGACTTGTTTTTTTCTACTTATATATATATAGAGAGAGAGGATAGAGAGAGGATAGAGAGAGAGAATAGAGAGAGAATAGAGAGAGGATGGAGAGAGGGGGAGAGAGGGGGAGAGAGGGGGAGAGAGGGGGAGAGAGGGGGAGAGAGCAGGAACAAGATTAAGAATGAGATGAGAGAGAGGATTGAGAGATGATTGAGAGATGATTGAGAGAGTGCCAATAAGAGGAAGAGAAGAGTGGATAAAGGAAGAGAGTAGTGAAAGACAGAGGGAGAGAAAGGGAGAAAGAGGAGAGAGGATGGAGAGAGAATAGAGAGTGGATAGAGAGTGGATAGAGAGAGAATGGAGAGAGAATGGAGAGAGGATGGAGAGAGGATGGTGAGAGGATGGAGAGAGGATGGTGAGAGGATGGAGAGAGGATGGAGAGAGGATGGAGAGAGGATGGAAAGAGGATGGAAAGAGGATGGAGAGAGGATGGAGAGAGGATGGAGAGAGGATGGAGAGAGGATGGAGAGTGGATGGAGAGTGGATGGAGAGAGGATGGCGAGAGGATGGAGAGAGGATGGAGAGAGAGGATGGAGAGAGGATGGAGAGAGGATGGAGAGAGGATGGAGAGAGGATAGAGAGAGAGGATGGAGAGAGGATGGAGAGAGGATGGAGAGAGGATGGAGAGAGGATGGAGAGAGGATGGAGAGAGGATGGAGAGAGGATGGAGAGAGGATGGAGAGAGGATGGAGAGAGGATGGAGAGAGGATGGAGAGAGGATAGAGAGAGGATAGAGAGAGGATAGAGAGAGAGGATAGAGAGAGAGAATAAAGAAAGGATGGAGAGAGGGGGAGAGAGCAGGAACAAGATTAAGAATGAGATGAGAGAGAGGATTGAGGGATGATTGAGAGATGATTGAGAGATGATTGAGAGAGTGCCAATAAGAGGAAGAGAAGAGTGGATAAATGAAGAGAGTAGTGAAAGACAGAGGGAGAGAAAGGGAGAAAGAGGAGAGAGGATGGAGAGAGGATGGAGAGAGGATGGAGAGAGGATGGAGAGAGGATAGAGAGAGGATAGAGAGAGGATAGAGAGAGGATGGGGAGAGGATGGAGAGAGGATGGAGAGAGGATGGAGAGAGAATGGAGAGAGGATGGAGAGAGGATAGAGAGACGATGGAGAGAGGATGGAGAGACGATGGAGAGAGGATGGAGAGAGGATGGAGAGAGGATGGAGAGAGGATGGAGAGAGGATGGAGAGAGGATGGAGAGAGAATAGAGAGAGAGGATAGAGAGAGAGAATAGAGAGAGAGAATAGAGAGAGGATGGAGAGAGGGGGAGAGAGGATGGAGAGAGGATGGAGAGAGGGGGAGAGAGGGGGAGAGAGGGGGAGAGAGGGGGAGAGAGGGGGAGAGAGGGGGAGAGAGGGGGAGAGAGGGGGAGAGAGGGGGAGAGAGGGGGAGAGAGCAGGAACAAGATTAAGAATGAGATGAGAGAGAGGATTGAGGGATGATTGAGAGATGATTGAGAGAGTGTCAATAAGAGGAAGAGAAGAGTGGATAAAGGAAGAGAGTAGTGAAAGACAGTGGGAGAGAAAGGAAAAAAGAGGATGGAGAGAGGATGGAGAGAGGATAGAGAGAGGATAGAGAGAGAGGATAGAGAGAGAGGATAGAGAGAGAGAATAGAGAGAGAGAATAGAGAGAGAGAATAGAGAGAGAGGATAGAGAGAGAGAATAGACAGAGGATGGAGAGAGGGGGAGAGAGCAGGAACAAGATTAAGAATGAGATGAGAGAGAGGATTGAGGGATGATTGAGAGGTGATTGAGAGAGTGCCAATAAGAGGTAGAGAAGAGTGGATAAAGGAAGAGAGTAGTGAAAGACAGAGGGAGAGAATGGAGAGAGGACGGAGAGAGGACAGAGAGAGGACAGAGAGAGGACAGAGAGAGGACAGAGAGAGGACAGAGAGAGGACAGAGAGAGGATGGAGAGTGGATAGCAGGTAAGTGTAGAACATTCCAGTAGTCTGGGGACAAAAGCAATAAAGTAATTCAAATCTGCCATAGATTATATATATATATATATATATATATATATATATATATATATATATATATAGAGAGAGAGAGAGAGAGAGAGAGAGATGAGATTTAGAGTAAGAGTAAGAGAGAAAAAAGTGGGATGAGATACAGAACAAGAATAAAAGAGAAAATGTGAGATGAGAATTAGAACAAGAGGGAGAGAGAGAGTGGGAATGGGGAAGCAATACAGTAAGTTACAGAGTTTAAAGGATGACTATATGTTGGTAAAAACTTCACATTCTTGTAAAGTATATTATAAAACAGCAGCAGTAGCGGTCTTGTAAGACAGAAAGAGAAAAAAGCATCTTATATTTAGATAACTTTGCTTGTATCAAGGGGATTCCATCTTATAATGATAGTCTGTCTGTAGCCTGAGGGGGGCAATTCTAATTACTCTGCCACTGATTTCTATTATCAAGTGTGCTATTTGGAGAAAGTGCTTACACTGAAGTGAATAGAGATCTTACTTGTTCCTCCCAGGTTTCTAATCCTTTCACAAAACAAAGACAAAATGTCCATCATCAACAACCACAGTTGAATACAACCAATGAAAATGGCAGGATACTATTATTACTGTTTATCTCTGCAAAAACAGATTAAGAAACGTTCTTCACAGTAAATATGACACTTCAGTGGTCCCTTAAAAGCAGATTTATATTTCTGACCAATGTGTTTATTTAGGACTGCAATTAAAAATGAATAAAGAATCACTTTTCGTGAACAAAACATGTGAAGGCTGAATATGGATCAGAGTGCACCGTACACACATCAATGGCTACAGAGGTTACCTGCTTGGACCGGTATTGGCTTCTCCAGGAGGAATACGGTTTGTTTCCAATGGGTTTTGGTACTCCGGGGACTGGTAGAGAATGAGATCTATTGACAAAGTTCAAAAATATCTGATGAACTACAACATTTGTAATATCACGCTACATTAGGTTATTACATGACATACAGAAACATTAAATGCTTACAGCAGCAAAACATGGCTCACTCTCAAATACCTTAGGGCAACAAACTGTATACAATATCGTTCATATAATTAATTTGGATTGGATTGCGTTACTCACTGGTTTATGGCAGTCTTTCTCGAACAACACGTCAAAATAACCGGTAAGTGCCTGGAGAAAAGGGTGAAGAAAACATTAATGGTATCAGTTTGCTATTATTTCTATAGTGATTACACTGATGGGTCATTGCAGTGTGCATACAACAGTATCTAATTTGTTTATTTAGTAGCTAATTAGTAATTAAATCACTATTTGATGAAAATACATTCCATATAGCTTACTGATGAGCTTTTGTGCCTAAAGGTTCAAAGAAGTGGGAGTAAATCTACACAAGAGGCGATCTTCATTTTTTTTTACCCACTACTACAAGGACAGCCTCCTTGCTCTACCACTCCCGGGACCATACTATGAGGTGGAGAAAAGCAAATCTCCTGAAGTTCAAAAGAAAGGAAAATATATATTGTGATTTTTTTCTTTAAATACTGATTTTATTACTAATCAACTAATAAATAAATAAATCCTACTGCATAAACACTACAGTGGTCCTTTAATATTCATGCAACAGTAAAAGAGAACATTTTATGTCACTGAGGGTTTAGTGGTCCAGATGTTACACCATATTTGCATATAATGCACCCTTACCAGTAACAGCAGAGTTGACACTATCATATCACATGCATAGGAACTCTCTGGAATAGCAGAGATTAGAGATAACCAATACATGGAACGTCTCATGAAACCCTTAAATGTAGTATTCAGAGCTTACATTGTCAGTTACATACAGCACATGACCAAACAACACAATCACATTTTATTATTATCAGTACTACTACTACTACTACGACTACTACTAATAATAATATGTATAAGTGCAATTCATGCTCCTAAATTGAGTTTCTATGATTTAGAAACGGACATTGCCTGGCAGATACTGGCTGCCAACATCATCATGTCCACCTGGCAAGAAGAAAGAATACTTAGAATTTTTAACAATTCTTTATGTGCTAAAAAACAATATTTTTTGTTTCTGAGCAAATAGATTATTTGAAGATCTTTGGACCTCCCTCTAGTAACATGATAACATTTGTACACATGAGTGCATCCAATCACAGGCTACACAAGTCAAGTTATTGAGCTCTATGTAGCCATTAGGATCACAATATACAAAATATAAGAAACATTTGGAACACTGTACTAATAAAACTAAAGCATACTGTGGCATGTTAGAGCATCTGGTCCGACTCTCTGTGACCTTATGGACCACAGCACATCAGGCATATCTTGTGTCTGGTTGTGATAACCCATGGCAAAGATACTGAAGTGGGTTGCCAGTTCCTTCCCCAGTGGACTGCAATTTGTCTGAGCTCTCTGCTACGACATGCTCATCTTGGGTGACCCTACATGGTATAGCTCACAGCTTCATTTTAGTACACAAGCCCCTTCACCACAACAAGATAGCGATCCAGAAGGGGTGTGTTTGCGTCACACTTTGAGAAATATGGTGGGGACTTGCAAATGAGCCCATAATGCATTTTCACATTTTAAACACTGCCTGCCATATAACCTTGCTTCTGCGCATGAGTCACCTACACACAAATAGTACTGTTTTATTATATTGATCCATAATTCCAGAAGCCATGTAAAACCGGGACCGAACAGTATTGAATGAAACAAAAATGCAGATAGCAAAAAGTATCTGTTTCCTGCCAAGTAATTACTATAAATGAGGGAAACGCACAAAAGCTATCATTTCACGTTGCTGTTGCATCAATAGCAATCTGAAAATAGACTAAGAGCGTGTATCTGCTAACACCCAGCATTACACTGAAAACAGAAAATATAGCACATTTATCCCAAAGTGTATTGTTTCTCAGCCCTGAACTCTACAGCGCTCGGGATGTTGTAAAATCATTGACTCGTTAAAGGCGCTGGAGTAGAACTAATTACTTTTACTCCTGAAATTGTATGCATCTACTAAAGCATCCCCGCACAACACAAATCCACAGTGTGCGGGGAGACGGACATTATATATTGTATAAGGAAACAAAAGGGACGCAAACAGCAGCCGGCGCTCACATTACAGCCGGAGATGAAAACCGAACGGGTGATTTGGGTGCTAAGGCGCATGGAGGTTTGTATTTTACTAGATATATAATATCCCTGAGTATCTATTTACTTTTATATTTATATTAATAATGAGTGCTAATAAGCTCTGTTTTTTGACTAAAATAAAACAAACAGTCCCTGTATGGGTGTGCCCTCTACTGCTCACAGACACAGACTCTGTTGTACTTGATGTGCTGTCTCATACTAGCTAATCAGTGACCTTTCTGCAACATGCTGTTGAGACGTGGTCCCTGACAGGCTAGGACACTACACTGAAGAGGGCAGACCCATACAGGGACTTTTTGTTTCATTTTAATCAGTAAAACAGATCTTATAAGCACTTAATAAAAAAAAACAAAAAAAAAAAACGTTAAAACCAGAAATTAAAATAAAGTAAATAGTTAAACCCCAATAATCTATTCAAGAGATATAGAAGTTAAGACAAGGAATCCAAAACAATGTGATGAAAAAGTTGAAGAAATGACCAGGAATTCATTATATTTGTATTTTATTCAGTTGTGTAAATAAAATAAATACATTAAACAACTATATCAACATTAGCTTTTTATTTGATTGTTTGTGTTTGTTGTCCAGTCGTGTCCGTAACACCATGCTGATGCACTTGGCATTCATGGCAAAATCCTTCTCCAGTGGGCCACAGCATACAGCTCCTGGTATTCCTAGGTGGTCTCCCATCCAAGTACTGACCAGGCATGGGTTCAGGGTTGTGTGACCTCTTGGTTCCCTGACTGGAATCGAACCCAAGTCACAGTGGTGAAAGCACCAAATCCTAACCACTGGACCACCATATTTGAGTACATATTGGTACACATTTTTTCTGGGTAATTGAGCTACTTTGCCCCCTGTGAACATTCAGAGTTAGCTTTAACTAAAAATATTGAATTTTCTCAAGCCTGTTGGAGAAGGGTTGTAAGATTGAAGACTTCCTCCCACTAGTGTTGGATACTCCAGCTAGTAAGCAATATAGGAAAAACAGCTGCACGAGGCCCACAGAGGCCGAAACACATGTCTGGGGTTTGCTGGTTCTCCTGCTCAGGGTAGGATTGTCTGGTATTTCGGGGCTGGATAACTCTAGTTAGTGAGACCAGGCTGCTATACTACAGGATATTTCTCCCTGTGAAGGACACAAGTGGCTAAAAGAGGTTGCTCACTGTTTAGATGACCGGACCTACAGAACCAACCTACTTAGGTACTGTTCGCTCTCAGACGAGCACCTCTACTCTATTGTTTAGTTTCTCACCATATGGGTGATAGGGGGAACAAGACATGGATTTCCTTGCTCACGGTACCTTAGGGAGTTCAGCTGCACCTCACTGACGAGGCCGAAACATACATCTAGGGTTTGCTCTTGTTCAGGGTGGTTTTGCCCTTGTATTTCGGGGGCCAGATGACGCTACTGGGTGAAACCAGACTGACATAGTACAGGATATTTCTCCATGTGACGGGCACAAGTGAGTAGTAGGTAACCAGACCTATAGAGCAAACCTACTTAGGTATTGCCTCTACTCTTATGGTCTAGTGAGTAATATAGCAGAGGTGCAACATCAGTACTACAGTTCCCAGAATTGCAATGTAATTATCAGTAAAGAAGATGGGGGATTGTGGGTATATCCTCCAAACCGGAAGGTATTAGCCAACTAAAATGTTATGCTGTTCAAAAATTACGTCTCAAGATCACATCTTAAAAGACCACCGTAGATCAGTATGTTCTATGTTCTCTTTTGAATAGTTACATCTGATAATGGGCATTATATGCAATTATTCGATTAGTGGAGCCTACACTTATTTGTGCAAACCAACCTCTATGAGTGGGAAGTGACCTTGAATGCAGAGAAGCTTGAATGTGCCAGTACTTTAAATAGGACTAATGGAAATCTATAAGAGACCTCCTTATAGTGATTAGCCTGGTCAGTTTATTTAATCCCTGGGATCTTCATTATCAATTTCATATGTCTTTAGACTGAAAACAATACAGTCAGACTCCTGGTGCATAATTAGCAATTACTGGCAATAATCACCCATAAAAAGACATAATAGTGTATCTCTGGGAGGTAAAACTGCAAAAATGTAAATTTGCTGTGAGGAAATCCAATAGTTTTAATAACTATTATTGATGTGGCACTTATTACCTATTGGTTTAACTGCTATCAACTTTGGAGCCTCTGCTCCTTTAAGCAATAATTACATACCTATAATTCCATGCCACATATAGGGATATTCAACTAAACAAAGTATTTATCTAAAAAAATGTTTCAACCAATACGTTTTTATTTAATTTTTGCAAGACAAAAGCAAGAAACATATAAGAAAATGTTCTGTGTGCACAGGTTATACAGCTTTATGGCCACTTACTGCCTGAAGTTCACCTCTCACAGCTCTATTAAAGTCATAGACAAGGACATTCTGCAAATGGCAAATATATAATTAAAGGAATTTGTTCAGGACTGGGATTTTTATTTTAAAAGATGAAAGCACACTGTGAAACATGCTCAAAATAAATCATTAATCAGAGATAATACACACATCTGCTGGCTCTCAGTATATGAAGTGGTCTTCTGGTGAAAGTCACCTAGACTCTCCAATAGTGTAAACCGACTGTAAGGGTCTCTCCAGTACCAGACTAGAAGACTGCTTAGTATTTACACATCCACCTGAGCAGAAGCACTCACCAACTAACATTTTCCCAGGTACATTTACCATCAGGACTGAGCAGTCACTTCTGTAGGGACTCGGTCATTGTTATTGGGCCTCTACCACCCACCTGAGTAGAAGCACTCACCAACTAAAATTTTCCCAGATCCATTTACCATCAGGACTGAGCAGTCACTTCTGTAGAAACTCGGTCAGTGTTATTGGGCCTCTCTACCACCCACCTGAGTAGAAGCACTCACCAACTAACATTTTCCCAGATCCATTTACCATCAGGACTGAGCAGTCACTTCTGTAGAAACTCGGTCAGTGTTATTGGGCTTCTCTACCATCCACCTGAGCAGAAGCACTCACCAATTTACATTTTGGCAGATCCATTTACCATCAGGACTGAGCAGTCACTTCTGTAGAAACTCGGTCAGTGTTATAGGGCTTCTCTACCATCCACCTGAGCAGAAGCACTCACCAATTTACATTTTGGCAGATCCATTTACCATCAGGACTGAGCAATCACTTCTGTAGGGACTCAGTCAATGTTATTGGGCCTCTCTACCATCCACCTGAGCAGAAGCACTCACCAACTAACATTTTCCCAGATCCATTTACCATCAGGACTGAGCAGTCACTTCTGTAGAAACTCGGTCAGTGTTATAGGGCTTCTCTACCATCCACCTGAGCAGAAGCACTCACCAATTTACATTTTGGCAGATCCATTTACCATCAGGACTGAGCAATCACTTCTGTAGGGACTCAGTCAATGTTATTGGGCCTCTCTACCATCCACCTGAGCAGAAGCACTCACCAACTAACATTTTCCCAGATCCATTTACCATCAGGACTGAGCAGTCACTTCTGTAGAAACTCGGTCAGTGTTATAGGGCTTTCTTTACCATCCACCTGAGCAGAAGCACTCACCAATTTACATTTTGGCAGATCCATTTACCATCAGGACTGAGCGATCACTTCTGTAGGGATTCGGTCAATGTTATTGGGCCTCTCTACCATCCACCTGAGCAGAAGCACTCACCAACTAACATTTTCCCAGATCCATTTACCATCAGGACTGAGCAGTCACTTCTGTAGGGACTCAGTCAATGTTATTGGGCCTCTCTACCATCCACCTGAGCAGAAGCACTCACCAATTAACATATTTCCCTGTTCCATTCACCTTGGTTTCTTTTGCCCATAGTCCCTCACATGTTACCACTCTTCTGCTTCTGAACTTATCTAACATGCCCCCACACATACCCTATCCACACCCACCCATCTATGATTTGTGTTAATTTACATTGTACGATCACCTCCATTTTTCACAGACGTAATCACTAATTAACCCTATCCTCGGTTTTCAATTACTCACCAAACCATTGTTTCTTCCATTTTAATTACCGTACTTCACCTTTTGCTTCATTAATCCCTTTAATTTGTGAGATTTCAATCTTGTACGGCGATTTGCAATAAAAGCACAATGTACGTAAGATTTTAAACTCATATACATGGACCTCCACTTTTTGCCATGTGTTTAATAATGTATTTTTTCTTTGTATTTGACCCCTGTATAGCACTAGGGAATATGTTGGTGCATTGCAAATAAAGGATAATAATATATGGCAAAATACAGCTTCAGTGTCAATGGTCAATGAAATTAGCCAACATCAGAGCTGAATCCCAAAGCTAGTAATAGAAAGTGCTGGCTTCAGTTATGGTTGACTTCCTGCATTGATTTGCAGTCAGCCATATTTTACCACCATGAAAAAAGCAACGTCTATCAACATTGATTGTTAAATATAAGCAGGTCATTCTCTTAGATGTTTTTTCTGCAAAAAAGGAGAAGATTTTAGCAACTTGTATCTAAGCATTATTTATATGTACCACACACAATGCTAACATGGAAGGTGGTTATTAAATGCTGGCCGCACAGTTTGATAAACAGTATAGATTGGCAGGTAACTCTTCCATAAGAACGGATGAAACCGGCCCAACCGCTGTGATGGAATTAAGATTCCTCTGGTTCACAAGCTGACAGCCTGGCAGGTTGACGTGGTGTACGCGGTGAATGTAGCAGCTTTTGTTTCCTACTTCTTAGATATGACAGAAAGTACAAAACTGACAAATATAATGTAGTGTTTTGTCCTTGTTAGTTTAAATGCAACAGGGAAGAAATGATTGCTTCAAAAAGATTCACAGCACAATAATAAGATCCTGCTGTGCCATCTAAAAACGTTAAAAATATTTATATTTACGCAATGGTGGCATATAGTGATCTTCAGTAGTTTTACATGTTGATGCACTAAAGGTTTGGTTTTTTTCACCTAGATTACTATGTAACTAGCCGGGTTTCGAGATCACAAGAGACCAAATTCCCAAGGTCCGCTGGATAATAGTCAAAGCAAGAAAGTTCCAGAAAAGCATTTACTTCTGCTTCATATTCTAAAGCCTTTGACTGTGTGGATCACAACAAAATGTGTCTCGTACACATAGTGTCTCTGCAGTACTCGATGTACTAGCCACTTACAGGTTGTTTCTTAGCAGAAAAACATGTTCATTGGCACATAGATCTTGCACCAATAGAAACACTATGTGCATGGGGAGTGGGGACAGACCTTTGAAGGGACTGTTAGGAAGGTTCAGTGAGTAGACATAGCTTTTATGCAGTTGTTAATACAATTATGTTTTTACCTCTCTCTAATGTAATCCCTGCTGCTTATATCAGACACACACACATTACATGGAGTCTTCTATGCACATACACACTTATTTTATTTAAAAATAAAACTTGTTTTCCCACACTCCCAGAGCTGCTTACATAGGCACAGTGTACCTACCAATAGAAATACTGCATTTGGGTATGTTTTTTTAACCCTATACTGATCTTCAAGCCAGCAGAAGTACAGTGCAGAGATCCACACAGCAATGCCTGACCTGAACATGTAGGTAGTTTATTTTATTTATTTATTTTTAAAACAGAGAACCTTCCGTATCCCTTTAACTTGATAATATGCAAGATGTTTTTTACAGAGTTTAAAATAAAATAATTGCAGCCATAATTTTTTTTAAATTTATTATATTCAGTTTTATTTTAATGATGACAGTCATTTTGGCTTTGTTCCTACAAGGACTGGAAATCTGGTAGGAACAGTGGATTCTGAAAAAATCTGCATTCAAACCGCATACTGGACAACAGATCTCAAGTGGCCCACAGGATCCCCCCTCAAGCTACAGACAGTCTAGCTGCCTATTATGGAATCCCCCATGACATACAGGAATATCCTGTTTAGTGCATGCAGGAGCGCTATGTGAACTAGTGCTATACGGGCATTTAGATGCCATAGCGCTCAAACAGCACTATGGCAAATCTAAGCGGGATTTAAAAGCAATTTGGCGTTCAAACCCACGATATTGTGAGATTTGGCATTTTGTTGGGCATTAGAAAAAAAAATAGCGAATTGGCGCTCATCGGGGTAGCGTTAAGTGGGGTTTACATATACTCAGTTTGTGTTTATAAAATATGTTTTTTTTCCTCCTGTCTTGCATATCTGCTAATGTTATTGTGTTACATACGTCACAAGCCCTACAGTGGTCCTTTAATAAACTAAACTCACATTTTAGCTGTAGAGGAGACTGTACAAATATTTAAAATAAGAAAGTGGAAAAAAACGCATTAGACAAAGCAGACTTACCAATTCAATGAGAACGGAAAATTAAAAATGATCATCATCACTTTCACATAGCGGGAGCAATTTATCATCGTGATGGTCCCTAGTCTCATGTTCCAGCAATGTGTGTTATAGAAGATACAATTAAGCAGTTGGCCACACAAAGTAGGAGGATAATGTGATCTTGATGGAGTTTATCCAAGCATGAAGATGCAGTGATTGTAAACCTTGCAGTGGGGGTGACATGTCCCTGGAACTCACAGATTGAACAGTCAGCTACAAAAAGACGCACAATCCCTGAGTACTTATATTGTATTTTACAGTAATAACGTCCAGCAGCAACCAGCATGTAGGGATTGGAGCTACCAAAGGGAAAAGGAGCATGCATGTATCATACATGTACAGATCCACTGTGGCCAAATTATTTTCTATATGATATTTTTGAATAATTGAACTTGATGATGTGCCAAATATTTTCAGAAAATAAAAAGTACACACAGGCGTTACATGTTTCACTTTTATATGCATGTACAATATATATAAATATATAATATTATTATAGAATGACATATTATCATTCACTGCAGGCTTTTGCTTTCTTTACTAGGATGCTTCTGTTTCAACAGGATGTGTCCTTGTAAAAGAATGAGCTTTGCCATCGTTCTAATGAGAGCACTGGCAGTTGTAGCTTCCTCTCTGCATTCAAAGTCTCATCCCAGCTCAGGAAGCAGATCACTAAAAACTATATTGGAAGACTCCACAACAGCATGAATGCGTAGAAAAGAAATTAGAGGCTGTAATTCTTTTTGTTACCATTCTAAGACTATTTGCCAAACTACAAGTGCAGTTACATAGTTACATAGGGCCTCATTCTATTATCGGCCGTAAATCGGCCGCAAAGCTGCGATTCCTTGCGGGGCTCCCGTTACCTTGCAATTCAATTATACGGCGCCGCAAGGATATCCCCTTACGGCCGGCCGTATATCTTGCAACCGGCCGTAAGCTCAGAAATCTTTAAAAGCAAAAATAAATTCAAGACGGCACTGTAAAGCTCTGTAAATGCTAGGGATCTCAAGCTTGCACATCAGCCCAAATCAGAGATCACATTAACTGTTTATTTTCCGGCCGCAGAGTGGGCGGGTCTGAGGTGCTCCAAGCCCTCTGGACTTTTTCCATGGATATTTGATATAAATTCGAATAAAATGTATTTACTGATTTGAGTGTAGGGGAATGTTGTGCTATGAATGCTAACACCTAAAATCACTTTATAGTCTCCTCAGAGTGCAGGATGGCTTTATTATGGCTTTATAATGTGCTTAAATGTGTGCCTGCGGGACCTTCTTGGTGCAAGTAAGCTGCGGCTCGGTTTTAGCCTTGCAGAGAGGGTTCCCGGAGCAATTGAATAGCAAACAGGATTTTCTTGCGGCCGTTTAAGATCAAAGGCTTTCCTGCGGTGCGTGTGGCAGCAAGGGATAACAAGGCGCCAGCCGCAGGCCTGCCGGAATCCCCGGCCGGAAGGGAATAGAATAGCCGAATAGCTTGCGGCCGGTCCTTGCGGCTCCGCATCTCCTACGGCCGATAATAGAATGAGGCCCATAGTAATTAAGGTTGAAAAAAGACTTTCAGTCCATCAAGTTCAACCTGTTAAGATCTCCTCTGATCTGCAATATGCGGATTAGTTATTAATTAATTTGTTGATTAAATAATTATTAATAGTATAGTATTGGAGGATGAATAAAGAGTTAGTCCATTAAGTTCAACCTTTTTAGATCTCTATTGATCTTTTTAATGTGGACTAATTATTATTAATTGTTAATTGATCCAGAGGAAGCAAACAGAAAAAAAAAAACATTGAAACTTTGCCAATTGTCTCATAAGCGGAAAAAAAAAAAAATTCCTTCCTGACCCCAGAAACTGGCGATCAAATTTCTCCCTGGATCAATATTCCTTCGCTAGTTATCTAGGATAGCCTTAAATGCCCTCTTTATTAAAAAATATATCTAACCCCTTTTTGAAGTTGTCTATCGAATTCGCTGTTACCACCTCCTTTGGTAGAGAATTCCACAGTTTAACCACCCTTACTGTGAAGAACCCTTTTCTTTGTTTAAGGTGAAATCTTTTTTCCTCTAACCTCAACGGATGTCCTCTTGTTAGTTGAAAATCTCTTGCTACAAAAAAAGCTCCCCTGACAAAGCCTTATATTGACCATGGATGTCAATATAAGGTAATCATATCCCCTCGTAGAAGCATTTTTTCTAGAGAAAATAAGTTTAATTTGGTTAGTCTTTCTTCATAACTTAGCCCCTCCATTCCCCTTATTAGCTTTGTTGCCCTTCTCTGTACTTTTTCCAGCTCTAAAATGTCCTTTTTATGAGGTGGTGCCCAAAATTGTCCTCCATATTCCAAATGAGGGAGTACTAGAGATTTGTATAGTGGCAGAATTATATTTGCTTCTCTGGCTTCTTTACCCTTCCTAATACATATTAATATTTTATTTGCCTTTGCAGCTGCTGCTTGGCATTGAGCGCTGTTCCAAGGTGGTTGTCCACAAGCTCCCAAATCCCTTTCAATATCTGATACCCCTAGATTTGCTCCATTAAGATTATAGATTGCTTGGCTATTGTTCCTTCCCAAATGCATAACCTTACATTTATTTGTATTAAATCTCATCTGCCATTTAGCCGCCCATTTCTCTAATTTATGCAAATCCCTTTGGAGGGAAAGCACATCAATATCTGATTTTATTACCTTGCACAACTTAGTGTCATCAGGAAAAATGGAGACACTACATTCGAGTCCTACTTCAATGTCATTAATAAATATGTTAAAAAGGAGAGGACCTAATACTGAACCCACTTATCACATTAGACCAAACGGAGTATGTTCCATTCACAACAACCCTTTGCTTCCTGTCTTTTAGCCAGCTCTCGATCCATGAGCAGATATTTACTGCAATTCCTGTATCCCTTAGTTTGCTCACTAGTCTTCCATGTGGCACTGTATCAAATGCCTTTGAAAAATCTAAAAATACTACATCCACTGAGTTGCCCTGATCCAAGTTCCTACTAACCTCCTCATAAAAACTAATTAGATTGGTCTGACACGACCTATCCTTCATAAATCCATATTGACTGCTACCTATGATCTTGTTCAAATAGACATATTCTTGTATTCTTTCCCTTATTAACCCTTCTAAAAGCTTCCCAACTACAGAAGTGAGGCTCACTGGTCTATAATTCCCCGGATTTGCTCTAGATCCCTTTTTAAATATAGGTATCACCTCTGCTTTTCTCCAGTCATCTGGTAGAGACCCTGTAGTGAGTGAGTCTTGAAAGATTAGATATAATGGTTTGGCTATTACAGAACCCAGCTCCCTCAGTACCCTTGGATGTATTCCATCAGGACCCGGGGCTTTATTAACATTTATTTTCTTCAATCTCTTTTGGATTTCTTCCTGCGTTAACCAATTATTTAGTGATGGTAGTGTAGCCCCATTATGTTGCGTTGTCCCAAAAAGGAAAGTATTTTAAGAAAGAGATGTTCTCAAATTAAAGAGTGAGTTCCCTGACCCTTTAATATATCTCAATTTAAATACATTATGTGGGGTTTCCTGAACAAAAATATATTTACCATGGTATTTTACTTAATACTACAAATATTATATACCTTGCTATTCTGAGAAAAAGAGTGCAGCATATATAGTCTGTTTATTAGGTGTTTCTGTATAGTATATGGTGGGTTTAGGGTATGGGATCGAATGGGGCCTGGAGAATAATAATATACCATATGAGCATCAAGACCAGCCAAATGTATGCCTAACCTAATCTAGGTTTAGAGGAGACAGGCCGGTGCCACGTAGTAGGAAGAGTCTGTACACTACTTAGGGGGCAGAGAGATCAAACCTCCCGGGCTCAGGGAGGTGGGCAGCTGACTGGGCCTGTCCCAAGGTTTGCACTAGTCACAATCTTATCTACGAGGAACTCCGCTCATTGGCTTAGTCCCAGCCAGTTACAGAGCCAACGGCGTTGGTGCCTCATGGATCGAATCCCAGGGAAAATACTATACTCCCGCCTGGGTTGGTGCAACATGCATACTCCTTTAATAATATTTACCCAAGTACCATTGTAAGTTGCCCTATAAATATGTACCCTTGCTCTCAAAGTTGTGGTTCTTTCTTGAGGGTTCGGTGCTTATTTAGTTTATGCTATTCCCAGAGAGCTAAAACTCTAACCTCCTCCAAGACGCCTGAATGTTGAGAAAAGATCACACACCCAAGATACGAAGACCTAACCGGCGGCAATTCCAGAGCAGAGTCAGTCCAGCGGGTCTCATATCCTGACAAAGCCTTTAATGCAATCTATTATATACAAGCTTACATACAGATAAGATTCTGTTCTACTGAAAGACTGCCGTAATGGTGTTGACCTTAACAAGAGGATTAAATGGAAAAGCAACACACAGTTGTATGAAGCCCAGCCACCCACACCCTGTTGATGTGGTCTTAGCCACACTGTATTGTGCCAGGTTAGAGATGTGAAAATGGCAGGAAACAGAAGAGTAGAAAGGGGGGAGTGGGGGAGGTTGTGGAAGCTGACAGGCTGTTAGTTTGTTGGCTTGTTCAAGTTAAGTGTACATTTTATAGGATAATTACATTATAGAGGAAAAACTTATTAAACAAAACCTAGTTATCACATTAATATAACATTTCAAAAGGGGTCCATTAAGTAAGTTAACCTTTTACCCCCACTGCAGACTGCATTTGCAACACTGTTATAACTTGCTTCTAACAAATGATGCTGATATATATACTATACTTTCTCTAGACTGATTGGCTCGACAGCTGATACTTCCATTATCAGAATCAGTTGGATGGAGGTTCTGCCATTGCTGCAAAGCTGCATTTCCATGCTGAAGAAATGTTTTTTTTTTTCGGAAGAAACTCCAGCAATGATTAAACGCCAGATTTTTTTAAATGCATGCCATACAAAGCCATGAGTGTGACTTATATGCAGCCACTTATTTCAAATTCTGCAGAAATCAAAGCAAAAGTGAACCTTTAAATCAATGTAGTGTTTATACTATGTTTTTATAAGACGCCGTTTTGGTGCTAATTACTTTAGATTTGCTGGGTCAAAAGGAGGTCGATTTGTGCAAAGAAAATAAAAAAAGGTATTTAGGAATGATGTAATTGGGTTGGCGTTGGCACAGATTGCGCTTTGCCTGTTCGCGGTACATTCTGTTTAATTCTGTCAACGCAAACAAAAGAGACCGATCCTCGGAAGAAAATGAGTTCTGCGGATAATGAAACAACAGGGGTAATGTAACATCAGGATGGAGTATAAAGGAACACATGCCTGGAATACAGACCCACATTAAGCATTTCCAATCCCGGATCACTGCTCACGTTAATTACAACTTAAAGGGACAAAGTTCTATTGTACACGTAAAAAAACATGTCCTATATATTATAGAAAAGTTTCTAATACATTGAAAACACCTATTAATTTAGGGAAAAACTGTGTAAAATAATTGGAAAATGAAAGAATCCTGATCTCAGGGAGAACCCATTATGTGTGTTTAATTCACAAGAAGTGGCATAAAAACACAAGGTTGATGCAGTCCAGAGATTCCCAAGGCTCCCTGTCTCGTTGTTACACCTCAGGATAGAGTAACAGATAGAGTGGCTTTGTTTAGTATATTTTTTCTAGACTCTAACAAAGTTATTTTTCATAGAAAAATCATTTTGTAATGTTTAAAAATGGTCTATTAAAGGGATATGGAAAGTTTCTGTATTTTAATAGGAAGTGTATAAGAAATGCTTATACACTCTGTTTTTACTCTCTAAAATCTAACAAACAGTCCCTGTATGGGTCTGTCCTCTGCAGCTCATGAAATCAGTTGCTGCTGTACTTGCTGTACAGTGTCTCATACTAACCAATCCATGACCATCTCTCAGCAACATGCTGAGACGTGATCCCTGATAGGCTATGACACTACACTGCACATCAAGTCTGTATATGCTGCAGTGGGCAGACCCATAAGGGATTATTTGTTTAATTTTCAGCAATTATAGCAGAGCTTATAAATCATTCGTAATAAAATAAAGCACATAAAAGTATATAATACACACACAGATACATTATATACCTAGTAACTTCCAGAAAACTTCAATATCCCTTTAAATGAACAATAGAAAGTTTTGGACAACTTAAGAAGCAATGATCCCCTTAAAGGAAGTTTAATAATATATTTAAAAGGACAAAAAAATCCATCTAGCTATATTATTATTATCCTTTATTTGTAATTTTTTTTAAAAGTGCCAATATCAAATTGCATTTTTCTACTTCTCCTTTGAGTTTTCACTCCTCCCCAGCATATTAACTACATTCAGTCTATTATTTTATTATTATTATCTTTTATTTGTAACATGCTAACATAGGTCCCTATTCCATTAGAAGCCCGCAAATTCTTCTGACCCGTAATTTTGGCTGCAGGTGTTTTGTTCTATAAATGTTTAGATGTATTCTATTGACTACAGTTCGAAATGTACCTCCTATACTCGTAAACCGGCCTTTCTAAGTAGAATTTCAGGGGACGTGATCATATGATATGACCATATTTAAGCAATCCTGTAATTTACTTCATAGACACAGCCAATAGTAAATGAGAAGTCATTATGATGTCAGTAACACATGGAAGTCACACGTAATCTGCAATCGGAGGTTAAGAATTAATTAGTACCAATAAGTAATATTTGCTGAGCGGGCCCACAATCTAGAACTCTATAAAAAGCATTAGTTCATCTGTTTTAGTCCATGATATGTATTGACCCCTTGAGTCCGTGAACGATATTACTCAGAAATGACATTTAAAAATAATATTTTGTAATTGCATATTTGTGGGTTTGAGACCATGCTTTTAAACTATGGTATTGTGTGTATAATTGCTGTTAAAGCTATAATAAGTATATGAAAAATCCCTTGCGAGTCCTATTTAGTACTCGTAATATTTTTGACATAAACTTTATACTTTTTTTCAGTTGCAGGTTAGACTTTATTTGCGAGCGAGAGCTATGGGTATAATAGAATATCGATTTTGTGTAACTTTAATTATTTAGAGCTTGTAAAATGCGAGTTGTACTAAAACCAATGGAGTTCTAAGTATAGTGATTGTGGATGGGGAACTCATAATCAGATTGCGAGCAGCTAATAGAAACTGTGGCAATAAAAAGAGCAGTTTTAAGTGTGTATACATTTACGAATTGGCCAATAGAATAGGGCTCATATTCCGCAGCGTTATACAGGGTTTAAGTACAAGGCAAAATACAATATTAACACATTATAAAAGAATAGTCTTTGAGCTTTAAAACAAACGTACATAGTGCTCGTTTTCAAAGCAACTTACAATATTGAAAACTCGCAAACTTACAATATAATATAAAAAGCAAGTTTACTTTATTAATAGGATAGGAGTACAACTGTGCGCCATACAAGAGCGCGGCACCCTGCATCCCGACAAGTGCGCACCACCCTGCATCCCATCTGCCAGAGAGACTGTGAGAGACTGCAGGTTAGAAGGCAGAAGGGCAGATAGGGAGTGGAGGGGAATGATAATGGGGATGGTTGCAGGGGAAAGTGAGTGACGATGGTTGCAGGGGACAGAGTGTGGAGATGGGTGCAGGGGACAGAGTGTGGAGATGGGTGCAGGGGACAGAGTGTGGAGATGGGTGCAGGGGACAGAGTGTGGAGATGGGTGCAGGGGACAGAGTGTGGAGATGGGTGCAGGGGACAGAGTGTGGAGATGGATGCAGGGGACAGAGTGTGGAGATGGGTGCAGGGGACAGAGTGTGGAGATGGGTGCAGGAAAGGTAGAGGATGGGTGCAGGAAAGGTAGAGGATCGGTGCCGAAGAGAGGGAGTGAATGGGTGCAGGGGACAGAGTGTGTAGATGAAGTGCTGGAAAGGTAGAGGATGAGTGCAGAAGAGAGGGAGAGGATGGATGCAGGGGACAGAGCGTGGACATGGGGTGCAGGAAAGGTAGAGGATGGGTGCAGAAGAGAAGGAGAGGATGGATGCAGGGGAGAAAGGGGATAGGGTGAGGAGACAGAGTGAGGGGTTGGGGTGCAGGAGGGAGGGAGAGGATGGGTGCAGGGGACAGAGAGAGAGGATGGGTGCAGGGGACAGAGTGTGGAGATGGGGTGCAGAAGGGTGCAGGTGATGGGGTGCAGGGTGGCATCGCATCACCAGTATTGCACCCTAAGCTCCCTCCAGTAAATCCGAGGCTACACCATTCAGGATTTGTTTTTTTTATAAATTTATTGTTTGTAGTAATGTGGCAGAGAGCTCTCGATGCAGTTGTGGCGCGCAAATTTGTCGTCACGCTGATGTCCAGCGCGCAAAGGACGTGCTACCCTCCCGGCCTCCCATGTGTAGCATTAAAGTGTATATGTCAATGCAAGCAGGCAACTACCCTGCTCTTACTTATTGCGGTATTAGTAATCCTACAATAAACCTACTATATTAACATAAGCATGCAAGAAACTCTTTAAAAATGGTTCTTACGAAGGTATTTTTCTATGTTTTTTTAATCTAAAAAGCGTACATATTTTCTTACGTTTTACAAACAAAGGATTCCATTTAGCCCTAATTAATCATATAAAATCATCACTATTTCACACATGCAGTGATTGATGCGGCTATTTACAAAGTATGTCTCCGGTATCTCTTCGCTCTGAAGAATCCATTTTTTACACACAAAAAAATTGCACATCAATATTATTTTCTACTCCTACTCTTATATGGCCATTACGACCAGATGAATGTGCCTAATTCAATCAAAATAATGTATTAACAAATTGTAACCTGCCATATAAGGGAAATCTTGCAAGGCTTCAACCCTGATCAGAATAAAATGAGCAATGAAGCTCATACAAGATATATGCCACCATTTAAATAGAGGAAATAGGTAATTGGAGGGTTTGTGCATTCACCACTTTTGATTTTGCATAGTTCAAAACCAGGATTTTGAACACATAGCCCTCTAGATGCTACTCAGTAACTCCCTTCTCAGTGGTGGCAAAACCATTCTACCCACCGTACAGAAATATATCATTTTATGGCAAGGCAAAGGTGGTCCCAGTCTGGATCGCTGTCTGGTTTTACTGAATGAAATGCATAAATGTACTTATAGCTTGTTATTTCCTGAATAGGGAAACATTCTGACTTACTAAGGTATCCTTAATTTAATTAGGCATTGATCATTAATATAATCATTAGTGAATTCATTCATATTCAAAGATTAATAAAGCAATATTCAGTATTCAACTTGTCAAAGTTCAGACTCCGTTGCTGCTGGTATCCACCCACCAAAAGGTCAATGGTGGAGGTGGCTTTGTCTACCTGGAAGCTGCTACTTTTCCAGGCATAATGTTTATCACATACAGAAGGCACACCGACTTTTGGGCAAAGGAGACGTGTGCGACCACAAATGCGCACACCCACACCAGCGCGGCCAGTACTTGGGGAGAGAGACCTGGGGTTAGAGGGTGGGTACTAGGGGGATAGAGAACTGGGGTTAGAGGGTGGGTACTAGGGGGAGAGAGACCTGGGGTTAGAGGGTGGGTACTAGGGGGAGAGAGACCTGGGGTTAGAGGGTGGGTACTAGGGGGAGAGAGACCAGGGGTTACAGAGTGGGTACTAGGGGGAGAGAGACCTGGGGTTAGAGGGTGGGTACTAGGGAGAGAGAGACCTGGGGTTAGAGGGTGGGTACTAGGGGGATAGAGACCTGGGGTTAGAGGGTGGGTACTAGGGGGAGAGAGATCTGGGGTTAGAGGGTGGGTACTAGGGGGAGAGAGACCTGGGGTTAGAGGGTGGGTACTAGGGGGATAGAGACCTGGGGTTAGAGGGTGGGTACTAGGGGGATAGAGACCTGGGGTTAGAGGGTGGGTACTAGGGGGATAGAGACCTGGGGTTAGAGGGTGGGTACTAGGGGGATAGAGACCTGGGGTTAGAGGGTGGGTACTAGGGGGAGAGAGATCTGGGGTTAGAGGGTGGGTACTAGGGGGAGAGAGACCTGGGGTTAGAGGGTGGGGTTAGAGGGTGGGTACTAGGGGGATAGAGACCTGGGGTTAGAGGGTGGGTACTAGGGGAAGAGAGACCTGGGGTTAGAGGGTGGGTACTAGGGGGATAGAGACCTGGGGTTAGAGGGCGGGTACTAGGGGGATAGAGACCTGGGGTTAGAGGGTGGGTACTAGGGGGAGAGAGACCTGGGGTTAGAGGGTGGGTACTAGGGGGATAGAGACCTGGGGTTAGAGGGTGGGTACTAGGGGGATAGAGACTTGGGGTTAGAGGGTGGGTACTAGGGGGATAGAGACCTGGGGTTAGAGGGTGGGTACTAGGGGGAGAGAGACCTAGGGTTAGAGGGTGGGTACTAGGGGGAGAGAGACCTGGGGTTAGAGGGTGGGTACTTGGGAGAGAGAGAGCTGGGGAGAGAGGGTAGGTACTAGGGAAAGAGACTTGGGGTTAGAGGGCGGGTACTAGGGGGATAGAGACCTGGGGTTAGAGGGTGGGTACTAGGGGGATAGAGAGCTGGGGAGAGAGGGTAGGTACTAGGGAGAGAGACCTGGGGTTAGAGGGCGGGTACTAGGGGGATAGAGACCTGGGGTTAGAGGGCGGGTACTAGGGGGATAGAGACCTGGGGTTAGAGACCTGGGGTTAGAGACCTGGGGTTAGAGGGTGGGTACTAGTGGGATAGAGACCTGGGGTTAGAGGGTGTGTACTAGTGGGATGGAGACCTGGGGTTAGAGGGCAGGTACTAGGGAGAGAGAGTTGGGGAGAGAGGGTAGGTAATAGGGAGAGAGACCTGGGGTTAGAGGGTGGGTACTAGGGGGAGAGAGACCTGGGTTAGAGGGTGGGTACTAGGGGGATAGAGACCTGGGGTTAGAGGGTGGGTACTAGGGGGATAGAGACCTGGGGTTAGAGGGTGGGTACTAGGGGGATAGAGACCTGGGGTTAGAGGGTGGGTACTAGGGGGAGAGAGATCTGGGGTTAGAGGGTGGGTACTAGGGGGAGAGAGACCTGGGGTTAGAGGGTGGGTACTAGGGGGATAGAGACCTGGGGTTAGAGGGTGGGTACTAGGGGGATAGAGACCTGGGGTTAGAGGGTGGGTACTAGGGGGAGAGAGACCTGGGGTTAGAGGGTGGGTACTAGGGGGATAGAGACCTGGGGTTAGAGGTGGGTACTAGGGGGGTAGAGACCTGGGGTTAGAGGGTGGGTACTAGGGGGATAGAGACCTGGGGTTAGAGGGTGGGTACTAGGGGGATAGAGACCTAGGGTTAGAGGGTGGGTACTAGGGAGAGAGAGAGCTGGGGAGAGAGGGTGGGTACTAGGGAGAGAGACCTGGGGTTAGAGGGCAGGTACTAGGGGGATAGAGACCTGGAGTTAGAGGGTGGGTACTAGTGGGATAGAGACCTGGGGTTAGAGGGCAGGTACTAGGGAGAGAGAGCTGGGGAGAGAGGGTGGGTATTAGGGAGAGAGACCTGGGGTTAGAGGGTGGGTACTAGGGGGAGAGAGACCTGGGGTTTGAGGGTGGGTACTAGGGGGAGAGAGACCTGGGGTTAGAGGGTGGGTACTAGGGGGATGGAGACAAGGGGTTAGAGGGTGGGTACTAGGGGGAGAGAGACCTGGGGTTAGAGGGTGGGTACTAGGGGGATGGAGACAAGGGATTAGAGGGTGGGTACTAGGGGGAGAGAGACCTGGGGTTAGAGGGTGGGTACTAGGGGGATGGAGACAAGGGATTAGAGGGTGGGTACTAGGGAGAGAGAGAGCTGGGGAGAGAGGGTGGGTACTAGGGAGAGAGAGAGCTGGGGAGAGAGGGTGGGTACTAGGGAGAGAGACCTGGGGTTAGAGGGTGGGTACTAGTGGGATAGAGACCTGGGGTTAGAGGGTGGGTACTAGGGAGAGAGAGCTGGGGAGAGAGGGTGGGTACTAGGGAGAGAGACCTGGGGTTAGAGGGTGAGTACTGGAGGGACAGAGCTAGGGAAAGAAGCGAATACCAGGGAGGGTTAATACTTGAAGCTGGGGAGATGATGAATATTGGGGGAAGAGAGGGTGAATACTGGGGGTGATTACTTGGGGAGAGGGTTGGAGAGCTGGAGAAGGAGGGTGAGTAGTGGGGGAGGAAAGGGTGAGTGCAGAGTGCTGTACTGCCGCGCTGGTGTGGGTGTGAGCATTTGTCATGCATTGTTCGGCGCGCACGTCTCCTTCACCCAAAAGTCGTGCTACCCATACACAATGATCGCCACTGGCTGGGCACTATTTGTGTTTTGGCTTCCCTTGGAAATAAGATTTGGCTTTTGTGGTAGGCCCCGATTGTTGATTCTCATATCATTTGTTAATGTTCATTAAACCCTTTAGACCAGTGTCTCAACCAACACCCCACCAAAACTTTAATGACCTTATGGTGGAGACAAATACTAAATGATTAAATAGAAATTGTATTTGTGAACAATGCATAACAATGTATAATAAAACTAAAATCTAGTTTTAACAATCAGTAACTACAGATGTGAATAAAATATCTACTTCTCAACCTCCACCATTCATCACAAGAGGGAAATTCTCATGGACTGGGAGAGAAATTCATGATATGACAAAACAAGACAAAGGAGATTTGCGTCTCCAAATAAGGAAACAAGAGATGTAAGAGAGTCTGAGACTGACCACAAGGCTTATCTTATAAACACTAAATGCAAAAACTTCCAAGAGGATTTTCATAAATTTGCTCTGGTAGAAGGAAGAACCAGCAAACATCTTACTTTGTATTTGATGAAGTAGTGGGATTACATTGGATAAATAAAACAAAAACGGAGTAGCTTACTATGCCTATATAACAAGCCTACTTCATGGTGATTGCTTACTGCGCCTTGGAGAGTTCAGCTACACCCTACTGATGAGGCCCAAATAAAGCCGAAATATATATCTGGGGTTTGTTGTTTCTCCTACTCAGGGTAGAATTGTGATGCCGGTCTGAGTGATACCAGTCTGATATTCTACAGGAGAGAGTGTTATAGAGGTCACTCTCTGATTAGGTTATCCCTATAAAACAAGCTCACTTTAGAATTGTTCGTTCTCAGTTTGAGCGCCTCTGTTTTCGATGTTGTATTACATTGGATGCCTTTTGACCCATAGTGACATGCACATTTTCTCTAAAAATGGTTTTATTCCATAAACTTCAGACAACAATAGTGTTCCCTGACCTACAGTGGTCCTTTTATCAAACACAGAATTATTCTAATTTCGATGCATCAAGAATTCATGGAAATTTGAGATATTTTTCCAGCTTCCTTCTTTGACTCCGAAGCTCTTCGCGATAACGTTGACACATCAATATAAATGTATTCCTATGCTTGGGTTACAGTACGTGATCAATGCTCATTTCCTTAGCTTCCTATGGGTCACCGACGTTGCAATGAAAATATTTTGCATATCGCAGCATGAAACTATACAATAGCACATAAATCTGCACAGAATTACATGCAGAATATAATTCTAGTATTACAGTCCTACAATGTGATAAATATCTATGAAACAAACAATATCACATAGCTTATTTTAACATGGATAGAAGATAAATAGAAATCTATGCAGGATTTCATTATACTTAATCATAAACTATAATTGACATTTCAGGAGTAAAATTTTCCCTCTTCCAGTGATTGAGTGGAGAGGTTTAGTTAGTCTCTGACAGTTCATTCATCATCTCCAGATGCCTAACCTTGCAGTAAATGAACAATAAAGCTTATCATCCCCACTGAACAGTTTTTGTACAAGCACATAAATTGTATGTGTGCATGTGACATGTGTGTGCGTGATAATAAACATGCTTATTCCTACTGCAGAGGAGACCCCTACAAAGCTGATCCGGTGTCCTGTATATTTGTCTTCCTAAGAGAAGCATTGTGTGCTCAGTGTTGCAAAGACGTTTTTGCCCACATTGGTTTAAATTCATCAAAGGGCAAATTGGTGGCAAGAGGCAAGCAAGGATTTTATTTTACATCTCACTGCATGCACAAGCTGGACTCCCAATTCTTGCCTCAACGTGGGTATGTTAATGAAAACCACGTCACTTGGTGCAGTCACAATTTAACAGAAGACTAAACCACCTTGCCAGCATTTTCTGGCAAAATACATAATACAGGACCGTTGTGGTCAGAAATGTAAGATAGCCTCATCTGAAGCAAAAGAGTACAGCCAATAATTTTATATTTTTATATTAAAAATACACTTGTTTGTCAAGTGTATACCAAAAACATAATAATAGCATCTGTGTAAGCAGTGGGTACAAAACACTTTTAGGAAACTCTGAATTTTGCATTTCTTACAACACATCCTCAGAGCTGGATGGTGGGGTGTGTGCTTGTAGTTATCAGTGGTGGTAGGGGTGCGGCAGGAGGGAACTAACAGAAGACCAGCGCATTTGTTTGATTACTGAACAACAGTGAAATTGACACCAAACCACTTTCCTCTCACTGGCCCAGAAGTAGTATGTTGCATCATTCAATGCACCCACCAAAGTAAAATGGATCCCTCCAGGGTCCTGCAGAAGAAGCAACATTTATTTTTGTTTCTAATTAACCAACTAGCTGAATGGTATTTCTCCTGCTTAATTATGCTCTTAGAATTAAAAATGTTCAAGTATATATTGTTTTGATTGTGCAATTGGTACTTTAATTATGCTGCTTTGGAATCGACCATATTAGATTCCAGTGACCAACCCCCTGAGATAGGAATATGCAGCAAGCGTGTACATGCACAATGAGAGGTTAGCATAAACAACGGTCAGTGCTCTCATTCGCGGTTATGGAAAGCTCATTAGTTTACAAGGATATATCATGTTGGCAAAGAAACTGCAAGACCCGGGTTAGTAAAAAAAACTGGAAGTCTGAAGTAAGGAATAATTGCTTATTAAAGTGAAAAATATAAACAAAAAAGGGTGTTATTACTTTCAAAAAATATGCAAAATATTTTCATTATTCAAGAGATATATATAGAAAAAATATCACCACAGTGGACCATTAATGTGTAAAAGATCACTCCAAACCATTATATCAAATTTTTCAAGATTTGCTCACCGCGGGGTCTCCACCAGATGACTGCGGAAAAAAGCAGAGGTGATACCTATATATAAAAGAAGGGAGCAAGAGCAAATCCAGGCAATAGACCAGTGAGCCTGTAGTCAGAAAGCTTTTTAGAAGGGTTAATAAGGGATAGTATACAAGAACATGTCTATTTGCACAGGATTATAAGTAGGAATCAACATGGATTTATGAGGGATAGGTCATGTCAAACAAATCTAATTAGTTTTTATGAGGAGGTTAGTAGGAACCTGGATCAAGGCAACTAAGTGGATGTAGTCATTTTGGATTTTGCAAAGGCTTTTGATACAGTGCCACAGGGAAGACTATTGTGCAAACTAAGGGATACAGGAATTGCAGGATATATCTGCTCATGGATCGAGAGCTAAAGGACAGAAAGCAAAGGGTTGTGGTAAATGGAACATACTCAAATTGGACTAATGTGGTAAGTGGGGTTCCTCAGGGGTCAGTATTTAGTCCACTCTTTGTTAAGTATTAATGACTTAGGAGTAGGACTGGAAAGTATTATCTCTGTTTTTGCCGATGACACAAAGTTGTGCAAGGTAATTCAATCAGAATATGATTAGGAAACTTTTTGTGGCTTTTAACTGACAAGAAAACATCTCTGGGGGTTAGAAGTAAAAAGATTCCACCTTAAAGAAAGAAAAGGGTCCTTCACAGTAAGGGTGGTTAATCTGTGGAACTCTCTACCAAAGGAGGTGGTGACAGCAGATTCAATAGATAACTTTAAAAGGGGATTGTATATATGTTTGAATAAAAAGAGCATTCAGGGCTATCCTGGATAACAACAGAAGGAGTAATCATCCAGGGAGGATTCCAATTGCAAGTATCTAGGGTCAGGAAGGAATTTTATTTTATTTTTCCCCCTTTTGAGACAAATCGCAATGTTTTATTTTTCTATTTGCCTTCCTCTGGATCAATTAATAATTAACAATTAATCTGCAAACTACAAAGATCAGAGGAGATCTAAAAAGGTTGACTAAAATCATTTTTTCAACCTCAATTACAATTTAACTATGTTACTCTAATTTTAGAGGGGGGAAATCACACACTATAACATCACATATATAGTTGTGAGCGTATGGGCCGTTGCTCACGCTTGCGGGCTCGCACAGCGAGCCGCGGCCCTCGCGTAGCGAGGTCACTGGGCAAGGGCCTCAGTTGCTGGCGAGGTCACTGGGCAAGGGCTTCAGTTGCTGGCATGGAGCGCCGAAGGCGCTCCATGCCAGCAACTAAGGCCCCTCGCAAAGCAGTTGCTGGCGAGGTCACTGGGCAAGGGCCTCAAACCCTCGCAAAGTTCACGTCACGACACACAAATTCCGACACTCGCTACATTTTACGAGAAACGCAAACAACCTACGAAACACGTTACCACACATTACGACCTCGCAAACATCGGACGCAACACGCCGACATACAAACATTTAAAACACAATAAATACACACAACACACACATAAAAAGCTTACCTACAGCAAGAGGAACCATCCAGCACCTCAAAAAAACAAGTTAGACCTTCATTTAAATAAAAATAAAACACTTTAGACACTAATAAAATCGCTAAGCGAGAGAAAAAATGGCCGACGGACAAAACGAAAACAAGGCTACAGCACTCTCCACACGTAAAACACCACACTCGCAAAACACCACACAAAACTCGAAAACCACTACAAACCAACAACGGACAATACGCAAAGACGCACAACACACATAAACCGCCATTTAACGCAAATGCGGAAGTACGACACTACGCGAACGGTTTCGCCTCGCGCACGCACAGTATTACACTGCACACATTCACCACGCTTATAGAGCAGCTCCACAACACTAATGCTGCAGCAATGTCAAAACACATTCACAGCTCTTCAACACAATGCTTCCAAATAGGTAAAGTACATTCATTTATTATTGTATTCTATCTTTACTATTACACACCAAACAGCATTACCTCACTTACAATAACATTGCCATAATTTTTTGACGGGCAATTCGCTAGTATATAATATTCACAGTAAGGACATTTAATTATAGTACAGTTTAAAAAATGGCTGCACAGATTTTGCATATGTTAATGTTATTGGTATTGATACATGGTTTATAGACGTACTTGTCCAATATAAATCGCTGTAACTGTGAAGATTGCAGGCTTTATGTATTTGTATAGTATGTAACAAAAAACTATAACGACAAAAAATACCACCTAAGTAACCCACAAGTATAAAAGTGTTTTTATAGAATCTGAGAAAATACGTATCGTCTGGCTTCAGCATTTCCAGGTAGCTTGGGACCTGAGGGTATGTGTATATTTTATTGATCAGTGAGGAGTTAGGAGTAGGGAAGATTTGTAATATCATTGGAGCCTGAAAATAGCTGTATTTGACACCTACCCACGCCCCCTGCACATGTTCAAAATCAGGCAATTGCAAGAAATATAAACAACCCTTTCATACAGCCTTATCGAAAGTATCATGGATACCTCCAGAGTCTATAAGTGGCATTTTTTCCTCTAGTGAAATACTGGCTTTAAGATCAATTATGCTCTCAGAGACATCATTTTATATAAATATATATAAATATATATATATATATATATATATATATATATATATATATATATATATATATATATAGTGGAACCTTGGTTCTCAACCTTAATCAGAACTGGAAGGCAGACGGCGTACCAAAAAGGTTGAGAACCAAGCTCCCATAAAGGAGTAATGTAAATTGGTTTTAGCAAATGCGATGATGAGTGCCAAGGTTTTTTGCTCATCCAGACAGGTTGAGTATCAAAAATATTGATTTCCGAGGGGATTGAGAACCAAGATGTCTGTGATCCTGTTGAACAGAACTTTGGGGTATTTTTCCGTATAAAATAATTCTGCTTTACCTCAACATAAAGACCGAGAAATCCTAGAAAAGGCTTGAGAGCTTGTTGAAACTGATATTTATTTACAACTATTGTATTCACCTCTATTGAAAACTGCCCCTCTAAATAGCCCTCGATAATAAAAAATGGCAGGTTATTCCTAAAATACCTTTTAAGTTTCAGTCATGCCTAGCTACTAATGTTCTTACTTTGTTACACACTTCACAAGCAGTGGGTTTTTATGAAATGACAGTGGTCCTTTAAGAAGTAAAGATCAAATAAATAGTTGTTTAATTAATTGCAGTAAGTTTGGACACGATGCTTGGGCTGGAGCTCCTCCTATTTTTTATTTATTGTGGCAGGATGGGGATCACAATTATTTGCAGCTGCCTATTTGATTCACAGCTCTTGTGGTCTAGAGTAGCAGTTCCCAAACCTCTCCTAAGGACCCACCAGACAGGCCATGATTGTGGTTTAACACATACAAGCCAATTAGAGTCTGTTGAATGCTAATTGATCCTCCTGTGGTCATATAGTGTCTGGTGGGTCTTTAGACCAGTGGTTCTCGATCTCTCTTTGAGAAAGGAAATGAGCTCCTCCTATTGTTAGTGTGGCCCTTAACTAAACAAAAGCTCCCCTTTAGATTCCATTAAACACTATGCATTCTGAAACATGAAACCAGAATATTTTATTTTGCGTGTGTTGTTCAGTCGTTTGTGACTCTCCGTGACCTCATGGACAGCGACACAACAGGACAACTTTCTGTCCATGGTAATGCTGATCCACTTGGTTTTCATCGCAGAGAAACTGTAGTGGGTTGCCAGTTCCTGGTATTCCTAGGTGGTTTTCTAACCAAGTACTGACCAGGCCCGACCATGCCTGGCTTCAGGGTGGTGTGACCTCTTGGTTCCCTGACTGGAATCGAACCCAGGTCTCAGTGGTGATAGCACCAAATCCTAACCGTTTGCCCACCAGCGAACCCAACCAGAATATAGGGGGCTGGTAAATCCCCATTCTAAAAAAAAGTAATATAGCTTATTCCAGTAAAAACTCATGGCTCAAAATGAATAATTATTCCCTAGCTTCAAACAACTACTTAATATTGTACAGTTGTTTTAAGTATAAGAAAAACAGTAAAGTTGCTTACCGTGCACAAAGCATCCCTTGTGATCGACAATGAGAAGTCAGAGGAAAAGTCTAAATCCTTAATAGTTGTGTTTTTGCAGTCTATGCTCTTGAAAGAAAAAAAAGACACATTAGGAATGGTAAGAAGACATCTGTTACAAAATGAGTTCACTTCTCTTTTATTTGCAAAATACCAACATTTTACATAGGCCTAGTGTTATAGAAAACAACAAACGGTAGATGACAGTAATGATAATGAAATTAAAGCAACATACTGTGGGCCTCATTCTATTATCGGCCGTAAATCGGCCGTAAGGCTGCGATTCCTTGCGAGGGTTCAGTAAACTCGCGATTCTATTATACGGCCCCGCAAGGATCTCCTTTTACGGCCGGCCGCATATCTTGGAACCGGCCGTAATCTCAGAAATATAAAAACTGAAAAATAAATTCAAGCCTGCACTGTACAGCTCTGTAAATGCTAGGGATCATATTGGGGGACATGAGGATTAAAAGTAACCCACTCTCAAGCTTGCACATCTGCCCAAACCCGAGTTCAAATTAACTGTTTATTTGCCGGCTGCGGCGTGGGTGTGTCTGAGGTGCTCCAAGCACTCTGGACTTTTTACATGGATATTTTACGGATATTAAAAATTAAATATTTTACGGATTTGAGTACAGGATAATTATGTGCTATTTTTTCTAACACCTAAAATCCCTTTATAGTCTTCTCAAAGTGCAGGATGGCTTTATTTGAGCTATTTTATGTGCTTAATTGGTGCTAGCGGGACCTCTTTCCTGCAAGTAACTGCGGCTCGCTTTTAGCCTTGCAGAGAGGTTTCCCGGAGCAATTGAATTGCAAATCTCTTGCGGCCGTTTAAGATCAAAGGCTTTCCTCCGGCGCGAGCGGCCGCAAGAGATAGCAAGGCACCGGTCGCAAGCCTGCCGGAATCCCCGGCCGTAAGGGAATAGAATAGCAGAATAGCTTGCGGCCGGTCCTTGCGGCCCCGCAACGGCTGCGGCCGATAATAGAATGAGGCCCCGTGTGTGTATATATATATTGTATAATGAGTTAATATTGGAAATGTAACACTTCATTGCTCGGCCTGCACAGGTGGTTCTAATTAGTACCACCGTCTATTAAAGTCCATCATGTATTATGCTAATGCATATATATATATATATATATATATATATATATATATATATATATATATATATATATATATATATATATATATATATATATATATATATATACACACACACACTAGAATTCCGGTTATCCGACACCAATTCCCCATTTTAAAGAGACTTCCGCTAAACCGTCACTATTCGTCACTATTTAGCATTTCGAGACTGGGAAAAAAATACTTTTTTTCTTATTGTTTTCTTTCTGGGCCCAAATGGCCCAGTTTAGGTGCTAATGCCTTTTTACAGGCATTTTGAGGGGTTTCGGGGTGTTTAAGGGTAGTTTATACCCTTTTTTTCCGGGGACACACAACTAACCGGAAACTACACTTATACGGCAATAGTGAGTCCCCTAGGTGCCGGAAAACCTGGGGATTTTACTGTATATATATATATATATGTATATATGTAGCCCAAAACCAAACATTTCAAAAACTCATAACTATTAAGTTAATTCGCCCACAATTTTAACAAAGAAAGCACTTTTTATACAGTATATACTCGCACACACTATGTCACTGGGCACACATATTTTTCAAAATACATGAGGAAAATACACTTAAGGAAAATATATACATTGCATATTTAACATTTTTAGGATGTTTTAGAATTAAAAATACCCTTCTACATGGTTTTATTGCTAGTTTTAGTAAAATCATACTGCTTAAATAGCATTTCTACAGAGCCACAGTTATAACAATTAATTTCCTTTTACAATTTATTCCAGCAGACCTTCCATAATTCAGGTGCAAGTAAAATCAATTTAGAGTATGTATCTGCAGTTACAAGATTAATTCTGTAGGAGAAAAAGAAAAACGCCGGAAATTTTTGATTATTTTAAAGGAATAAGAAGAAATGATATTAATGAAAAGACAAAATTAAAGATTCCTCTAAAATGTAGCGTTAACCGTTAAAAAAAAAATCACCCTCATAGTAGCTTTATTAGTGCTTTAATAAACTGTTATTTGATCACACAAGATACATTTATTACAATGCCCAACATCTATAGTTGAGTAGTAGAGACCAGGGGCGGAGCTATCAGTGGTACAGTGCACCAGGGCCCTCCTCTGGGAGGGGGCCCAATGCTGTGCATTTTTTTTTCTGTTGTAGTGTAAGGAGGGATGATACGAGGGGTGGTTTCTGTGTGGGGGTGCATGTTGAGAGTGACTGGATCCTATATAGAAAAAGTGAATATATACATTTTAGCCAGAATGATCACTCCATCCAAAACCTAAAAATCAAAATACTCAGAGGGAAATTTAAAAAATGTTCAAGAGAGAAAAGCATTTGAAATAAAGATGATCAAATTCTTCAACACTAAAAATACAGGACTTAATATGGACTTGGGTTTTCTAACACATTCTCAAAATTTCATTTGCTGAGGTGTTTGTCCAACAGAAAAAGATAATACTGTGGACTACAGTGCTCTGTTTTTTCATGTATATATCGATATATATGTGTTTATAGTAGGTGTATATATGTTTCCTTTACTATGTTGTTTTTATTCCTCCTATATGTATTTACCTGATGATGTCAGATGCGGTCTCCACTCTCTTTTCATCAAACTGAGGATTCCATCTCATGTTAGTATTGCCTCAGACTTGATAAAGAGAGGCATTATCTCTCGAAAGCTTGTCGCTATATTATGAATAAGTTTGTCCAATAAAAAAGGTATCACTATATACTGCAATACTCTGATTATTCAACTGGATTACTAGACATTCACAGCTACCTCACGCTTTATATATATATATATATATATATATATATATATATATATATATACACATACATACAGACAAACACATTTTTTTGTTTGTTTCTGTAGTGTAGGGGACCCCTCACCCTGGCCACATGCGTATACTGGAACTGTGCTGCAGGCAGAGAGGATTTTCTCAGGCAGAAGATAAGGGAAGGGGTGCTATTATGGGAAGGGGTCTTAGAGAGGGGAGCAGTTATTGAAAGGGGTCTTGGGGAGGGTCAGTGTGTGAATTGGTATTAGGAGGGACCGAACGCAAAAAAATATTTACAACCCCCCGGGTTTGCACCCCTCCATTCTCTAGATTTACCACTGGTATAGACAGGGAGCATGTTGCGGTATGTATAAGAAAATAGCTCAATGAAGCTTTTAAAATGCATATATGATCTTTATTGTTTCAGAAACAAGAAAGCTGTTTCTCTCCACCTCCTACTAGGTGTGTACATGAGAAGATCTGCTGAGGACACTCTCTATCTAGATGGCTCTGAAAATGTCTGTGGATCTCACTGCGGAGCAGGAAGCAGCCGCGCTACCCCTCCCTAAACACCTGATAGAAGATGGAAAGAAGAGAAGATATTCCGCTGAAATCTGAAACATTAAAGCTCAAATGAAAAGTTTCAAAAGTCAGTATAGTTTCAAAAGAAATATATAGGTCAGTGTAGTGCGTGTCTTCTGTTACGATCTGCTTTCTTTAGTCGGGCTTGATAAGGCTGTTATAGCCAGTCCTGATAAGAGTCATTTTGCAGTCAGTCTCAAAATCCTAATTATCCTGGGTGGATCATATGAGTCCAAAGGACTGGTGGTCAGGGGGATCATGACATCTTCCTATTCCTATATATTCTGACTGTCTCCAAATACTCCCCTAATTACTGCTTCCATCTGCTCACAACCTGCCTCTTTCCTCCTTTTTGTTACCTCCTTGTACTTTTACCTACAGGACATTTCTTGAGTTGTATCTATGTATGTGTGAAATATATTTTCTTAAAATACTGCTTTTATTTCTAATAAGTCAATAGTTCCTGGATTTCACGAGGAATATAATATACCTGTGGCTCTTTTTTACTTTTGTGTACAGGCATACAAAATGCTACTATCTAATAATAGTGGAAATATAATGCAATCTATGTAGTCATAGATATCCACCAATATGTATATGGTACACATTCCTCTATATGAGGATAACAAATGTTTAGTAACTCAGTTAATCTTACAAGTATATAATGGAGTGGGGATTGTCCAAAAAAAATGTTTAATACCAAGGAAAACCACAATACACTCCAAATCAAGACAAAAAGTTCACCTTGCATCATCCACAATTAATATTGAACAAGACAAAATCATATATTCCAAATCACTTGATACTTTACTTGAGGTGCTTAAGGAATATTCCCCCCCCCCCCCCCATAGCCCCTCAGTAAGGAGGTACAAGGTTCTGATGCTCCTATTAGAAACTAATTGTTATTTAGTACCCACTTGGCTTTATCATATTGTCTGGTTATCCCTTATTAAATTGTTTGGCTACCCTTTTTATTAGACACTAGGGAATTCTAGTCAGATTGTGGGGCACACCATAGCCCTCCAGATAGGAGGTCTCCGAAATGAGACATAGGTATTTTGTCTTCTTCATATCAAGTATTGTGATTTTAGTTTTATGTACATTGAGTATGATTTATATTATAAGGCTTCTGATCTGATAATATTATTAATTGTGGACGATGCAACGTGAACTTTTTTTCTTGATTTGGAGTGTATTGGGGCTTTCATGGTATTAAACATTTTTTTGACAACAACCACTCCATAATATACTTGTAAGACCAACAGCATTTGGGGTTACTAAACAGTTGTTATCCTCATATAGAAGAATTTGTACCATATTCATATTGGTGGATATATATCACTACATAGATTGCATTGTATTTCCACTATTATCAGATAGTAGCAGTTTTTATGAGTGATGCTTTCTTATTATTAAGGATTAACAATAAAGGTTCCTTCTTTTTCTCTTTTTTAATGTAATAATATTTTGCGTCAAGTACTGGGACCAAAAAAGGCCTATTTTTTTCACTTATTGTTTTGTGGTTACTTTATTTTATTAAGAAGTACTTTCTGCAACATGCGGCTTGAGAAAGGTCACTGAGAAGGCTCATTTGAAACATTGCACTTCACAGTCTGTGTATTCATGAACTGCATGAGCTACAGATGGCAGACAGGTAAAAATTGTATGTATGTAGCCTAGAGCTAAACCGAGCTTTTAAGTACTTATCAATAAAACCAAGCACATAAAAGTAAAGAGATACACAGGTATATTATATTCCTAGTGAAAACCCAAACCTTCCATGTCACTTTAGATAAAAAAATATCATACTACTAGCTACTTGCCCATCAAAAATGACGGGAATAAAATGTTAAGGCTGGGAATGCAGTACCTTTGGCACTCATTGCGAGTCCCGCGCTGATCGCCTTTGGCGCTCATTGCGAGTCTCTCCCTCTGTCTACTGTACAATTGTAAGGCTAGCAATGCTGTTTGCCAAACAATGCGAGGCTATGGGCCCTCTGAGCACTGTCGGCGCTCATTGGAAGCCTCTCCCCCTGTGTAGATTGTAGGCCTTGTGCTCGAGTGTTACTGTCTTGTGTTAAATGTTAGTGGCTTGGAATAAGTGTTACTGCCTTTCGGTGAGTGTTACTGCTTAGGGCTATTTTTTACGTTCTTTGGGCTAGTTTTATGTCCTTGGGCCTCGTTTTCATCCTTTTGCGTTTTTTTGGCAGGCATTTTTTGTCTTGCTTAATTGATTTCCGATCGTGAAAAAATGGCAAATATGCCTCAAATATGCCTCAAATTAACTTGCAACCTCACACAAAGACTCCCTGCCTCTCCCACTGTGCTGTGTGTAAGTTATTATTTTTTTTTTTTTCACGTCTGTTCAGTTCAGTGGTTCCGCCGTTAAAGTCGTAGTTTTGTGAGGCGCACAGTGCATGTACGGGTTTCGGTCCTAAGTCCTGCAAGGCTCGCAGTGCAATGAGCGCCTTTGGCCTAAGTCCCGCATGGTCGATGTCTCCCCTCGCTTTGCGAGGCTTGCGGTTGCGCCCCTTTGGGCCACAACGGTACTCGCAAAGCGTGACAAACCCGCAAACGTGACCAACTATATATGTGATTCACTATTGAGTATATATGGAGCAGGACGTAAAGGAGAAAGATGAATAGACATTTAGGAAAAATAGTCTGTGAGGCAAAGGAGTGGTATGGAACTGTGTAATATAGAAGAAAGGCACTAATCCCAGCTCTAGAGGGGCCATGTCATACAATGTTGCTTTATGTTCTTGAGGAGGAGAAATATTTCTAATCAGAGGTAGAAAAAAAGACTTTTCAAACTTATATCACTAAAATACACAGTTGCACGATTCCCCCACGTGCCAAGCAATCAGCATGTGAGTAACGCCTGAGCAGAACGCATCTATCCCACTATTATAGGTGATTGCAAAACTAAAACGCACAATAAAAATCTTACATTATACAAAGTACAGAATCCACGTGAGTACCTTGTAATTATAGTAATACCATAGGATAACTCACGGCTGCACACATAACCAACTACAAAATTAATGCTACATGTTACCTTTATTTTGATAGGTTCAGAAACCATTGTGTCTGGATTGACAACTTCAACCACAGCTTCTGTAATGACAGATTTCTTCATACAGGACATGTCAAAGCCGTACACATTGTCCCAAAATGTTATCTTGTCCTTATGCTTCAGCTCATCACTCAGAGCCACCACACAGATATGACACATGTCCGGATACACTGGGGGCAGAAGAAAGAGACGTTATTTAAAAAATACTAAATATTAGAGGCAGTGGATGAAGTTCTACTTGCAAACTTTAGTGATGTATCATAAAAAAAAATATCTACAACATCCAAAATGTGGCAAAATAATACATTTATTTATAGTAGATAATCTTGTAAATTAGAAAACAGTGATAGCATCAACAGAAACAAAAAAATATATAGAAATCAATAGATTATAAAAAGTAAAACCTAAATCAATGCAAATCTGCATATTTATTCAGTTAAAGGCATATTTAAGTTTCCTGGATTATGAATGCATCTGATATAAAAATACCAAAATAAACATTAACAAACACAACCTTATATTTGCTAAATCTCTCCAGTTTGAAAGCAGTTAATTTTGTGAGTTAACACCAATTTGAAATCCCTGATAAAATTAGTATACAACTCAATTTGTTTTGGCCAATCACAGGCAGGTAATACATTGTATCAATCTCTAAAGACAGTTTGTGCACCAAATGAATGGATGTGTAGTCCTGTTTTTACCTGGGATCAGGACGCAAAAAAGAGCCAAGACTTTGCTTTGTAGCTCTCTGCATTGTGCTGCTGCTGGCTTGAAAGTTAGTAAAGTTAAAATCTGTACCCAAATGCAGTGTTTCTATTGGAAGGTACACTGTGCCTATGTAAGCTGCTCTGGGGTGTGGAAAACAAGTTTTATTTGTAAATAAAATACATCTGTATGTGTATAGACAGACTCCATGTAATGTGTGTGTCTGATATAAGCAGCGGGTGTTAGAATAGAGAGAAGGAAACACAGGGAAAGTTAAAAGAGATGGGTCTTCAGAGTTACTTTAATCAATGTAGCATAATATGAAAAATGTGTTGACCTTATTAAAAAACCTCACAAACGTATCATGTGCAAACAGTTAAACATTTCAACACGTTTTGACTCTGGTGTCATCAGGGAAGTCCAAGAATCGTTAATTTACATTTTTGTAAATATAACTTATTCTAATAAAACCATTAAACATTTTTGATAGTTTGCTATGTTTGTTTGCTCAGCTCTTTTTGTTTTTATTGTTCTGTGTATATTTGTTTATTGAAAAGCCTCTTTTACATATGAGCGTCATAACTGGAAATTACATTTTAGCGGCACAGTCATTCTTGACTTAGAAGGTAGAACTACTCAAAGTAGTGCCTCCTTTTCATTATTGTACTGAAACTGGTAAATTAATGCACACAAGCTATTATGGCAAAAATACATAATCTGCACTTTCTGTAGGTCACACTTGAAGTTATTTTTATTTTCTGCATCATAAACATTCACATTTTAGTATGATTTTAATGTCTGTAGATTGCTTCTGCAAATAAAATCATAAAGGGTACAGGGAGGAGAGGAGAAAAAGACAAGACAGACTTAATGCTGTGTGAACATTAAATTCATGGAGATGATTGTACACATCTTCATTATTATTATCATAATATATTAATAAAAGGCACATTCGGTGGTGTTCTATTAAAAGCTACAACCAACATGAAAGATGATTAATGGATAGAAAAAACAAGAGCAAATGGCTTATGGGAACTACCACTGTAGTTTAGGAAACATTTTTCAACTATGTAACCAACGAACACCACATTAGTCAGGAGAATAAACACATTTTTACATTAGTTTTTCTTCATAGCCAACTCTGTCTGTGCCACAAATGCATCCTTCATGGATAGCTCGTCTTCCAGTACCATGAAGAGGGTTATCCTACTTGGATGTGCTCTTCTATTCAGTTTTTATTAGCAAGTGGCTACTCATGGTAGCATCTTTTTTTCAAAAAAACAAATAGAGATGTGACCTGAATCTAAGGATCCTCCCAAAATTGCAGAATTGAATAAAAGGTAATTACAGATGATGTTTATGTATCCTTAATTATCTAAAAATATTTTACCAATTATCAAGCTGAGTTCTTCATAAGAGCATAGTATAATCAGGACACCTCTGTAATCCTATAATTTAGCGTAGTCTGATTTATTTCTCTAAATGGATTGTTAGCGAATATTGATTAAAATTAGACATGAAGTAAAAAAATGTAATCAGAATTAATCTAGTCTACTAACATGATTACAGAAAGAAGGTATACCAAGCAGATCACTAATAATGAATATATATATATATATATACTAGCGAATTGCCCGTCAAAAAATGACGGCAATGAAATTGTAAGGTAGCTAAATTAGTAAATGAATATAGTGTACCTATTTTGAAGCATTGTGATGAAGAGCTGGCAATCTGTGTTGATGTTGCTGCAGCATTAGTGGTGTGGAGCTGCTGTATAAGCATGCTGAATGTGTGCAGTGTAACACTGTGCGTGCGCGAGACCAAACCGTTAGCGTAGTCGTGTACTTCCGCATTGGTGTAAAATGGCGAGTAATGTGTGGTATAGGTCTGTATCGGAATATCCGTAGGTGTTTTGTGGTGTTTTGCGAGTTTAGAGTGCTGTAGCCTCGTTTTCGTTTTGTTCGGCGGCCATTTTTTCTCTCGCTTAGATTTTTTTTTAGTCTCTAAAGTGTTTTATTTCGAGTAAAATCGAGGTGTAAGTTGCATTTTTGAGGTCCTGGGTGCTCCCTCTTGGTGTAGGTAAGTTTTTTATGTATGTGCTGTGTGTATGTATTGTGTTTTAAATGTTTGTATGTCGGCGTGTTGCGTCCGATGTTTGCGAGGTCGTAATGTGTGGTAACGTGTTTCGTACGTTGTTTGCGTTCCTCGTAAAATTTAGCGAGTGTCGTAATTTGTGTGTCGTGTTTTTTGAGTAGCGACGTGAATTTTGCGAGGGTTTGAGGCCCTTGCCCAGTGACCTCGCCAGCAACTGAGGCCCTCGCTTCGCGAGGGGCCTCAGTTGCTGACATGGAGCGCCTTCGGCGCTCCATGCCAGCAACTGAGACCCGTGCCCAGTGACCTCGCCAGCAACTGAGGCCCTCGCTGGCGCTCCATGCCAGCAACTGAGGCCCTTGCCCAGTGACCTCGCTACGCGAGGGCCGCGGCTCGCTACGCGAGCCCGCAAGCGTGAGCAACGACTCGTACGCTCACAACTATATATGTGATATATATATACATATATATATATATATATATAGTAAATAAAAAGTACATCTGTGTTCACATCTGAATGTCTAAAGCAAGTTAAAAAACCTGCTTCCAGCTCAGAGTTCCAAGAAAAACAGCTATTACACTGCATTCTGGGAAGTTGAGCTGGGACACACAAACATGGCCACAAATGCCTCACTCTTCATTCCTTAGCCATTATCAATCATGGCTTCCTTTAAGCTTATGCATGCTGTATTACACAGCTTTAATGCAAAGCCAAGGTTGGAATAAACACAGGCTGAGTATCCAATCCATGTACAGCTGTTTCAAGCTTACTGGCTATCATCAGCATGGAGCGGGATCTCAGCCTGTGTTGTGGAAATTATGAGTAGGTAGTTCACCACAACAATCATTTATAATATGGTGGGCAAAAGAGTGATAGAAGCCCTCCACCGTACAGTAGTACAGTAAATAAAAAGTACATCTGTGTTCACATCTGAATGTCTAAAGCAAGTTAAAAAACCTGCTTCCAGCTCAGAGTTCCAAGAAAAACAGTTATTACACTGCATTCTGGGAAGTTGAGCTGGGACACACAAACATGGCCACAAATGCCTCACTCTTCATTCCTTAGCCATTATCAATCATGGCTTCCTTTAAGCTTATGCATGCTTATATATATACCGGCAGCTGGTATATGCTAATGACGCGGCACGCATGTGACATCACATGCGCGCCGGTGCCGGGTCAAGGAGCGGAGGTCGGAGCACAAGCAGGTAAGTGAGGGGAGAGGGGGGAGGTATTTAGGGGGGTTTAGGTGGAGGAGGGGGGTTGAGGGGGGTTTAGGTTGAGGAGGGGGGTTGAGGATGGAGGTTGGGGTTGAGGTTGAGGGGGGTTGAGGTTGAGGAGGGGGGTTGAGGTTGAGGAGGGAGGTTGAGGATGGGGGGTTGAGGATGAAGATGGGGGGGTTGAGGAGGAAGGTTGAGGATGGGGGGGTTGAGGATGAGGAGGGAGCATGAGGAGGGAGCATGAGGATGAGGAGGGAGGATGAGGAGGGAGGATGGAGGTTGAGGATGAGGAGGGAGGATGAGGATACGAGAGGGAGGATGAGGATACGAGAGGGAGGATGAGGATACGAGAGGGAGGATGAGGAGGGAGGATGAGGAGGGAGGATGAGGAGGGAGGATGAGGAGGGAGGAGATGGAGGTTGAGGATGAGGAGGAAGGATGGAGGTTGAGGATGAGGAGGGAGGATGGAGGTTGAGGATGAGGAGGGAGGATGAGGAGGGAGGATGGAGGTTGAGGAGGGAGGTTGAAGAGGGAGGATGAGGATGAGGAGGGGGGTTGAGGAGTGGGGTTGAGGAGGGAGGTTGAGAATGAGGAGGGGGGTTGAGGAGGGTGATAAGGGAGGGGGGAAGAGAGACAGGAAAGGGAGAGGGGAGAAGAGACACGGGAGAGAGGGGGGACACACAGAGGGCACAAGAGGGACACAGGGGACAGCACATTTTCCACCCTCGGCTTATACTTGAGTCACTCATTTTACCCAGTATTTTGTGGTAAAATGGGTGCCTCGGCTTATACTCTGGTCGGCTTATACTCGAATATATACGGTGTGTATATATATATATGTATATATATATATATATATATATATATATCTGAGACAGTAACCTCGAAACAGCTGTACGTGGGTTGGTTTCCTGGCTTGTATATAATCCATCCTGATCTTTGCTTAAAGCTGTGTAATTCAGCAGCATATGCTTAAAGGATGAAATGTTTAAAATGGTATTGGATTACAAGAGTGGGTACATGTCCCTGCCCAGGTTCTCAGAAGGCAGTGGAACAACTGTATTTGTCTGAATTCTTTGCAGGAAATACGTTTATTTTAAAACGTATTATAGACATTCGAATGTGAGAGAGAAAGATACACATATAGATGAAATTATTGTTACTAAAAATATGTATAGACATGCACAGTGGATATAAAAAGTCTACACACCCCTGTTAAAATGTCAGGTTTCTGTGCTGTAAAAAAATGAGACAAAGATAAATCATTTCAGAACTTTTTCCACCTTTAATGTGACCTATAAACTGTACAACTCAATTGAAAAACAAACTGAAATCTTTTAGGTAGAGGGAAGAAAAAATATAAAAATAAAATAATATGGTTGCATAAGTATGCACACCCTTATACTAATACTTTGTTTAAGCACCTTTTGATTTTATTACAGCACTCAGTCTTTTTGGGTCCTCCCAGACCAGATTTCTTCTCATCTTTTCATCAATTTTGGAGGGAGCTCCAGTTCTTGGCAATGTCACTGTTGTGCCATATTTTCTCCACTTGATGATGACTGTCTTCACTGTGTTCCATGGTATATCTAATGGCTTGGAAATTCTTTTGTACCCTTCTCCTGACTGATATCTTTTAACAATGAGATCCCTCTGATGCTTTGGAAGCTCTCTGTGGACCATGGCTTTTGCTGTGGGATGTGACTAAGAAAATTTGAGGAAAGACCAACTAGAGCAGCTGAACTTTATTTGGGGTTAATCAGAGGCACTTTAAATGATGGCAGGTGTATGCTGACTCCTATTTAACACGATTTGGAATGTGATTGCTTCATTCTGAACACAGCTACATCCCCTGTTATAAGAGGGTGTGCAGACTTATGCAACCACATTATTTTTCTTTTCTTTTTTTTCTTCCCTCCACTTAAAAGATTTCAGTTTGTTTTTCAATTGAGTTGTACAGTTTATAGGTCACATTAAAGGTGGAAAAAATTCCGAAATTATTTATCTTTGTCTCATTTTTTTACCGCACAGAAACCTGACATTTTAACAGGGGTGTGTAGACTTTTTATATCCACTGTATAGCTACTATTCTTTATTGTGGACGGTTTCATAGCCAAGAAAATTTTACTTTATTTCTATACTTAAATAACTAAATTTGTTTGTTCTTTTTTTCTTTTTTAGCCAATTAATTTCTAACATATGCTTTTCTTATGTATTTTTTTTTGTAAATTTTTTTGGATATCTAGTGTGTCCCTTTAAACCAAAGCATGTAGTACTCAATCACCTTTGCTTCTACGTGTCTGTAATTGAGACATTTTGGAGTGCTAAAAATCCCCCACTTCCTGTGCATTTCTCACCGATGTACTCACTGCCAAGCCACTGCAAACCTGTGCCCCAGCTAGTCTTGTGTGCGTGGCACATCTGTTATTCAATTAGAACATCAGTTCAAAAGAAAATGAGTAATTATTCCCTCTTGCAGGTAAAATTAACAAAGTGCTGATTGGACAGAAATGGCTCCTCGCAGTCCATTTAAAGATTCATGGCTCTGACATCTGTGTCCTTCTCGACTCAGTGCCCAGGAATCATTTGTCACCGGTAACAACTCACGTGAAGCGAAGCCCAAGAGGGGGAGATTTTTATTCACTATGAATGCATTACAAACTTCAGGCCACGAAAAGGCTAAAGGTACAACAGCAAAAATGCTGGAGCTTTGCTGAATACCAAGTATGGCCTCTCACGTGTGGGTATCCATTTAATATTCTATGTACGTACAACTTACCACATGCTCTTTTCCACCTCCTTATTTTAAACCCAAATGCAGAAAAAGCATAAAAAACAATATGTTATTTCTCCGTGATAGATGCTAAAAATGATGGTTTACAACTTCAGATATCTTAAAATTTATCAGCACCATATATTATACAACACTACATTTTTCCTTACATTCATAGACTCTCACAGTTTGTTCAAATAAGAATGATCCGTCTGTCTTTCTTGATATTCTGGAAACTGTTGTTTATGGTAAATACAAAATATGTATAGTTTCTAACAAAAAAATAGTTCCATTTATTAAAAACGAGTAACTTGCTTGTCATAAATGACGGTATCATATGTTATGTTCAATTGTCTGATCTGTCTCTATCTCTGCGCGCCATGTGCTCTCTGTCTCCGTCTCCTCTCTCACACTCTCTCTGCGTCCCTTCCTTCCTCTCCCCCTTCCTCCCTGCCTCCCTTCCTTTCTCTCCCATTCCCTCCCTCTGCCTACCTATCTCCCTCCCTGCATTATCTGTAGTTGCACGATTTGCAGTGATTTGAAGTTAGCATTATGTGAGTAACGCCTGCACAGAACGCATCACGAAAGGCGTTACAACTGAAACTATTATATTGGATGAGTTACAGAGGTATAACATCAATTTGGTTCCAGAACCTTGCCGGGTTAACTATATTCAGGGAACAACAAAGGTCACGTAATATTAATTCAACAATACTCCTCTGACCACTAATTATATCTCTCCTGTGTCTCTAAAGTACCACGGATTGATAGAAACTTAAATATAACAAATATTACATGTACATAAAATATAATTAAATTATTAATAAAATACAAAATTACAGCTGAAATAATTTGATGGTCTTGGAATATCAAGAATATTTTGTCCAAAATAACGGATGTGCCGGACTATTAGTTGCCGGAAAATCAAGTGCAGGGTGACAATTGGGTCATTTGAGGTCTTGTAGAGTAAAACTGCCTGCACAGCACTGCTATAGATAGACAGAACTCACATTGGTACACTGCCAAATGAATTAGTAGAACAGTATATAGTGATATCTTTTATTTGCTTATAAATTAATTTCAGGAGAGGACACACATCCCAGAGAGAATACAATGTGGCCATTGTATTCTGGGACACTGAGCAGGGGCATGATATGGGCCAACCACACAATACAGACAATAATAAATATAAATATATAAAAATTGGAACAGTGATTGGGGGTAGGTTTCCTTACTAATGAAAATCCATCCTATGCTATGTATGAAAGCAGTCATATGCTAAAAGGAGCAGTGTATTAAAGTGGCATTGGATTAAAGAGTCAAATGAACTGTGGACTTATTTATGTCCCCTCCCAGTTTCCCAGAGTGCAGTGCAATAATGCAATAACTATATTTCTTGGAATTCTGAGCAGCAAATGCCACTTATTTTAGACATCCAAATGTACTGTTTTCTTTGGCCTCCATTGCATGACTTGCACATAAATCTAACCTCTGAGAAATGCCCCTAATATCTTAAGCCACGAGTACCTGCCCCACAACGATTTTAAAAATCTGTATCACATGGCTCCCATAACAACTTCCGATCTCGCTGAAGTTTATTCATTATTTCGAAGTGCGCAAAAGAAAAACCCCATCAACCTCATGTAAAGGCAAAAAAATGACTCTGAGAAGCCTGGATGCTTCACTTATGAACACTTATGAAGGAGCCCTGCATGTTTCAAATACTTATGAAGGAGCCATCAACTTAATTATGTCAGACTTAAGGCTCCGTTGCTCAAATCTGACACTATGGGATTAATAAACTACCTATCCGCTACTTCTTATGACTCTAGGTATCCCACAGGATCCCCCAGTTGATACCGGCTACTCCCTATGAGTCCGGTATCCCCCAATTAAAGTATAACCATGGGGGTTCTCATGTACCCCCATGGCAGAAAATATTAAACTGTTAACATGGGGTTCCTAAGGACCCCCATGCTATACTATACTATACTATGACCATAGGGGTCAAGTGCCCTCCATCGATGATCATCGATGCCCAGGTAATTAATTTGTCAGTCCTGGATAAGAGGGCATTTCCATTTTGATTTAAGAATATGTCCTCTTCTTCGTAGAGGCTGTGGAAATTAGCCTCCGCCTAAACAACCCATGAGGGATTAAAGGTCCATGGGGGTCCTAAATGGACTCCTGTGGTGACTGAAAGGGTGAGTAAATAGGGGTAAACTTTAGGTGCCATGGCATTCCATAAGGACCTCCATGGTCATAGCTTAGTATAATTAGACTACCATGAGGGTTCATAGGGACCCCTATGGTAGGCAGTTATATAAAGGTGCCATGGGGGTCCCTATGGACCCTCATTGGTATGCATTAGATTACCATTGGGGTCCTCAGAGAACCCCCTGGTAACAGGTTAATACTTGGTGCCATGGGGTCCACAAGGATCTCTATGGGTATACTTTAGTAAGGGTAACTTTGGGGGATACCTTGGCTCAAAGAGGATAGCGGGTATTAAGGAGGAATCCTGGGGAAACCCAGCTCATACAGTGGGGTTTATATAAACCCTTCCTTGCCATAGAAATGGGTTTGTATAGAAAGATATGTATAAGGTAAAGTTAGAACTAGAGAGCTCCAGGTAAACCCCTTGTTAAACAGAATTCTTTTTTGCGGGATCCATAGAATATCTCTGCAAAAACTTGTGTGGTTGCGAGTCAGCCCTCTGACTTTATATACATACATACATTTTTCGGACTTGCTTTAGACATGCAAATGTGAAATCAAATGCAGTATAATTATATCATTACCAATGTTCACTTATTTGCTCATATAATAAATGGAAATCATTTGTTGTATGGCACTGTACACAGAGGTACCTCCACAAATGGAGTGACAGTCACACACACACACACAACACAAATTCATAACTATGTGATTTCCAAAAATATATACGAAAAAGACAGTACAAATTTGAAATATAGCCTTAAATGTTTAGTAAGTCCAATGGTGTACACGGCAAATCTACACACAAAGTAATATTATAATTATTTTTGTTTTGTGTGTTAGAAACCTAAAATATACATTATACTAAATATGATAGAATATTACAATAAAGAAAAAGCTATACCAATAAAATATCCTGGTGATATATAAGTACTTATCAATGCATTATTTTAACAAAATGCTGGTTCTGCACATCAATATTACACAATATAAAGGATTTCATGAATCTGGCTGAATACGCAGTCTGTGCAGCAACGTGGAATTCTTTCAACATCTTTCAAATGGGAAAGATATTGAACAATTATGTGAGATGGTGTGTAATGTTCAAGTGTTTAATTGAATTTCTCACATAATTCCAGCAGGCTGCCTTTGTTCTTCCATACCTACGAACACATTAGCGCACAACGCGAGGGAACGGGCGCACTGCAGTGATCAGGGCCCGTTACAAATCATTAAACCAGTGCAATGAAACACTGTGCTGAAAACAGAAAGTACAACAGAAAAGAAAGCTTGCTGAGGGAATGGAAATAACTGCATTGAGACGTGTCAGCAGTAAGTGAAACACAGCCAGGCTACAAAATAATAAAAAAACAACATGGAAATGGGAAATGATACAGGGGAATTATAACAGCAAATGAAAGCACACTGAACATAGACTTTTGTGAAACAATATATGGCTGCAGTACTGAATAATAAACCAATATTTACATATTTTAAAAGTTTAAGGAAATGGATGCAAATCTTAATGCTTTGTTGGCAAGTGTAATCCTTGAAGAGACGTTGTAATTATCATACAAAATGATTTAATGGTCCATTTTAGTGGTTTTATAAAGGATCTCCAAAGAAAAGTTAGGTAAGGCTTGACAGACATGCAGACCAGATCAGGATTACAGTCATCACGCTTTGCGTGGTGTGTGCGAGTTAGGCGATGAGCGCCATAGGCACTCACCGCTTGCAAGCCTCGTGGAGCGAGGCGAGCCATTAACGCGTAGCACTTAGGCGATAAATGCCGAAGGCGCTCATTGTTGCGTGTCTCGCATAGGGAGGCGAGCTGTTAAGGCAATTAAACACACGGGACTTAGAAACAAAACACAAAAAGCAGGAAAAAACAAAAATACGAGACGCAGGACTTTGAAAAAATAAAAAACAACATAGCAAAATTACAAGATTAACTGCCAAACCGCGAAAAAACCAAACAAATAAATAAATACAACAAAAACATCACCCACAGCACAGGGGAACAGCCAGGATGTCTGGGAGTGAGGTGGAACGCAATTTTCGATGACTTTCACCACACGAAAATCGCCTAAGCGAGAAAAAAAATAGCCGCCAAAATTTTTTTTAATGAGGCTACAAGACCCCGGACCACTCAAAACACTGCCAACCACGTAGCACTTTCACACAGCAATGAACGAAATACAAAATACACTATTACAAAATAAGGAAAATGCTGACGAGCCGCCTACACATTAATAACATTACCAATATCTATAATGGCGCTTTACGCAACTACATCAACGGATTTCCCTCGCGCCCACAAACAATTTAGAATGCACAGTTGGGACATTCATTACACTTTATCATCAGGGCACCAACACTCAAACTGTACATCGTATGCTGCCGGGAAATACAAACAGATTGTTAGCTCTTCAGGCTATTGATTGCTGAATATATTATTACAAATAGATAAAGTATATTAATTTACTCAAGAACTAATTAATTCATCATTAAGTAAATATAGATAAATATATATCTTTCTTTATAATGAGTGATGAAGATTCTCAGAGGAGCAAAAATAGACTAGACAAGAGTCTCGCCATGAGCGCCAAAATCATAATGGGGAGCTGAGGGCTGGGTCGTTGTTGTGTAACCCTGGCTACCCTGGGAGTGTAGGAGATAAGGTGGGTGCGGGAGGGGGGGGGGGGGGGTTGGGGATCTCCTACACCCCCAGGGTCACCCCCCCCTCAGCTCCCCCTTATGATCTCCTACACCCCCAGGGCCACCCAAACCACCCCTCAGCTCCCCCATTATGATCTCCTAGTCCCCCCCACCTCTATTTCTGATCTCCTAATCCTGTCTGTATAACACTCTTTCTGCTATCTCTTTTCCCTCTGGCCCCCATCCCTGTCCCCATCCCCGTCCCCATCCCCAGCTGTCTCTCTGCCCCCCCCCCCTTATCTCTCTACCCTTTCTCCCTCTCTACCCCCTGTTGCTCAGTCTCTCCCTCTTTCCTCCCTTCAATGCCTGTCCCCCTCCCCAGCTATCTCTCTGCACCCCTTACCTCTCTCCCCTTTCGGTCTCTCTCCCGATGACTGTAATGCCGGTGTGTGCAGGGTCTGCTCTGCACTCCTACCACTAAATCCCAATGTGCACAATCGTGTCGTGCGCGTGATATCAGGGCTTGCGCACCTGTGGCATAAGGATTCTACCACAAGATCCCTGTAACCTATCAGGGTACGTCAAATGCATGTCAAAAAAGTTATATATTGATTTGCAGGTCAATGAGGGAAATAAGTATTTGACCCCTTCGTCTTAGTACTTGGTGGCAAAACCCTTGTTGGCAATCACAAGAGGTCAGACGTTTCTTGTAGTTGGCCTTCAGTTTTGCACACATCTCAGGAGGGATTTTTCCCACTCCTCTTTGTAGATCCTCTCCAAGTCATTAAGGTTTTGAGGCTGATGTTTGGCAACTCGAACATTCAGCTCCCTCCACAGATTTTCTATGGGATTAAGGTCTGGAGACTGGCTAGGCCACTTCCAAGACCTTAATGTGCTTCTTCTTGAGCCGCTCCTTTGTTGCCTTGGCTGTGTGTTTTGGGTCATTGTCATGCTGAAATCCCGCTCCATGACCCATTTTCAATGCCCTGGCTGAGGGAAGGAGGTTCTCACCCAAGATTTGACAGTACATGGCTCAGTCCATCGTCCCTTTCATGCAGTGCAGTTGCCCTGTCCCCTTAGCAGAAAAAAACCCCCAAAGGATACTGTTTCCACATCCATTTTGGACGGTGGGGATGGTGTTCTTGAGGTTATACGCGGCATTCCTCCTCCTCCAAACACGGCGAGTTGAGTTGATGCCAAAGAGCTCATTTTTGGTCTCATCTGACCACAAAACTTTCACCCAGTTCTCCTCTGAATCATTCAGATGTACATTGTCAGACTTCAGACGGGCCTGTAAATGTGCTTTCTTGAGCAGGGGACCTTGCAGGCGCTGAAGATTTCAGTCCTTCACGGCGTAGTGTGTTACCAATTGTTTTCTTGGTGACTATGGTCCCAGCTGTCTTGAGATCATTAACAAGATCCTCCCGTGTAGTTCTGGGCCGATTCCTCACCGTTCTCATGATCATTGAAACTCCACAAGGTGAGATCTTGCATGGAGCATCAGACCGAGGGAGACTGGCAGTTATTTTGTGTTTCTTCCATTTGCGAATAATCGCATTAACTGTTGTCACCTTCTCACCAAGCTGCTTGGCGATGGTCTTGTAGCCCATCCCAGCCTTGTGTAGGTCTACAATCTTGTCCCTGACATCCTTGGACAGCTCTGTGGTCTCGGCCATGGTGGAGAGTTTGGAATCTGATTGATTGATTGCTCTTGTGGATAATCTCAGCTCGTTACCTGTATAAAAGTCACCCAGGAGCCAGAAATCTTGCTGATTGATAGGAAATCAAATACTTATTTCCCTCACTGACCTGCAAATCAATAACTTTTTTTTACATGCATTTTTCTTGTTTTTCCTTTTTGTTATTCTGTCTCTCACTGTTAAAATACACCGACCATTAAATTATAGACTGGTCATTTCTTTGTCAGTGGACAAATGTTCAAAATCAGCAGGGGATTAAATACCTTTTTCCCCCACTTTATCGATCACTCCACAGGTGGTAAGAAGTGACAATAGGTGCAGAGACTGTTTGAACTGGTATATGTCCCTATAAACTAGTAACAAGTTTGGGCATATTCAGATTTTGGTATATAACCCACATTCTACTGAATACAGTACATCAACTATTTTGTAACAGAACAGTAATAACAGTAACTAGGTTTCAACCAATAAACCATGACAAACAGTTATATGCCCACAAAGTCCCAATGTCCAGGAAGTTTTGTCAAACATTCCTGAGCTTGTTAAGGTCACATACTCATATACTGAAACAAGTGTCATAGTCCTTGTAAAGTCCCTTGAAGATGGGGGCCCCATGAGCTAGTGGTCACAATGGTCCATTGATCACCAAATTAAAAGTGCCCATGACAGGTTTTGGCCCTTAAAGGCCATGACACAGGGATATATAAGAAAATGCTCAGTACAGTTAACTTGGCAAAGTGAGGGTGCACAAAGTACTAAATACAGTGGTGCCAACAACTATGGCGTGTTCTTCAGCAAAAGTGTTTGAACAAAGTTTTTATATTTTTATAACTTTACCTAACTGAAGGGTTAGACTTTTCCATATGTTAGGTGTACAATCAAATACAGTTGTTTTATAGCCTGTTTTGAAAGGCACTATACTTCCCTATAAGCCTTAAGATATTTCAACATAGCCTATTCCAAAGACAAAGTCTAGATGTATGAATGGCTGCGACGGGCAGTACGGCGAAGCACGGCAGGATGCCTCATCAGTTCTACAATCGTTTTTACCACAAAGTAATCAAATAGGATGGATGAGATTGACCACTGAGGCAATGTAATAGTTAGTTGTTATTATAAATGTTAGGAGAGAACCAGATAATGTTTCCAGACTGTGAAACAACAGTCATTTCCAAGATAACATATTTTTGTAATTATGGCCTATCCAACTCAGACGAATGCCCCTAACAATCCAGAAGAAATATATAGACATTGTTAGTTTACAATGTTTTTTCTGTGTGATCGACATGAAGTTTTTCAAGTTCTCAAAGATGCAATGATGTGTACTGGACTTTTATTGTCAACTAGGTCTATTCGAGGCATAAACACCTTCACATAAGGGAAAGCGTTGCGTTGCTACGTGGCACACATTCTGAAGGATTCAGAGTCCTTCAAATGTTATCCATAGACAAAAATATTTATAATTAATCATGTTATTTTCCCAGGATTTCAACAGAACTACAACTAAATCTTCTCTTTTATTGGCTGCATCAACTTTTAGTCAATGCCCATCTGGCTCCTCCCTTATCCCATGGTTCACCCCTTGCCCATGGTCATCTGGCTCACTCATTTACCCTTACTATTAGACTCCTCCCTTGCTTTAATAGTTCTTCTCTCTCAATGTATCTCTTAGGTAGTTTGCCAGAGAGCCCATAATTGCTACTATTGAGTTGTCTAATTCCAAACCTTGACGGCCTACACCATGTTGTATGTATGGTACTGAATCAATCAATCAATGGTTACATCATTTTTTTTTAAATTGATTTTTATTAGACAGGTCAGACATACAACATAGTCCAGCAAAAACATTTGTGATGGTAAGTAGAAATTAACAATAAACGTATTTCACATATCTGGTTTCTAGTATGGCATCTGCCTGTCCAAAACTCCTTTCTTTTTTCCGTTTTTCTGGAAATATAATAGCTGGTATTAGCTTTCAATTAACTTAAAACTAATGAAAAAAAAAAAAAACAAAAAAAAAAAACTATATGTAATAAAGTCCCATAACTATGGGAAAAAAATTTTTATGAACTTGGATTCCTGACCATCTGTTGTCTTGAGCTTGGTTGGTTTCCAATAATATGTTGCGAACTCTGTGTTTAGGTTACTGTATGAGGCTAATGGTGTTGGGTAAGTTAAGACAACTCCTGATATGGTTCCCTTAATAGCTCCCTTGGAGGGAAAAAGTGTCACTCACCCTATTCATCTGCCTCGTCTTGTCTCCCAGGCGGCCCAGCAGGAGGCCCAACGTTTGTAGTTATGGTCAACCTCAGCGGACAAAATGCTCATGGACCGAACAAACTCAATTTTGTTTAAGACTACTTCAAACAATGGGGTGGGTGATTTCCAATGGGCGGCTACTACTATCCTAACTGCTAAGAAAATTTGGTTGGTTAGGAATTGTTCTGAGTTGGACATCCCTTCTACCGGTAAACCCAGAATGGCCTCTTCTGGTCTCATGGGATAGTTTTGACCCCATAATTTCTCCAGGGTTTTGTAAGTGTCCACCCAGGTATGTCTAATCATAGGGCATTCCCATAGTTTATGGATTAGAGTCCCTTTCTGGTTGCAGCCCCTTTCGCAGGTGTCGCTAATCGTCTGGTTTCCTATGTGCATTCTTACTGGAGTTAAGTACCACCTCATGATAACTTTATAGGCGTTTTCCTTCATAATTACGTTAAGTGATGTGATTTTTGCTTGTTTCCGAATGCTGTTCCATTGGTCTCTGTCTAATTGTATGTTGAGGTCAGTTTCCCATGCTGACTCATAGTGTAATTTAGGGGGCGTGACTAACTCGCTTAAATGGTTGTATATTATGGAGATGTTCCCTTTCCCTCCCGGGAATTTAATGCAACATTTTTCGATTAATGATGTATTTTGCCCTCCTTTATTCTTAGTGATGTGAATTAATCTTTGATTTATAGCGAGTAGGTTAAGCCATTCCCCCGGAGGTAGTGGTTTGTCCTCTAAGAAGGCGGTGGTGGACCATTTTTGGTTAACAACCGGTAAATCTGCCGCTACTGAGCAATTATTATCAATCCACCATCTATATTGAGCATTAGAGTTTATTTTGGGGTTAGTTGACAGTGGCCATAAGGGGCTGAGCCCTGACTCTGGGCCAAGTAGCCTGTTCCTCTTATTTATATCCTTCCATAAATTAATTGAGTGCCTCACACTGGATGGGATTGACTGAGGTAACTTGAAGCCCTGCTGGGTTGAGAGCCATAGTAATTGGCGTATGATTAAATCATTGGACCCTAGTATGTGTTTTTCTAATTGAACCCATACCGGGGGGGAGTCCTTGATATACCACTTTACTAGTTGTGCTAATCTAGCTGCTTTAAAGTACCTGGAAATGTCTGGAAATCCAAGCCCACCATCCCTCTTGGTCGCAGTGGTTGTTTCTCTGTTAATTCTAGGTTTTTTGTTGTTCCACAGAAAACTCATTAATAATTTTTGTATTTTTTTCAGGTCTATCGCTAATATCGAGATAGGAATAGTTCTAAACAGGTAGAGCAGTTTGGGGAGTACGTTCATTTTGACGGCATGTAGCTTTCCTAACCACGAAATCTTTAGTTCTGACCACCTGTGTAGGTCTCTAGTTAGTTGTTTAATGAGGGTTGGGTAGTTTGCTTCATATAGGGTCTTAGTTGATTTTGTTATTTGTATGCCTAGGTAGTTGATAGAATTCGGGGCCCATTTTATTGGGAAGTTATTGGCTAGTAGTTTTTCCGTGGAGGGAGGAAGTGATATATTAAGGGCTATGCTTTTACTTAATTTTGAAACCTGACAGTGGGCCAAATTTAGACAGAAGTTTGAATAGATTGGGAAGACTGATCAGGGGGTTGGATATTGTTAGCAGGCTGTCATCGGCAAAAAGGCTTATTTTATGATCTATCGTGCCGACTCGTATGCCCGATATGTCAGTGTGCTGATGAATGGCAATTGCTAGGGGCTCTATACTAAGGGCGAATAAGAGTGGTGATAAAGGGCACCCCTGTCTTGTCCCTCTCGTGATGTTGAATTTTAGTGAGTTGTGTCCTTGGTATGTAACCTGCGCAGTCGGTTCTGAATATAATGATGTTATGCTTCGTAGAAAACCCTCCGGAATTCCGAATTTGTTTAGTGTGGCTTCCATAAATGTCTAATCTAACCTATCAAATGCCTTCTCGGCATCGAGTGCCAACACCATTGCGCGCCCTCCTTCACTTTTGGTTATGTCAAAATGGTTACATCATTTTGATTTAATTATTTGTTCTCAACACAGGAATATTCTGAAACTCTGGCATGGCTCCTGTCTTAAAGAACAAGTCAGACAAGCATCTGCTCTAACATATACCACATAGATGGATTAACACCAACTATCTACAGTTTATACTTTTCTTACTAGGTATATGGAACTCTGTAATGCCCAGCTTTCAAACATTTAAGTAATAGAGATCAATATAAACAACTTTTCAGTGTATTACGATTTTTAATACATAATAATAATACATATATATATATATATATTTTTTTTTAATACATAATAATTTATGACAAAAATTAGCTGGTTTTCCATCTTTAGGCTGGGCTCCACCTATCTTTATTTCAGACTTTGGCACAGCCTGCAGCTGACTTCCATGAAGCTGCCTATATAAAAGTTATGAAAATTGGACAATTATTTTGTCCCATGAAGTAAACAATTTCTTATCTCTTTTCCATTAAATATAATGTGAGCCTATCACAGTGAGGTATAAAAATGCTGGAGAACATCATCCATAATACAGTGACGGGTAACCAATTTCACTTAAAAGGTCTCATATGCATTCCCTGAGTAAAAAAAGATCCTCAAAGTGCTTTAGACCTTTATATTTTGCCAAAAGCAAACTTGCAACATCGCTGTGGAAAAATAAACAAACATTTGGAAGTATAGATAATAGGAGTATAGATAATAAGGAAAAGTATTTAGAAGTACAACGGAGTATTATTTGCTATTGCTAGAGAGATATAATGGGCTGTGTAGTGTTGAAGGGGCTATACTCTTCCATATCTGAGAAAAGGCTGGGGGGCAACATCAGAATGACCTGAGGGCCACATGCAGCCACAAGGGCCACGTTGCCCTTTACTGCCATAGGATATGTAGGCCTACTTTAAAGTAACACAGTAAATGTCTTGTTTTTTTACAAAAAAGAAATGTACACATACAAATACAGTTGGCTGTTCTTAAAATTTTGAGTGCAGATAATGGAGCTTCACATATTTCGAGGAGAAATGATATGAAAAACATCCTGTTTCTCAACAATGTGACTTCGTATTAGAGGGGGTTAAAAATCAACAAGCGATAAATATGTATCATTATTTTACTCTGAAATAACTGGGTCCATTCTTTACATTTATCACTGGTGACTATTAGAGTGAGGATTGATTCATATATTTTTTTAAACACACAACTTTGAAACAACCAATGATAATTAGATGTACAGTGACACCTTGGTACTCTTTAATTGGTTCCAGAAGGCACGACGAGTGGCAAAAGCAACAAGTACTAAACCAAAAGGAGTTCATATAAGGAGTAATGTAAATTGACTAATACATGTTTTAGCAAGTATGACGAGTGCCGAGCAAGTGTCGAGTGCAAGCAATTTTTGCTGCTTGTCAAAGTACGTTAAATACTCAATTTGAAGAGTATTGAAGCAGGCGAGTACCGAGGTACCACTGTATTTATATGTGCACTTTACATTTCTGCAATTACTATGAACTTTGCTGTGTCACTTTAAATGACCAGGGTAGTTTAAGAAAAACTTCATATTTTTGAAGAATGCAACAAACTAAAAACATTAGAAGCTACGTAAACTACAGGCATAAAATATTCTTCCAAAAAAATATTTTTTTTAGGGGACTCCGATTGCTCCATGGGCACTTCCATCTTAGTTTGCTAGTCTGTCTCTAAAGTGAGGGGTCTCCAACTGGGGCTTGCTCTCTATTCAGTCCTGCTGGGTATTGTGGTCTTTATAGTGCATTATTTCATCAGAACCCCCATTCCTCCCAGATATTTAATCCCGATTTGAATAAAAGCAATATGACTATGAGCATTAAAGCACAATTAATTACAGTAAAAAATGATAGCCTGAATGTATTGATTTTAAAGTTTCTAAATATATTTTATCAATATGAAGTCAAGTTCTTCATAACAACCTATAATATATATAACTCTTCAGTGGGGTTTTGCTGTGTTTGCTGCCTGTGCTACTCATATATCAAGACTAGAAATACATCGTGTTCATGTCTTTTTTTCTCACTGGCTTCAATTCAAGGTAAGAAACTGCAGTTGGGTACCATTATACATCTCTGCCACCAGTCACGTTATCTTTGTCGGGCACCAGTATTCAGGAGAGACAAAGGCAGAAATAGTGTGCAAAATATGGAAAGCATCCAATTTGCTTCCCGGCATACAACAAATAAATGTTAGAAGATACGTTCAGAATTAAGGAAGAAATTACCCATATTACTCCCAGAGAAATTAGGTTCATGACAAAGCTGGTGTTGTACCCAGTCATTAGCACAATAATAAAGAAAGATGATGGTGTGGGACTAGAATTCTGCATACGTTCTGGATGAGCAGGCAAAGAGGGTTAAAACTTTGTTGGTGCCGACTGGAGCATACGCATGGAAACTCCCAGAACAGTGCCCTGACAGGCGCTATGGCAGCCTAATGAATAAACCATAAGTATGTTTGATTAATCTTATAAGGGATCTGGAGAGTCCGCGTCAAGGACGTTTAGTCTTCTATAATGTAAGGGCATAGAGATTCTTCCCAATGCTAATTTGTGGCTGAACCTCAGAAGGAGGATAAAAAAAGAGCCATGGATTTGCAAATGCAGAGAACTTAGGTTATAAAAAAATGGTTTCCTCCAAAGAATATATTTCACAGGATTAAAAGTTTGTCATCAATTTTCTCTAAGTTTGAAGGGACAATGCAAGTTCTAACAGGATAAGGGTGGAATGAGAGGAACAATGGATGAAGTTATTATCTCTATTCAGTCCTACTGAAAGGCTGCCACTGTTTATAGCCACTTAATAGAAATAAACAGAAGAGCAACCCACAGCAAGACAACCCTACTCCTCAGGCTCAAGGCCCACAAGCAATTCAAGGTGGAAGAATAGATGACACTAGCCGTGTCTACTAAATTGAAGATTATCTCTAAACATATTTCTATGTTCAGGGCACACACAGCTTCTAATGGGGGTCTTTTCTTACAAACTGCAAAAATATGTTACGTTCGTCCAAAAATACAACCGTGCTATATAAGCAATGTTTTTGCATACCTATTAATTTCAAATTAATATGTCCACAGTGCTGACTTTCAAATACTAAAAATCTACCTTTAGAGAATGATCCACATTTCCCCATGTGTGTGTGTGTGTTTGTGTTGTGTCCGACTCCCCGTGACCTCATGGACCGTAATACACTATGTTGATCCACTTGGTATTCATGGCAGAGATACCGGAGTGGGTTGCCAGTTCCTTCCACAGTGGACCACAGCATACAGCTCCTGGTATTCCTCGGTGGTCTCCCATTCAAGTACTGACCAGGCCCAACCCTGCTCAGCTTCAGGGTGGTGTGACCTCTTGGTTTCCTAGCTGAAATCCAACCCAGGTTGCAGCAGTGAAAGCACCAAATACTTACCACTGGATCACCAGGGAACCCACATTTCTTATACTGGTGACAAAAAAAAATCCTACCAACATTTTATAATATATTCAATGATTTTTGTACTTTTTAATTAGAATTGAGAATACAGTTAGTTAAGTTGAGACTTAATTTTCAAACACAAAACAATGGTCCTTTCCAGTTATGAGTACTCCAGTACAAGAGGCAGTACAGGCAGCAGCAGTGGTGGTGAGCATCCGATAGATGTCGCTGCCAAGATTTTGCAGCTGATGTCATAGCTTTAGGGTTAGGGTAAGGGTTAGGGTAATGCTTTAAGCTTGGAAATTGTTTATGATCTCAGCAACGCTTACAAACGGTGTACAAGTTCGTAAGAGCCATTTAGCAGCTCCTTGCTGTAACTGCTGCTGCCACTGCTGGAGTACTCAAGGAGGGAAAGATCCCAAAAAATAAATAAAGCACAAGAAAACAGATGATCTATTCTGAAGGTGAATTGTTACAATATTCAGTACAGAAGTAGTGAATGCACATATGTAACTAGCTATTAGGTTTTGATTAGGTTATAAAGTCAAGGAGTACATTAGAGAAGAATAAAGGCTAAATAATATTTTAGTAATCACACTTTATTTGAATGTGGTATTACAATGTCACCAGTCAGTTTTCCTTAAAATGGGTTACAAGCTCAGTAAACTATTTTTTTAAACCTTATTTTTTCTGTTGAAAGAAAGCTTAGATTATAAATGTGCTTCAAACGGAACAGGATTACTGCTGTGAATTTAAATGGTTAATTAAAGGATTTATAAAACTCATGTAATGCTTCCTTATTACATATAGAATAAATAAATGCCTTAAAGTATCCCTTAATGTCACCATAATTCATCTGTAGAGGGAACACTCCATGCATATCCTAGCAGTGTTATGGTGCAGTGTCTTACTGTACAGTTGATATTTCCAATACCTGTGCCTCCTTCAGCCAGATACTTCTCCTTCGCATAAATGATGGAATCCAGCATTGACTCGAAGAGGAGGAAATAGCCCTGTGAGAGCAAGAACAAGTCACATTAAATACATGAAATGATGCTCCATCATTGCTATAAACAGCTTATTAGAGATGACCTCCTTATTTATGGACTGGGGGGACAAAGGGGATTTGTGCAAGGAAGAGTGCAGTGCAATAACTGGATTTCTGTGTATTCTTCTTATTTTTAGACATTCAACTGTCAACACAAACGCAATATCCATAAAAGACCCATTCTGGGTAGCAATGAGGAACCATGTGGAGGGGTAGTGGTTACTAGATCAAAATAACCTTATGGATAAGCACAACCAGAGGCAAAACAATGCGCTGGACACGACTGAATGACAAAATAACAACAACAACTCATATAAAGGGATAGTTTAATGGTTAAATAACCTATCTAGCAAATGGAAGTCTTATGTTCAAGTCTCATCGGTGTGTATATGTGTATATATATATATATATATATATATATATATACACACACACATATATATATATATATATATATATATATATATATATATATATATATATACATACATACACACACACACACACATGACAGTATTTGACAAATACTGGTATTGTGATGCTGTTAAAAAAACAAACATTTTGAACTAAATATAAAATATTAATGTACACAAAGGAAATTGATGGCGTTTGAAAGTAAGAAACCACAGAGGTCCTTTAATCGTCTGTATACCAATAATATTACATTCACACTGCATCACAACACAATGTAATAGCTTATGGGGATGTCTAAAGTCAATTATAAAGGATCAAGAGAAATAGATTATCTACAAGAATTTTCAACAATACCAATGACCTGTGTGTACTGTAGTCTCTAAAAGAAAGTTACAGCAAGTTCTAAAAGTCACGATAATATCAGACAATTTTGGAACAAGCTATTATGGTGTGTTCACAAATGACCTTTAATGATCTCAATTGCCACCTTAATGGATTGTACAACGAGTCACTCGGTTCCTCCAGAATCTCTTTGTTGTATATATTAGGAATCTGCGCTATGTACAATGTTATAATCAAAATTCACAGCATGCATTCTCTCCACAATGAAAAAGACGTACAAAAAAAAATAAATTTAAACAACAGGCACTGTGCAAGCATGAAGCAGAATGATGGAGTCTAAGTTAGATGCATTCCTTTGGTTTCTGTAATAAATTACATCTTTGGTATAATGATTAAAATGGATCAAAACAGACATTCAAGCAGAACTTTTTAAAATGTAGTGTCTTAAGAAAATCAACCCTAAAGAAGAGATTGCAATAGTATAAAAGTATCACCTTGTAACGAACTAGAATATTAAAAAATGTCAAATATTGTGAGGAGTGATATGAAGTGATATCAAATACATTAAGGGTTTAAAGTACAAATCAGAAACAGATTTGATGAGAGTTAAGATCTTAAAGGCCCATTTGCTCTGCCCATTTTATGTACCTTGACTTGGCTTATTTAACCTCTGGAATGACCTCATGCTTACCCCAGGCACCCTTGAATTCCTTAATTGACCACTGTAGCTTGGTAAAAACATTGCATATTTGTGAGATATATAGCAAACAATTAACATTAGCAGCTATACAAGTCTGCTTGTGTCATGGAAATTTCACTTTTGTTTGTTAGTTTGTAACATGATTAGAAACCTGAATAGGACTATATATAACTATAAACTCCAATAAAATATATATTTAGTTGTATTGAAAGTGCCCCTGATGAGTGAGAGACTGATAGAGCCTCACGAAACGCGCGTCGGGAGATTGTGACATCATCAGTAAGCGCGATCACAGCGCAGACCACGCCAATATAGCGTGGAGCATGATAGATACAGCTCAAAAGCTCCAGGTCCACTACTAACTAAAAAGAAAGATAGAAAGCCAATTCCTTCACCATAAAGTCTCAATATAGTAACAATAGAGTAATATACAAGAATAAGGAAATAGAAAAGCAAGAAAAAGGAAAAAGGAGTAAAAGCATAATTAAAGCAAAAAAACTGAAGAAAAAGGAGGACACAACCTCCTTCTAAAAAACAATAGACAGAAGCATTTAGGAAATATATAGTTTAAGAAACAGCATAATCAGGAGTGTATACATTGTTTAAAAATAGCACAGTATTAGCACTATAAATGAATAAGGTAAAGTAGTGACTGTGACAGACTAACAGTCACGAGGTAAAAGGGTAATATAAGAAGAAATAAGCACTAAGTCAAATAGCACAAGCACTTTAAGATAAGAATTTTTGAATAACACAACTTGAATTATAATGCACTTTAAGAAATAGAATTCCGAATTAACATAAATAAACAGGACAAAAGATTAACACAAAAGAAATGCAAAGGCACTTAAAACATATACTCCAGTGAAGTGCTGTATGAATAAACAAAACTATACAACAGACAAAATGATTATAAAACCTTATCTTAATCTTATGTAAAAAAAAAATAAAAAAAAAAAAAAATTAATCTTATGTAAATTAAAATCCAGGGTACCTGATAAGGATTTGACTAAGGAAACATACCCAAAAATACACAAATACAATTGAATTGAAAAACCAAATCTTTTATTGACTTGAGCATAATAAAGTAATTAAATAAAAAAGCTGTGATCAAAGCAAAGAATATAATAACAACAAAAATAAAACTTAAATAAACCTCTAATAATTTGCTGGACGTCAAAAAACCCAAAGGATTAAACACCTTGGGTTTAACATGATTTTTTTAATCGTTGCATTTTTAACAACATTTTAAATGTACAAATAAAGATTGAATTTTTTAAAATTAGTATGTGGCAATAATAATTAAAATAAAGGCTGCATAAAAGGTGTTTCTGTACAACCTTGGTTGGTTGTTCAAGGATTCCTAAATAGGATCCACAGGACAATATTTTGGTACGTATTGAAAGACTGCCTCTTTACACAGCCACTTGACAATAGAATTAAAAAGAAGAGTAAACACAAGTATGAACATTTCCCCCCAAGCTGAGGACTTGTTCCTATCAATAAGCAGAAACATAGACATATGTATCATACTACTCTGTCAATAAATTTTACCAATGTACGTATGCTTTGTGCACTTCCTATTAGCTTTAATTAAAGGGATATGGAAAGTTTCTGGATTTTACTAGGTATGTAACATACATATGTATTTATTTACTTGTATGTACTTAGTTTTATTAAGAAGTACCTAAAAACTCAGGTTTTACTGCCTTATATCAATTAATTCCCCCTGCATGGGTCTGTCTTATGTAGTATATGCACACACAGACTGTGTAGGGCTGGATGTGCAGTGTATGGTCCTAGCCTATCATGGGCCATGTCTCTCAATACATGCTGATGAGACATGGTCCCTGATATGCTTACATACCTAATAAAATCAAGAAACTTTCCATATCCCTTTAAGTAATGATTAAAGCATGCTATTTTAAGGTAATGAGAAAAGAAAGGTGAACCATGTTACTTTAAGAATGAGAATGAGACAAAATAACACATTTACAAAAACAAACAACAGAGTAGGATTTAAGTTTATTGCTGAATTTATTCAACTGGCCAGAGGCAAGGTCAGAGTTATGGGTGCAGCAGATCAAGCCAAGAGATCTGGGAAGGTAGGGAGAAATCGTTCAAGTATGCATCATGGTGGGTCTTCAGGTAGATGTTGAATGTGTGTAGGTTTGGAGGCTAACTAATGCAGCGATTGGAAACCTATTCCACTTTAAGGGCCTTATATGCAGACTAGGAGTGGCCTCGCGTTTCTTTAAATATTTTATTTCCCCCAAAATAAATTAGGAAAAATCACTGTAGGAAACAAAATAATTGATAATAGAAGTGCAGTAAAGATAATGGAGAGAAGTATTTAGAAGTATAATTGTGTATTATTGGTTAGCTGTACAGAGGTATAATAGACTGTGTTGTTGAAGAGTGGCATGCACTCCCACCTCAGAAAACTGGCTGGGCTCTGCATGTAGTCCCTAGGCCACCTGTTGACCATTACTGGTCTAATGTGAAGTAGGAGATTAATCCAGTAGAGCGGCACAAGTGGGACTGGGTAAAGGGCGGGAATTATACTGTGATTGTAGAGAGGGATTTCGACCATGGGGAGAGTCATGGAAGATATGGGGGAGGCAAGATATGGAGGAGGAGGGCCATGGAATAATATGTAGACAAGGGACAGAAACTTGAGAAGACAGTGGTAGTAAACAGGAAGCCAAGGGAGTTTGGCTAAGTGGGTGGAAGTGCAGTCTGTGTGGCGAAGAATTTATTTTTAATACTGGGCCAAATTATATGTCATTAATACCTATGTTTCGATAAAATAAGAGGAGGAAGGTATTAAAATGCAACCAATTTTACAGATTATACACACACACACACAGTATCTCACAAAAGTGAGTACACCCCTCACATTTTTGTATATATTTTATTATATCTTTTCATGTGACAACACTGAAAAAATGGTGCTCTGCTACAATGTAAAGTAGTAAGTACCCCTAAATGGAAATGTCGAAATTGGGCCCAAAGTGTCAATATATTGTGTGGCCACCATTATTTTCCAGAACTGATTTAACATGGACATGGAATTCACCAAAGCTTCACAGGGTGCCACTGGGGTCCCCTTCCTCTCCTTCATGATGACATAATGGAGCTGGTGGATGTTAGAGACCTTGCACTCCCCCACCTCCCGTTTGAGGATGCCCCACAGATGCTCAATAGGGTTTAGGTCTGGTGACATGCTTGGCGAGTCCATCACCTTTACCTTCAGCTTCTTTAGCAAGGCAGTGGTTGTCTTGGAGGTGTGTTTGGGGTTGTTATCATGTTGGAAAAATGCCCTGTGGCCCAGTCTCCAAAGGGAGGGGATCATACTCTGCTTCAGTATGCCACAGTACATGTTGGCATTCATGATTCCCTCAATGAATTGTAGCTCCCCAGTGCCGGCAGCACTCCGTGATGTCATCATGTAGGAACAGAAGAGGACTCCAGTGGCAACATGTGAAGATCTGGTGAACTCCATGCCCATGAGGGTTAAGGCAGTGCTGGAAAATAATGGTGGCCACATAAAATATTGACACTTTGGGCCCAATTTGGACATTTCCACTTAGGGGTGTAGTCACTTTTGTTGCCAACGGTTTAGACATTAATGGCTGTGTGTGGAGTTATTTTGAGGGGACAGCAAAAGACATAATAAAATATTTACACAAATGTGAGGGGTCTACTCACTTTTGTGAGATACTGTGTATATATATATATATATATATATATATATATATATATATATATATATATATATCAGGACCTTTGAATTAATAAATATGTTATAGATTACTATTCAGCAATGCACATTGGCTTACAATCCCAGTTAAAGACATGGCCTCTCCCTGTTAATTTACAGCAGGGCATAGTCCACTTTATCACATGTTTAATGGAGTCTTTCAAATGTAAACTGTGGGCCATCCCATCCTATGCGCTAAAGGTCACTGCCCTTTCTCTGACCTTTGATGTGGTCTGCTCCCAGTATGCACGTCACAGGCTGCTGTCCGCAGTGCTGAAACAAGTCATTTATTACAGGCAGCTGAAGGTAATGCTAATACTCTCATGTAGTTTAATTTATTATGTAATTTCACAGGCTACTGCCCCACCTGTAGGGGTGCCATCTGGAAAAAGGATTAAACTTGACATATTTTCCCAGAATGCTCTGGGTGTGATTCTTTCTACAGTGAAGAGCTTATTTTTTTTATTTTATAAACCCTGAGTAAGCACCTTCAAAATTAATTACTGCACAGGCATTGTGTACTCCACAAATATGAGAGCAGAACTGTATTAGTCAGTCGGACAGTTCATTTACTGGCAAAGCTGTGAATTGGTTTCAGAGAATAAAAGCCATCATAAAGCGTTTTAAGCAACAATTACATAATAAAGTCCTCCGACTCGCTCTCATGTGACCGATTATCTCTCGCTGTTGGGGCTGATAAACCAAAAAAGCATGACCAGGTGTTTATGTAGATCAGAATAATGATAACACATTAATGTGCAATTACATTTATTTTCATGTGCATTTCATTTATGCTGTAATCGGGACATTTGCTGTATTCATTCCATTTCAATTATATATATATAATATATATATATATTTATATATATGTCACACTGTGAGCTATAAAATGTAGGGTCACCCAAGCTAGGCAAGCCATCACTGAGAGGTCCGTTATATCATGATCCACTGGCTACGCACTCCAGTATCTTTCCCAAGATAATATTATGGTTAAGCATAACTAGAGACATAGGCTGTGTGAGTGAGGGGAAACCGTGTGTGTAGCAGTATATTTCCGCATTTTGTAATGTGAATGTTAGTATGTGCAAGTTACTGGTGTAAAATGTTGGCGATTGTGTATGTGTTAGGCAGGTCTGGATGATTTTGCCTCCTTCGTAATAGTATTTTTTATACCTTGTACGGTCCTGTCTAAAAGTCATATGTGTGTGGCGGAGTTTTGCGTGTTTAGGGGTCGTGTAGCCTGGTTTTCGTTTTTTTCGGCTGCCATTTTTTCTCTTGCTTAGGGGATTTTCGAGTGGCTAAACTCTAGAAATTGGACTTAAATTGATGTGTAAAATCCCTTCCAGGCGTCCTGGGTGTCCCCCCTTGCTGTGTGTGATGTCTTTTTTATTTGTTTTTTGTATTTAGTGTGGCTTTCGTGTTTTTTGGTGTGCGCAGTTCGGCCATTAAGTTAGTATATTTTGTAGGTCGTATTTTTTTTTTATGTAAGTCGCGGTTTCCTTTTGTAAGAGCCGTATATTTTTTCATGCAATTTTTAAAAAGTGCTACGGGTCTCGCAGTGTGAATTGTGTATTTGAGTTTTGTGTTGATGTGTAGTCCCGCAGGTCGTAGGTGGTAAAATCGTGCGGGGTCCTAGGAATGAGCGCCTATAGCGGACAACTATATATGGGATATATATATATATATATATATATTATATATATATATATATATATATATATACAGTGGATATAAAAGTCTACACACCCCTGTCAGGTTTCTGTGCTGTAAAAAAATGAGACAAAGATAAATCATTTCAGAACTTTTTCCACCTTTAATGTGACCTATAAACTGTACAACTCAATTGAAAAACAAACTGAAATCTTTTAGGTGGAGGATAGAAAAAAAAATAAAAAAAATAATGTGGTTGCATAAGTCTGCACACTCTCTTATAACTGGGGATGTAGCTGTGTTCAGAATTAAGCAATCACATTCCAAATTGTGTTAAATAGGAGTCAGCATACACCTGCCATCATTTAAAGTGCCTCTGATTAACCCCAAATAAAGTTCAGCTGCTCTAGTTGGTCTTTCCTCAAATTTTCTTAGTCGCATCCCACAGCAAAAGCCATGGTCCACTGAGAGCTTCCAAAGCATCAGAGGGATCTCATTGTTAAAAGGTATCAGTCAGGAGAAGGGTACAAAAGAATTTCCAAGGCATTAGATATACCATGGAACACAGTGAAGACAGTCATCATCAAGTGGAGAAAATTTGGCACAACAGTCACATTACCAAGAACTGGAGCTCCCTCCAAAATTGATGAATAGACGAGAAGAAAACTGGTCTGGGAGGCTACCAAGAGGCCTACAGCAACATTAAAGGAGCTGTAGGAATATCTGGCAAGTACTGGCTGTGTGGTACAGGTGACAACAATCTCCCGTATTCTTCATATGTCTAAGCCAGGCTACATTTTGCAAAAACACATCTGAAGTCTCCCAAAAGCATGTGGGAAAAGGTGTTATGGTCTGATGAAACCAAGGTTAAACTTTTTGGCCATACTTCCAAAATATATATTTGGCGCAAAAACAACACTGCACATCACCGAAAGAACACCATACCCACAGTGAAGCGTGGTGGTGGCAGCATCATGCTTTGGGGCTGTTTTTCTTCAGCTGGAACTGGGGCCTTAGTTAAGATAGAGGGAATTATGAACAGTTCCAAATACCAGTCAATATTGGCACAAAACCTTCAGGCTTCTGCTAGAAAGCTGAACATGAAGAGGAACTTCATCTTTCAGCATGACAACGACCCAAAGCATTCATCCAAATCAACAAAGGAATGGCTTCACCAGAAGAAGATTAAAGTTTTGGAATGGCCCAGCCAGAGCCCAGACCGGAATCCGATTGAAAATCTGTGGGGTGATCTGAAGAGGGCTGTGCACAGGGGATGCCCTCGCAATCTGACAGATTTGGAGTGTTTTTGCAAAGAAGAGTGGGCAAATCTTGCCAAGTCAAAATGTGCCATGCTGATAGACTCATACCCAAAAAGACAGAGTGCTGTAATAAAATCAAAAGGTGCTTCAACAAAGTATTAGTTTAAGGGTGTGCATACTTATGCAACCATATTATTTTATTTTTATATTTTTTCTTCCCTCTACCTAAAAGATTTCAGTTTGTTTTTCAATTGAGTTGTACAGTTTATAGGTCACATTAAAGGTGGAAAAAATTCTGAAATGATTTATCTTTGTCTAATTTTTTTACAGCACAGAAACCTGACATTTTAACAGGGGTGTGTAGACTTTTTATATCCACTGTATATATATATTTAAAAAGTTAAAAACGTACCAAATATGAAAGGAGAAAATAACGTCATGCAACTTGAGCGCCGTGAGATACAATGGCTGCTTTCCAATTACGCGCGGTGCTGGTTTTACACATCTGCACAATAAGTTACAGGTTCTCCCTACAATGAATGGGTTAACCATATAAACTGTCTCCACATTAACAGCTGTGAACACATAAAAGCAAATAGTGATTTAACCATTAATCCGAGAGATAACTCGGGATATGAGAGCACAGAATGCTGCTGCTTGCCACCATTATATCTAGGTTTCCATAGTTACCGCAGTTTTCAATATGGCAGCTGTGAATATCCTTTTATCTGCAATGTAAACTTAAACCTTTTAGTTCCACATTAGAACAAAAAGATAAATCCTGTTGTGCTCACTTCTCTTTAGAGATATAACTTTGATCCAATGTACTATATATGTAGCCTTCATCATTTTCTAAATGTACTGGTTGTACCTTATAAGGAAAGGTGGAATCGCTGGGAGCTCGCAATTTATCTGGGTATGAAAGGACCGAAGTAGATAAGAAAAATCTTCACGTTTGTGAAGTAACAAACAAAAAAACATTAGCAGCTGTGTAAACCATGAGAATAAAAAAAACATTGTTAGAAAAAACAGATCTTGGTTTATGTATAGAATATTCTATCTTATTTGGCTTCAGCACTTCCTGCAAGCTTGGAGAGGCTGGGGTTACCTTATCTATCAGTAGAGGGGCGAGGGAAGAGGGGAAATTGGTATTTTTACTCTTCCCTTCCCCTACAAACATAATTGTTATTTGATCAGTCAGGTCTGACTTTTTATGACTGTATGGACTGCAGGACGCAAGGTCATTATGTCTCCGGTTGTGCTTATTATCCATATGTTTTTTTTGGGCAAAGATACTGGACTGGGTTGCCAGCTCCTTCTCCAGTGGATTGCGATTTTGTCTGACCTCTCTGCTATGACCTGCCTATCTTGGATGACCATACATGGTATAGCTCACAGCTTCATTAAGAAACACAACCCGCCTCACCCACTACAAGGTAGTGATCCAGAAGAGGATTCCTGCTCAAAGAGATACATAAATATCCCTCTTACATTTAAAACATTCATCAATGTATCATGGATTCCTCCAGATACCAACAGACACATTCAAAGGTATTTTTCTCTAATTATGACCTCAGTCAGGCTCAGCTTTTCCAAACATATATTGTTTTTGTCATACAGTGGTCCTTTATTCTATAGAAATACTACTTCTACAACAGATAAGTGAAATTACCTTGTGGTGCAAAATACGGCAATTAAAAATGCCCGAAATTAATAAGAATTAATTAGGTTTATCGATGCTTTCCAAAGTCAGAATATGTGTGTTTCCCTAGTGCATTGAAGCTCAAGTACAAAAAGCTAAGTGGAATACAACATTGTGCACACTTTATTACAACACATTATGACATTATCCTAGATGCAAGGCTGTCATGCATCTAATAGCCTACATGGCACACTCAGTGCAAGACAAGCATCCAACACATTCCCAATACAGACCTCGCTTTCACTCTCCATCAGTGATGAAGACATACACCAATCTATGTTCTGCAAATGAGAATCAAATAAATGATAATGACGGTGGTGCTGCCGACCAGCAGTCAGAGGGGAGCAGCCCTTTTCCAAAAGCACAGGTGTCTGGTTTACATAAAATACAGGCAGGCGTAATTGCTGAGGCTGAGAGACTCGTTATGCAAAGCATGATGGCAATATTCAGGGTATTACAGCTGCCAGAGGGGAACTGTTTAAGGGACAGACAAAACTCTCCAGTTTTATAATTGCTAAACATTTAGAAGGATACAAAAGTAAGATACGAAGACATTTTTAAGATTTTTAGACATTTTGCAATAAGGGCAGCTGCCTGCTCCACCCCTGCCATGAAGGCTGTTTTTTCACAGGTGTGCTGCATCTGGTCATTTTTGAGCAGCCCCCCACTATTCTACCACATTTAACAGAATATACAGTAAATGGCAGTAAGATGTCAGAGACGGAGCTCCTAGTCTTCAGACCCCCTTCCACAGCTTCCACTCCTCACATATCTCTCACTGTTTACAATGATATCATCACACTCCCTTATCAGGCCTGTTGTCTCGGGGTTCTACTGGATCCTGCCATCTTTTTCATTCCTCACATACAATCCATCACTAAATCTTTTCATTTTCACCTTAACACATTTGCAAAATACAACCAAAATTCTAATTCCATCTCTTACCATATCCCGCCTCAACTACTGCAACTCTCTGCTTGCTGCCTTTTTTACTAGTATCTACCATATTTAGCGCTACAGAATATGACTGCGCATTACAAATAAAGGTTAATAATAATAAAATGGAGACTTAACTTATTACATCTTAACTTATTTTAGACATTCAAATGTGAGCACAAATGTACATATATACATACATACAGTGCCTTGCAAAAGTATTCACCCCCCTTGACTTTTTACCTGTTTTGTTACATTACAGCCTCAATGTTTTGTTAATCTGAATTTTATGTGATGATCCGAACACAATAATCTAAGTTGGTGAAGTAAAATGAGAAAAATATATACATAAAACTATTTTTTAGAAATAGAAAACAGAAAATTGGCATGTGCGTATGTATTCACCCCCTTTGTTATGATGCCCATAAAAAGCTCTGGTGCAACCAGTTACCTTCAGAAGTCACATAATTAGTGAAATGATGTCCACCTGTGTGCAATCTAAGTGTCACATGATCTGTCATTACATATACACACCTTTTTTGAAAGGCCCCAGAGCCTGCAACACCTAAGCAAGAGGCACCACTAACCAAACACTGCCATGAAGACCAAGGAACTCTCCAAACAAGTATGGAACAATATTATTGAGAAGTACAAGTCAGGGTTAGGTTAAAAAAAAAAATATCCAAATCTTTGATGATCCCCAGGAGCACCATCAAATCTATCATAACCAAATGGAAAAAAACATGGCACAACAGCAAACCTGCCAAGAGATGGCCGCCAACGAAAACTCAAGGACAGGGCAAGGAGGGCATTAATTTAGAGAGGCAGCACAGAGACCGAAGGTAACCGTGGATGAGTTGCAGAGATCCACAGCAGAGACTGGAGTATCTGTACATAGGACGACAATAAGCCGTACGCTCCATAGAGTTGGGCTTTATGGCAGAGTGGCCAGAAGAAAGCCATTACTTTAAGCAAAAAACAAAATGGCACGTTTTGAGTTTGCGAAAAGGCATGTGGGAGACTCCCAAAATGTATGGAGGAAGGTGCTCAGGTCTGATGAGACTAAAATGTAACTTTTCGGCCATAAGAGAAAACGCTATGTCTGGTGCAAACCCATCACATGTTTTTCAGCAGCCAGGAATGGGAAACTGGTCAGAGTTGAGGGAAAGATGGCTGGTGATAAATAAAGGGATATTCTCTAACAAAACCTGTACCACTCTGTGCGTGATTTGAGGCTAGGACGGAGGTTCACCTTCCAGCAGCACAATGACCCCAAACACACTGCTAAAGCAATACTTGAGTGGTTTAAGGGGAAACATGTAAATGTGTTGGAATGGCCTAGTCTCAGACCTCAATCCAATAGGAAATCTGTGGTCAGACAAAGGTATTGTAACACTCCCTTACTACTTTCTGCTCATGACTTATATAACTGCTAATATGCAAACTTGATAATTAATAATAAATGTACAAGGTAGCGATCTAGAGGGGGGTATATATATATATATATATATATATATATATATATATATATATATATATATACACATATATACATATATACATATATACACACACACACACACACAAACAGGGCCTTTGACGTCAGCAGCGCGTAGCCAATGAAATACGGCACAAGTCATGAGATGGCTTGAGTATATAAGATGACATGTAGGCATTCTACAAACATATCATCCACCGCTGTCATGGGTAAAATGTGTGATTTATCTGACTTTGAAAAGGGGATGGTCATTAGCTTTCGGACCAAGGGTGTCAGTATTTCTGAAACCACGAACTTTGCGAAATGTTCGAGTGCTGCTGTGGTTAAAGTGTACCAGCACTGGACAAATCGCATGGTTCTGAACAAATGGCATGGAAACAGGCCATTGATGCCAAAGGTGAACGTTGCCTGTGAAGGTGTGTGAGGGCCAACCAACACGCTAAAGTTTAACATCTCTTTGAGCATCTCACCGTCCAAACGAATCAGGAGGCTACCAGACATGTGTCTAAACTCAAAGTACAGTGGACCCTGTTGCGTATGGGGCACCGAAGCAAACGTCTGGTCAATGCATCCATGCTGACAAGGGTTACTAATCATAAATGGCTTTAACTTCTGATTGGCAAAGGGATGCCTTCTCTGATGAGTCATATTTTTTGCCCCATCGACTGGATGGACGTTGGCATGTCAGGCGCGAGACCTTCGATAACAAACACTCTACAACGATTGTTGGAAGAACAGAAGTTGGTGACGGTAGCATTTACGGTCTGGGGAATGTTTTCTTGGCATTGTCTGGGTCCACTCATACCTCAACTGATTGGGTTATCTATTCATCCTTGTAGGTCAAATACACCCTTACATGTTGACTGTCTGCCCTGTAACGGGTGGGATCTTTCAGCAGTACAATGCAACATGTCATACGGACAGAATTGTTCAGGAGTGGTTGGAGGAGAAAAGGGAAGACTTCCAAGTACTTCCCTGGACTCCAAATTCCCTGGACTTGAACCCCATTGAGTACCATGCACTCTTCTGCAGCTGTCAGATATACTACAGTGTGCATGGCTCCAGATACCCATGCCAACCTTCCAGCATCTTACTGACGCACTACCTCGCCATCTAGCTGCTATCCGCGCTGCACATGGTGGTTATCTGGGATATTAAGTTATAATAATGTGGATCAACCAAGTATTTAAAAGCTAGCAGTTTCTGTAAAACATAGCTTTTGAGCTTAAATGTAACAATCTTCTTACTAGGTGTCAATATTTAATACCTGCCTGTAAGAAGATATTTACAAGATATTTCTAGTAAAGTAACTTTCTGGGCCCCTTAAAGCACCATTGTAATTTGAAGGAAAAAAAAGGTATATATGTTTGTGAAGTATGTAACAAACAACAATAGTAGCAATGTAGGCCATGGAAATACCAACTTTTTTTAAAGAAAATCTTTATTTTAAGCAACAACAAAAATATAGGCATTTAATCAGAGAAAAAAACTAACCTTAGTAGATTAGTTCTATGGACATGATAACCTACTCTGTCAGCAACCCTGTTTAGCTCACTTCTGCCCTTCACAGGGAGAAATATCCTTTATTGTATCAGTTTGTTCTCACTCAACAGAGTGATCCAGCCCCAAAATACCAGGACCAGGCAATTCTACACTGAATGGGAGAAACTGCTAACCCCAGAAATTTGTTTCAGCCTCTCTTTGGTCTCATCAGTGGAGTGTAGCTTAAATCTTTATTTTAGTAGACTCTTATTGTGTGCAAGAGACTCCAACTTTGGATATTACATCCATCTGTTGGGCTGAAGCTTGAGGGGCTGTGTTCTGGTCATTTTCATTATCTATTCATGAATGGAAACATGACAAGTGTTTTTGTTTTTTTTGTTTATTTGGGGGGTGTTAGATTTCTGCATATTTCACAAACACAAAGTTTTTTCTAATCTACAGTGGTCCTTTAAAATCAGCCGGTACTTGTGACAAAAATTGGGTCAAACATATAGGCATGTATCATGGCTATTTGGTCTGTAGAGGTGAATATCAACCACATTTAACACTTCTGTTTCTTCCATTTCGTATTATACACTATGGTCCTGCACCTTTAAATATTTCCATGTTCAGCCAAGTTTCCATTAATTTTTCACAAAACCTCATTACGGGAGCCAGACGCATCCTGTTGTTCGCTAGAGGCTTCATAAACTGCTGAATGTATTAGAGTCAGTACATAAAGGAATTCTACCAGAGGCACAAAGTCTGCTAAATGAAACATATATTTTCATTCATCAAAGTCAACAAGTAACTCGGATCTGTAAATGAAAACACTGTGTCTTCTCAATGAAAATCTAAATGAACAAAAATTAAATCAAATAAATATGGGCGAGGACTCCAATGTATCAGGCCCGGTTTTGGGGACACGGTTATGTTTCACAAATTCACAACTTCCTCAGGATATTAAATCAAAAAGACAAGCTAAAATAGTAATGTTAAAGGACCACTACAGTGATCCATTAGCTAGGTTTATTTTTTTTCCAATTATTAATTAATAAACAATTACAGTTATGTTTGAAAATAAAAAGTTCAATACAGTTTTTAAAATGTGAATGTTAGCGTTTCAGATTTCGGTAGATCTACTTGTCTCCAACCCACTAAATTTGTTGTTTAGCTGTTCAATTGCGTCAAACTCTCTGTGGCCCTATGGACAGCAGCATGCGAGACACATCTGTCAGCCACTGCCCCTATAAGCTCCATGAAGCTCATGGTTATTGCTTCAATTTCCTCATCTATCCATCTCCGTCTTTGCCGTCCCCTTCTTCATGTGTCTTCAATTCTTCCCAAGATCAGATTCTTCTCTTGTGAATCCTGTCTTCACATGATATGGCCAAAATATTTGAGTTTCAGCCTCCTGATCATACCTTCTAGTGAACAGTTTGTCTTGATTTCCTGAAGTTCCCAATTTATTGAACTTTCTTGAAGTCCAAGGGACTCTAAGCAGTTTTCGCCTACACACAATTCAAAGGCGCCAATTCTACAGTGCTCAGGCTTCTTTATGATCCAGCTCTCACATCCGTATGTTAGTACTGGGAATACCAGTTCAAACTATGCAGACCTTTGTAGATAGTATACAGTAATGTCTTTACTTTTACTAGCTTGTCCAAGCTTGCCATAGCATTCCTCCCCAGAAGCAAATATATCTTAATTTATGGCTACAGTCAACATCTGAAGAGATCTTGGATCCCAGGAAAATAAAATCTGTCACGGTCTCCACTTTTTTCCCCATCTATTTGCCAGGAACTGAGATTGCCGTTTGCCATGAGCGTTGTCTTTTTAACGTTAAGAAGCAGGCCAGCTTCCTCAGTCTCTTCTTTTACCTTTCATATTTCTCCCAGCAATATTGATTCAGGCTTTTGATTCATCCAGTCCAGCCTTACGCATGATGTACTCTGTAAATAAATAAGGTGACAATATACAACCTTGTCAGCTCTTGAACCATCCTGTTGTCCCATGTTGGGTTCTGATCGTGGCTTCTTGGTCCACATACAGATTCTTCAGGAGGATGAGATGATCTGGAACTCCAATCTCTTTAAAAACTTGCCACATTTTGTTGGCAACAGTATGCAGAACTCAGGCACTTCCCATGTGGCCCCAAGAGTGCACTCTAGAATGGGAGAGCTTGACCCCCTTTAACAATATGCAAAGCATTACATCTCAAACACTAGCAAAGAATACCCAATTACACTCCTAAACACTTACATCAATTAGCAATACCCTTAGTACCAATGCATTCCTTTCTTACAATAATTTTACCATTTTGCATTAGGTAAAAGAAAAAACAAGTTTAAAAGCTATGTGAGGCCCTTTAAAGGGATATGGAAGGTCCCCAATTTTTTATATTAACCTCATTTTATGAACAAGTGCTTTCAGACTAAAAATATCAATGGTGAGGGTCAATTAACATTATTTTTTAATAACAACTAATTGCAAATATTATTTATAAGTTTTCTAACATAACTGGGATATTTGCAGTGTTCCTTTAATTAGTTCTGTGGATGTAGATATTAATAACATGTTTATGCAACTTCTAAGTTGAACCAAACCCTTTTAGGCTGGCGGAAAATAAAGGATTCACGGACACATCTTGTGCAAAGTAACAGTGCATATACCATGGTACATACGTACAACTGGACATTAACAAAAAAAAATACACCTGTAAATAAGCAAAGCTGCTCTGCTCTATTACAGGTTTCAAGGTTATCTGGTACAGACGCCATATTTGAAATCAAGTAATTTAAAATTAAAGGGAATTTCATGAAACTCTGGAGACAAAGGAAATCCATCTTCTAATCGGTGTGGAATTGCCAACATTTATTCACCTCAGAGCTCTCTTCCAAAAAGTCACTGCAGCCGTTAGAGCCTGTGCTCATCATTCAATGCCCCGGTGCGCTATAATGTGGCTCGCTGCTGCATTACATAAAGCAGCGGAAACTGCTCACCTGAATAAGCAGCCCTCACATTAAAGACTTCCAACAATGGCTTGAGCCGCAGGAAAGATAAAATGAGAAGAGGAATGTTAATGGCTTCAGGAGGTACTGAAAACGTGAGCTATTTTAGACCTTGGCACAAGGTACAAATATCCATTTAGATATTCAGAAGATAAGAAGATTAATGGCTCAGTCTTTAATTCCAAGTCTAATTCAAGAACAGACGTCTGGATGAAATAAAAGTGCTTGCTTCTTGAGAGAGCTGTACGTGCTAGATCAGTCACCATCGCAATGTTCTTAAAGTTCCTTAGGAATTCTAATGATTTGCATTACTAAATAAAGACTAAACCCAACATTACAAAACTCCTCTGTACAGTCTTAATGGCATATTACACAGGAAGCCCACAAAGATTACGTTGTGGCCCCCATACCGACCTTTGGAGTAATTAAGAAGTACATTTGGGATCACATTTGAATGTCTACAATAAGTAAAAAAAATGACTTCCTGCTCAGAATTCCGAGAAGTACAGTTATTGCACTGCACTCTGGGTATCTGGGAATATGGGCAGGGACATGCAAATGAGGACACAGTGCAATGTCACTCTTTAATCTTGGCTCCTTTTAAGAACATGTCTGCTTTAAAGCATAGCATAGGATGGATTGTGCACGAGACCTACCCACAGACAGTGTTGTTTTGATGGACTTAAACCAATATTTCCAGTAATTGCAGGATCATGTGAAACCATAGAGCCATGGAAAGTGCTTTCCCTATTTGCCTCCACAGTTTGGATGTAAAGGATCATTGGAGTTTAGGAAAAACTTCCTATTTGTGATGCAACAAAGAAAAACATATAAGTAAGTCATGAGCTTAAAATCAGACTGGTTGTGACTGCTTCATCATATTATATTAGTGCACTTAAAAATAAATTAGAGCCTGATGTGTGCGTTTTTCTCTTTAGCAGTGGTAAGTATGGGTGGAAGATTGGTCATACCATTGGACAGCAAGTCCTGGTTTTAGTATTTGATACCTACCTCCTTCCCCCACACACGCTCAGAAGCAGATGCAAGGTAAGCGGATAACCCATCTTTGTCCCTCATACAATTGCCTTAACCAAGGTATCAGGGAAAACCTAAAAGGCTATCAGACACACAAAAAAGGATTTTCTTTTTTTCAAGCTAGTTTTATGGCATACCTAATTATCACTCAAATGGTTCAAATGTAATTTTTGTTGAGACATAGTGGCAGTTTAACATCTTCTTTTTAACATAATGTATCTCATTATCATTCTGGTAAGAAACTTTATTTTTCTTATATTTCTTCCTGCATTTATGTGACCCATTAAAAGATGACCTCGTGTTTGGACTTGTGCACGCGGATTAATTGTACGGGTTTCAGTGGTTCGGTAGGACGGACTTTCAGAGTTTGAATCACGGTATAAAATAGTAGAGGATAGGCAATCATAAGAGTTAAAGCAAGATAAAGGAGGCATTGTAAAAGGGACCTTATGATGGAAAGTGGAATTAGCAAGGCACACAGTCATTGGAAATCAGGGAACCCATGCACAGAAGTATCACATATTTGGAAAATATCTTAGAAGCCCACCACAATTATGGATTGTGTTTCTAATAGTTCATGTTATTGAACAGTTAATGAGCACTATCATAATTCTGACCCTCAACCACACTCACCATCCACTCGGATATAATGATGTCGACCTTCTCCACCGGCAAGTCAACTTCTTCTATTCTTCCTTTGACCAATGATACTATGTCCTCCAGCTTATTCAACCTACAAAAGGTAAGAGAATATTTATTCATTACAATTATAGATCAATATAGTCATTTATACAAAATTCTATCACACCATTAGAGATGGTGTCAAACTGGTAATTTATACTAATTCCTTAAAATGACAAAGAACACATATCCTCTATTTAAAGGAATCCACCTCCCTTTACTTGGAAAAAAAAATACTTCTAATTCTTTATAATTACTTTACTGAGAGTTATAGAGAACATGTGGAAGCATATATACAGTATTTTTAATAATTGGGCAAAATGGTTTTGGAAAGCAAAAACAAAACAATAAATACAGTCTTTACATTTTCAAATTGTATATGCAATTATTTTTTAATCTAGGAATCCATTTGACTTTTTAAGCGGATTCTATTTTCTCAGGAGGGGGTATCCTTTACTCCTCTTAAAGGCACTGACAGTTTTAGATGTCAAATTCCCATAGTGCAGATAGAAACAACATGTGTATTCAAATCCTACTCTCACCTGAGACAGTTGATTAGAAAAAATTAAAATGGTATATGCAATAGCTGCATAGCCACATATAACGTTTTTTAAAGATTGACACACAACCTATTTTAAATGTAGTCAATTAAAAATTAAAAGAGATACATATTTACAACACAATATAGACATGGAAGAAACGGAAGAATAGAAATGGAGGATACAAGAAAATAAACTCAAAACAAGATTTGGGACAAGCGGGAAAAAGCAAGAAAAGCCTCAAAATAGGACCAGCTCAAAAAAAAGATATTTTTCTTTTTTTTTTAAATAGAAACTATTATTTTAATCTTGTAAATGGCTCCTACCAGGTAGCAATGCAATGAAAGATTTTATTGAATGTATTGGTGCAAATGAAGGTCCCTATATTACCACATATACTACTTTTTCAAAAAGTAACTCATAGATGAGTATATTATCAATTTGCAAATCTAACGGTCAGGCCCTAGGTTTTCAGGCTGGGCCCAGTGGGCCTTCAATCATCCGTGTAGTGCAGTATCCAGAATGTTTAATTGGATTGAGAAACAGACTGCATACTGTGAACCTCCATGTTACAGTTTCCAGTGCAGGAGCCAACACAGCTCTGACCACCAATCGCCTTCATGACCACATAAACCTGCTCTTGCTTTGGCCACTACAAAATCCTTTATGGTTTTTAGAGCTTGCTGCCCATTCGCCTTACATAGTAAGATGGGAATGGAGGGAGAACAAGACAAGCAGAGGGACAATAAAACATGGTAATATTTCACAATTATTTATAATTTGGCTAACGGAGCTTTCATTATGCTAAAAGCAACTTACACGTAAAAGGACATATTTACAATGAGATCATCCTTTTTGAGTGGGAGAGATCTGCTTCTGTTCAAGTACTTTCATAAACCAGTAGGTCACCAAAGATGCCCGGTGCAATAACACAATACCTGCCTAAAGCTACAATTAGTCAAAAGAGTTTGATAAGCAGCATGAGGAAAAGTGGGCAATTCACAATTAATATTTGAAAGTTATTAACACATCTTTTATAGAAAAAAAAAGTGCATTTCACCTGCTACCTATAAGTATTTAGCTCAATCAAGCACTTTCAGTGACCCTCGAAAGCGACAGAATTTAAACATAGGGAGTCTTTTAAAACGTTAATAACACCATTATTGGAACAATTTATCAGTCAAATGTTTTTGTTTTTTTAATACAATTGGACTTGGATTTTCTTACACCACTAAAGGCTTTCTGTAGCTCTTGCTAATGATTGTTCATAGCCAATAATTGTGGATTATTCAGGGGTTCACACACAACACCATCCAAGGTAGTGAGCCAGAGAATGGACTACATATAGAATATATGTACTAGAACTAAAAAGGTGGAGCCAGCAGTAACATTTAGGACTCTTCAAGCTCTGCCTGTTGTCATGCTCAGACCCCAGGGAGTAAGACGATTTGCTTTCCATGTGACTTTTACTAAAGAAACTAGATTCACAGCCTCAAAAAGTAATCCGTAATTACTAGCTATGATCTGGGTGAATGAGAAAAACTAACAGATAGGTAAAAAAAAAATCAAGTTTATTGTAGAAAAATTCAGTTTTTGGAAACAATAAATTCATAAAGTACTTGTTATTACCTTTAGTTGTGTTATTATCTATATTTTGAAATAGACCATTTTTGGGACTGCTGTTGAGTCACTTTAAAGACCATAAGCACTATAAGAAAGAGAAATGCTCTGCAGGATGTAATCTCAGAGACGACAAAACACAAAGTAATCTAATGTAATATTCCCCTTCTGGATCGCTACCTTGTGGTGGAGATGGGGCGTGTGTGCCTCAATGAAGCTGTGAGTTATACCCAAGATGAGCAGCTCATAGAGAGCTCAGTGAAATTGCAATTTACTGGAGAAGGAGCAGGAAACCAACTCCAGTATCTTTGCCATGAAAATCTCATGGATAAGCACAATCAGATACAAGATGTGCCTGGCATGCTGAGGTCATGGAGAGTCAGACACAACTAAACAACACAATTTAGTATTAACCTTTAAAAATATTTTGCAGCGTTGCGCCTTACAAAACAGATTAGTTTGAGAACAGTTTTCATGTCCCTTTAATAAGGTAAATATCTATGGCAATTTTCTTTTGCTGACGGTTTGCATTTTGTATTTTCTAAACATATTGAAAAAATCATTATACTGTGTGTGTAATCTAAAACAGACACACACTCAGCACAAAAAAATATTTCACGCTGTCACAAGTTTGTAAACCAAAAAAAAAAAAAGCAGAAATGACTAAATAATGATAGTTTTTAAGTTGAAATGATATTTTTCAGTCCTTGCAGAGCAGAATATCAATCTTTCCCTGTGTGCTATTAACATGACAGTTAATGTTACTGGCGACAGAATAATTATTCACAGTGCTGAAATTTATTTCTAGACTGCCGCCCTTATCTCCGTCTTTTCTCTGCTATCTCCTCGCTGTGCCTTCCTCTGAACCCCGGGAATCTCATTAGAAGTGTAATTGGAAAGGACAACCCCGTGGAACAATGGGATGAACGGATATTATAAGGATGAGAGGTGACTGAACTCTTCAACTGCTCCTCATTTTAGCAAAAGATTAGGATATTTATCAGGAAAAAAAAAAAATCAGAAATCAATTGAATATGCCATGGTGCCTGAAAAGGTAAAAATCCATTTAAGTGCATTACTATAATACAATGTAATATAAAAGGGAGAACAAATGATATTATGTAATGTTATAATAGTACAGTAGTGACATCATAAACTATCGTTATGTCATTATTGTTGGGATTGTTTGCATTATTATCTATTATTATGTACAGTTTGTCACTTGATGCAATGGTGCTAGCAGTGCTTTAATTATTTTCACTACCCCTACAGGGGATATCTATTATTAGGATATATAGACATTGTTTTTAGCTATTTTTTTGTTTTAACCTGGTCTCACTGCAGGGTTTTCTTGGCTTTAATAGGATTGCATGTATATACCTTTATTTTAGGGAATAGTCAGAGTAGGGCACACCACAGCCCTCCAGTTAGGAGGTGTCAATGGTGAGACACAGGATTGTCGGTGACTATATTTATACTCCCCCACTTGCTGTTATTTTGAATATATGTTCATGTTGCAATTTTTGTTAATTAGGGTATTATAGCCTTACACATAGACCCTCTTAGGGTCATTATTGTACTCCCGCTCAAGCAACTTTATACATATGTTCAATCTGTATTTTTGGCAATTTGGTCATTATTGCCCTGTATTTTGACCTTCACTAGGGTCATTTTTTGAACTCCTGAGTAATTCAATTCTGTAATCCTGCAGTTTTTGCTATGCAGCGTATTTTCGTTTTTTAAATTGCGTAAATAAAATTGTTCTTTTTAAGTTTGAAGTTCTGATACCTCACTGTTAAAAAAGAGGATAGACAGTTATCTTTCTCAAAAGAGGAGTTTATATATATATATATATATATATATATATATATATATATATATATATATATATATATATATATATACACACACATACACATACACATATACATACACACACACATAAATAAATATATACACAGATACATACATATACACACACACACATACGTACAGTGGATATAAAAAAAGTCTACACACCCCTGTCAAAATGTCAAGTTTCTGTGCTGTAAAAAAAGATAATAATTTCAGAACTTTTTTCACCTTTAATGTGACCTATAAACTGTACAACTCAATTGAAAAACAAACTGAAATGTTTTAGGTGGAGGGAAGAAAAATAAAAAATAAAAATAATGTGATTGCATAAGTCTACACCCTCTTATAACTGGGGATGTAGCTGTGTTCAGAATTACGCAATCACATTCCAAATTGTGTTTAGTAGGAGTCAGCATACACCTGCCATCATTTAAAGTGCCAGTGATTAACCCCACATAAAGTTCAGCTGCTCTAGTTGGTCTTTCCTGAAATGTTCTTAGTCGCATCCCACAGCAAAAGCCATGGTCCACAGAGAGCTTCCAAAGCATCAGAGGGATCTCATTGTTAAAAGGTATCAGTTTGGAGAAGGGTACAAAAGAATTTCCAAGGCATTAGATATACCATGGAACACAGTGAAGATAGTCATCATCAAGTGGAGAAAATATGTCAGAACAGTGACATTACCAAGAACTGGAGCTCCCTCAAAAATTAATGAAAAGACGAGAAGAAAACTGGTCTGGGCGGCTACCAAGAGGCCTACAGCAACATTAAAGGAGCCGTAGAAATATCTGGCAAGTACTGGCTGTGTGGTACATGTGACAACAATCTCCTGTATTCTTCATATGTCTGGGCTATGGGGTAGAGTGGCAAGAAGAAAGCTTTTTCTTATGAAGAAAAAGATCCAAGCAAGGCTACATTTTGCAAAAACACATCTGAAGTCTCCCAAAAGCATGTGGGAAAAGGTGTTATGGTCTGATGAAACCAAGGTTGAACTTTTTGGCCATAATTCCAAATGATATGTTTGGCGCAAAAACAACACTGCACATCACTAAAAGAACACCATACCCACAGTGAAGCATGGTGGTGGCAGCATCATGCTTTGGGGCTGCTTTTCTTCAGCTGGAACTGGGGCCTTAGTTAAGATAGAGGGAATTATGATGAGTTCCAAATACCAGTCAATATTGGCACAAAACCTTCAGGCTTCTGCTAGAAAGCTGAACATGAAGAGGAACTTCATCTTTCAGCATGAAAACGACCCAAAGCATACATCCAAATCAACAAAGGAATGGCTTCACCAGAAGAAGATTCAAGTTTTGGAATGGCCCAGCCAGAGCCCAGACCTGAATCCGATAGAAAATCTGTGGGGTGATCTAAAGATCGCAATCTGACAGATTTGGAGTGTTTTTGCAAAAAAGAGTGGGCAAATCTTGCCAAGTCGAAATGTGCCATGCTGATAGACTCATACCCAAAAAGACTGAGTGCTGTAATAAAATCAAAAGGTGCTTCAACAAAGTATTAGTTTAAGGGTGTGCATACTTATGCAACCATATTATTTTATTTTTATATTTTTTCTTCCCTCTACCTAAAAGATTTCAGTTTGTTTTTCAATTGAGTTGTACAGTTTATAGGTCACATTAAAGGTGGAAAAAGTTCTGAAATGATTTATCTTTGTCTCATTTTTTTACAGCACAGAAACCTGACATTTTAACAGCGGTGTGTAGACTTTTTATATCCACTGTACATATATAAATACAGTCAGGTCGATAAATATTGGGACATCGACATAATTCTAATCTTTTTGGCTCTATACACCACCACAATGGATTTGAAATGAAACTAACAAGATGTGCTTTAACTGCAGACTTTCAGCTTTAATTTGAGGGTATTTACATCCAAATCAGGTGAACGGTGTAGGAATTACAACAGTTTGTATATGTGCCTCCCACTTTTTAAGGGACCAAAAGTAATGGGACAGATTAACAGTCATAAAACAAACTTTCACTTTTTAATACTTGGTTGCAAATCCTTTGCAGTCAATTACAGCCTGAAGTCTGGAACGCATACACATCAACATACGCTGGGTTTCATCCCTGGTGATGCTCTGCCAGACCTCTATTGCAACTGTCTTCAGTTTCTGCTTGTTCTTGGGGCATTTTCCCTTCAGTTTTGTCTTCAGCAAGTGAAATGCATGCTCAATCGGATTCAGATCAGGTGATTGACTTGGCCATTGCATAACATTCCACTTCTTTCCCTTAAAAAACTCTTTGGTTGCTTTTGCAGTAAGCTTCGGGTCATTATCCATCTGCACTGTGAAGCGCCGTCCAATGAGTTCTGAAGCATTTGGCTGAATATGAGCAGATAATATTGCCCAAAACACTTCAGAATTCATCCTGCTGCTTTTGTCAGCAGTCACATCATCAATAAATACAAGAGAACCAATTCCATTGGCAGCCATACATGCCCACGCCATGACACTACCACCACAATGCTTCACTGATGAGGTGGTATGCTTTGGATCATGAGCAGTTCCTTTCCGTCTCGATACTCTTCTCTTCACATCACTCTGGTACAAGTTGATCTTAGTCTCCTCTGTCCATAGGATGTTGTTCCAGAACTGTGAAGGCTATTTTAGGTGTTGTTTGGAAAACTCTAATCTGGCCTTCCTGTTTTTGAGGCTCACCAATGGTTTACATCTTGTGGTGAACCCTCTGTATTTACTCTGGTGAAGTCTTCTCTTGATTGTTGACTTTGACACACATACACCTACCTCCTGGAGAGTGTTCTTGATCTGGCCAACTGTTGTGAAGGGTGTTTTCTTCACCAGGGAAATAATTCTTCGGTCATCCACCACAGTTGTTTTCCGTGGTCTTCCGGGTCTTTTGGTGTTGCTGAGCTCACCGGTGCGTTCTTTCTTTTTAAGGATGTTCCAAACAGTTGATTTGGCCACACCTAATGTTTTTGCTATCTCTCTGATGGGTTTGTTTTGTTTTCTCAGCCTAATGATGGCTTGCTTCACTGATAGTGACAGCTCTTTGGATCTCATATTGAGAGTTAGCAACAAATGCAAATAGCACACTTGAAATGCTTTGGATAAGTCTCTATGAGCTTGCCACATCTTAACACTGGAATTTTTGCCCATTCCTCCTTGCAAAACTGCTCCAGCTCCTTCAAGTTGGATGGTTTGCGCTTGTGAACAGCAATCTTTAAGTCTGACCACAGATTTCCTATTGGATTGAGGTCTGGGCTGTGACTCTGCCATTCCAACACATTTACATGTTTCCCCTTAAACCTCCCAAGTGTTGCTTTAGCAGTGTGTTTGGGGTCATTGTCCTGCTGGAAGGTGAACCTCCGTCCTAGCCTCAAATCACGCACAGAGTGGTACAGGTTTTGCTCAGGAATATCCCTGTATTTAGCACCATCCATCTTTCCCTCAACTCTGACCAGTTTCCCAGTCGCGGCTGCTGAAAAACCTCCCCACAGCATGATGCTGCCACCACCATGTTTCACTGGGATGGTGTTCTTTGCGTAATATGATGTGTTGGGTTTGCGCCAGACATATCGCTTTCTTTGATGGCCGAAAAGTTCAATTTTAGTCTCATCAGACCAGAGCACCTTCCTCCATACATTTTGGGAGTCTACCACATGTCTTTTCACAAGCTCAAAACGTGCCATTTTGTTTTTTGCTGAAAGTAATGGCTTTCTTCTGGCCACTCTGCCATAAAGCCCAACTCTATGGAGCACACAGCTTATTGTCGTCCTATGTAAAGATACTCCAGTCTCTGCTGTGGATCTCTGCACCTCCTCCAGGGTTACCTTAGGTCTCTGTGCTGCCTCTCTGATTAATGCCCTTTTCGCCCGGTCCGTGAATTTTGGTATGCGGACGTCTCTTGGCAGGTTTGCTGTTGTGCCATGTTCTTTCCATTTGGTTTTTGATAGATTTGATGGTGCTCCTGGGGATCATCAAATATTTGGATATTTTTTTATAACCTAAACCTGACTTGTACTTCTCAACAACATTGTCCCTTACTTGCTTGTAGAGTCCCTTGGTCTTCGTGGCAGTGTTTGGTTAGTGGTGCCTCTTGCTTAGGTGTTGCAGCCTCTGGGGCCTTTCAAAAAAGGTGTGTATATGTAATGACAGATCTTGTGACACTTAGATTGCACACAGGTAGACATCATGTCACTAATTATGTGACTTCTGAAGGTAATTGGTTGCACCAGAGCTTTTTATGGGCTTCATAACAAAGGGGGTAAATACATATGCACATGCCAATTTTCTGTTTTCTATTTCTAAACATAGTTTTATGTATATATTTTTCTCATTTCACTTCACCAACTTAGACTATTGTGTTCTGATCCATCACATAAAATTCAGATTAACAAAACATTGAACTTAAGGCTGTAATGTAACAAAATAGGAAAAAAGTCAAGTGGGGGGTGAATACTTTTGCAAGACACTGTAAAGGTAGTTTTTTTGCTATTTTGTTAATAAAGGAGTTAAAAAAGGAGTATCGCGAGCAAAGAAAACCTTTCGTAGAGGGAAAATTCTTAAATATGCTATTTAATCAAGTATGTTTTGGCGGTCCAGTGTCTTGAATTAGAGATAAAAGCCAATGGTTAAGTCTCCTATAGTTCCAAATTTTATTGTCTGGAATATGATATTGGGCTATGAGTTGCTTGTGGGTAATCATTTTATCATTAGAAAACCAGTAACCCACTCTACCCAGCAAGCTGATAAGCCACCATTGTTTAGAGTCGGATCCCAAAAGCAGGAAAAGACTTTAAAGATGTTAGAGGTGAGAGTGATGGGGCTAAGTGTTTTATAGATTTAGCCCAGACCCAAGTAGCCAGAGTGGAGTTAATCATAGGATTGAAGTGGCATTGGTTGATGCCTGGAGAGTGTGGATCTCATATCAAAGTGTCCCATGTACGTGGTTTAAGTTGCCAATTTTCCACAAAAATCAAGAGGGGTTGGTGCTTGATTGAATGAGCAACCGGAATAAATGCTAGCTGAGCAGCTCGCAAATATAGCCGAAGACTTGTGCGCCTCCGTCTTTTCTACATTAATTTGTAGGCCCGACAGAACCCCAAACCCTGTAAGGGATGACAATAAGGCTAGTATAGAAATCATAGGATCAGTTAAAGTACAGAGGAGGTCATCCACAAAGAATGAGCATTTTAGGTGGTGCAAGCCCACTTTAAGTCCCGAGATTTCTGTGTTGCACCGAATAGCCTGAGCCAAGGGCTCAATGGCCAGAGCAAATAGCAGCGGGGACAAGGGACATCCCTGCCGGGTTCCTTTTTGAATATCAATATTAATATTGTTTGAGGCGGGTAGTTTTGAATTGGCCTGCGGTAGATCATAGAAGGATCTGAGTAAGTTGGTGAACCTCCCTGTAAAACCAAATTTAGCCAACATTGCCAATAAGGTAAGGCCACTCGAGAATATCAAGGGCCTTCTCCATATCCAACGCCAGAACACATAGCGGAACTTTGTCTTGCTTTGCTAAATGTAGGACATTTAAAGTCCTCCTGATGTTATCTGCCGTTTGCCTATAAGAAACAAAGCCAGTTTGATCTTTATGGATTAAATCCGGAAGAAAGTTCGAGATTCTATCCGCAATGATTTTGGCCAGCAATTTAAACAAAGTCTAATATTTTAATGAAAAAATATATAGAACTACTCCTAAATGTTGATGTTTGAAAAAAGTGATTCTTCTTACAGAACTATAATCCTTTTGAAGATGAGATTTAGTAAATATCTACTTATACGCTGATATTTTACAGTTTAATTTTATTGAAATTTCAATAAAACAAATTGTACTCATTTTAAGCAGTGCCTTTTATGAAAGGGTACATTCACCAACAAATGACAACATCTGAAAGTCCATTATCCGACAATAAAACCAGGATCACTTGTGTGTCCTCAACGAAAAATCACTGAAATCGATGCTTTAACATAATAAGCAAAATGTCTTAAAGTGGCCACAAAACGCTTAAAAGACTGTATTTTTTTTTCAGGAACAATATTGTAGATTCCCATATATAAAGGTCTGTATGGCCGATGGATGTGATATAATCACATCCCTTTAAAATATCATATATATGGTCTTTTAGGACATTTGTAAATGAAAAAAAAATAATAACCTGCAGTGTGTAGGGTTTTACTCTCTAGCTGATATTGCCACCTAAGTTCCTGCTCTTTTCTGGAACAGAAGCAAAGGATGAGCTTCTGATCGCAGCCACGTCAGCTGAAACCACTTAGCGTGACCAGGATCTGTTCCAAGTCAGAATGGCAGCCAAATAAGTCTGCACTAAAACTAGGAATCTGTCTTCTGTCCAAGACCAATATCATGCTGCCTCCTCTATCAGGCCCAGGGCACCTGGTAGAGTCTAGAAAAACTCTCCGCGACTCTATGGACCGCAGCATGCCATGCACATCTAATGTTATTTCTTCGGTCGGACGTATCGAAAAAGTAATTTTGGCAAAGATACTGGAGTGGACCGTGATTTGTCTGAATTTTCTGCTATGATCTGCCCCCCATTTTCGGTGACCCTACATGGTATAGCTCACAGCTTCACTGAAGTACACAAGCCCCTTCACCGTGAGAAGGTAGCGATCCAGAAAGAGGATAAGAGGAATACAAATCCTTAATAATCTATTATTAATGGACAACTGCATGGCATTTATCTGAAAGATGGCACTCCATGATGTTAAACAGTGTAATTTTTTCTAAAATGAAGCTCCTGGAGCAGAATATACTGCTTTGATTGTATAACTATATTTAGGGTTTTGTCCCGGTCACTACATGTGCAGCAATATAGCTGTATGAGTCATAAGTGTCTGCCAATCAAATCTAGGGTCATGCATACTCTCTGCACATATAAGTTTCCATAAATTTACATACGCTAAATATTTTTTTAATGGAAAAAAAGGAACTTTTATAAAGCATGCACTTGAAATAAATGATCACAAAAAATACATTTCATATCCCTTTAAATTTAAAATGGATGCTGTAGTGGCAAAGTCAAGTATAATTTCCATATAGCATAACACATAAAGATGTGAATTATAACATTAATTACATTTCCCAGAGCCTTCCTCGAGGAGCTGTAATATCCTCTCTTCCTCCTTCCATTACTCAGAGTGTACAGTTATGAGGTGGGTGTAGAGCAAACTGTGATGTTCCATGTTGCATTGGTGTAAGCAAACGAACACAGCAGATTCCTGTTGATCTACAATGACATATGGTGTAGCAGGCCATGATTTATTTTTAACACTGCCAACACAGTAAGAGCAGTTTGCATTCAACAGACTAATTGCCTCATCTGTATTCAAACAGTGTAAAAACAAAATCACGGCCTGTCCGGTGGGTCTTGAGGAGAGGCTTGGGAACCACTGCTTTACAAGACACATCTAACTTTCACAATCAATCAGAAACAATTGAATACAAATAAAATCGAAAGCCAGGCAATGCTGTTTGCCACACAATGTGAGGCTTTTGTTTCTCTGAGCACCTTCGGCCCTCATCGCAAGTCTCCCTCCTACTGTACGGGCCGCTCATTCCAGGGTTCATTAACCTGCAAGTTTCGTGCTTGGGCATGCCATGTGTGTCTTTCCAGCATCACCCCCTGTCCCTTTCCTGTGTGTTTTTCTTCTGTCTGTCTGCTGAATGTATGCGTGGCGCGGTGACTGCTGTTTGTATTATTTTTTAAGTCCCGGGTGCCTGGCGTTGTTGGTGTAAGTGTTAGTGTCTTTGCCATCATGTACTTTCTAAGTCCGGCGTGCCTGGCTTTGCTCAGCCTCGTTTTCATCCAGTTTCAGGAATTTTTACGCTTTTCGTCCACCATTTTCTTTCTTGCTTAGCCGATTTTTGAGTGACTAAACACAGTAAATAAGGTTCAAAATCACTTGCAACCTCACTTCTAGGCTTCCTGGCTCTGTGCTGTGTGTGAGTGCGTTTGAATTTATTTTTTATTATTTTTTGTGTTTTAAGTCTTTCGATTTCCGTGGTTCAGCCGTTACATAGTATTTTTGCAAGGTTGGATTTTGTGCCCCCCGAGATTCCGAGGTAGAATTTTTTTTCTAAGTCCCACGTTCCTCAACTGCTTGCAGCCTAAGTCCCGTGTGCCTCAACTGCTCACCTCGATTCGCAAGGCTAGCAGGAGAGCCCTTGGCGCTCATTTTAGCCTAAGTCCCACATACTTCAATGCCTCAACTGCTCGCCTTGCTTTGTGAGGCTCGCAGGGCAAGGAGCGCCAAAGAAGTCCTGCGAGCTCGGAAGGCTTCAATGCCTCAACGGCTCGCTTGCTTCGCGAGGCTTGCAAGTGTGATGACAAATCGCAGTTTGACAATTATAATATGTGATATATTATACTTTTGGTGTCCTGGGTTCCATTAACACTTTTGGAACATACTGTATGAAGTATCCTATGGATTAATTTATTTGGAAAATAACAAACTGCCTACTACCCTTCTCCAAATTATAACACCAGTATGCAGACAAACTTAGATTTCAATTTTAATTAGCAACCTGAGACATCACAATGGGAGGGAATTTGGGAACATTTTGATAGCATAAAACTATTTAGAGATCAGAATACATCACTAGGAAGTCAGAATATCATCTTACCAACACAAGTTATTTACTTGTTAAGCTTTAAAATAAGGTTCTCAACTTTTTTGGTCCAGGGACAGGCTTGTCACCTCTTGATGCTCACCGTGATTTCATGTGACTTACTGATTATTCATCTAGCTTCACACTGATTTGAATAGAGAAAACTCTCTCTTATAATCAATAACTGAGACTAATGGTGATGGTATGTGTAAAGTGTAAGGCTTTCCTCAGCAACAATCACCAGGACTAGCACATAATCTTCTTATTAACATATTAACAAGGCCAAATATGGCTGCAAAGTATTTAACAAACTAAGTTATGAAAATAACAACATATTTTGAGAAAATCTTAAAACTGGAAGCAGCATGGAGTCTCCCATGTTAAAATTCTAGTTTAATCTACTAACCTGAGGGGGAGGTTTAACCTTCCGGGTCTTACACCCTTATAAAGTGACTACTCATTTGAATCCAAGGTTCATTCCATTATTTTCAGGTGTCTAACCTTGTTAGGAGCAAGAGCTAATCCCTGCTGCCATTAAAGCAAGACTGTTTTTAAAGCAAACATGTATTTTATTTCTTACCTTATAATATCCATGGCTTGATAAATAATTTCCGATTGATCGACTCCAATCACCTTCTTGGCGCCGGCTCTTGCTGCAAACATTGAAAGGATGCCCGTCCCACAGCCCACATCAAGCACTACCTGAAATGACAGAGCAGCACATTCGTATGAAATGCGTCTAACCTGGTACATATAATAGAGAATAGTCTTTGTTGATTGTGACACTTTTTATTGAGACACAATGCAACGAATAGAATAGAAAGTACCATATACACTTGAGTATAAGCAGAGTTTTTCAGCCCCTTTTTTAAGGCTGAAAAGGGCCCCCTCGGCTTATACTCGAGTCACCCCCGTGTCTCTCCATCCCCCCTCTCCCGTGTCTCTCCATCCCCCCTCTCCCGTGTCTCTCCATCCCCCCTCTCCCGTGTCTCTCCATCCCCCCTCTCCCGTGTCTCTCCATCCCCCCTCTCCCGTGTCTCTCCATCCCCCCTCTCCCGTGTCTCTCCATCCCCCATCTCCCGTGTCTCTCCATCCCCCATCTCCCGTGTCTCTCCATCCCCCATCTCCCGTGTCTCTCCATCCCCCCATCTCCCGTGTCTCTCCATCCCCCCATCTCCCGTGTCTCTCCATCCCCCCATCTCCCGTGTCTCTCCATCCCCCCATCTCCCGTGTCTCTCCATCTCCCCTCTCCCGTGTCTCTCCATCTCCCCTCTCCCGTGTCTCTCCATCCCCCCTCTCCCGTGTCTCTCCATCCCCCCTCTCCCGTGTCTCTCCATCCCCCCTCTCCCGTGTCTCTTCACCCCCCTCTCCCGTGTCTCTTCACCCCCCTCTCCCGTGTCTCTTCAATCCGCTTACTCAACCCCCCTCCTCACGTTAACCCTTTCTAATTACCTCCCCCTCTCCCTTTGCCCTCACTTACCTTCCATCAGCAGCTGCTCCTCCGCACGTCATCCGGCTGCGTCGGGACCCGGCATATGCTAATGACGTGACGTCACATGCGCGTCACGTCATTAGCATTGGCCCGGGTCCAGACGCAGCCGGATGACGTGCGGAGGAGCAGCTGCTGATGGAAGGTAAGTGAGGGGAGAGGGTGAGGTAATGAGGAGGAGGAGGGAGGGAGGTAATGAGGAGGGAGAGAGGGAGGGGGAGGGATGAGGAGGGGGAGGGATGAGAAGGGGGAGGGGGGTTGAGGAGGGGATTGAGGAGGGTGATAAGGGAGAAGGGTGAAAGAAACACAGGTAAGGGAAAGGGGGGGAAAAGACACAGTTAAGGGAGAGACGGAAAGAGACACAGGGGAGGGAGAGGAGGGGGAAGAGACACAGGGGAGGGAGAGGAGGAGAAGAGACACAGGGGAGGGAGAGGAGGAGAAGAGACACAGGGGAGGGAGAGGAGGGGAAGAGACACAGGGGGGGAGAGGAGGGGAAGAGACACAGGGGAGGGGGGGGAGAGAAACAGGGGAGAGAAAGGGGGGACACAAGAGGGGTACAGAGGGCAGCACATTTTCCACCCTCGGCTTATGCTCAAGTCACTAAGTTTTCCCAGTATTTTGTGGTAAAATAGGAGCCTCGGCTTATACACGGGTCCGCTTATAATCGAGTATATACGGTACTCCTCAACAGAGAGTAACAGCCTTCCAGATGAAGTGGTAGAGGCATTTAAGCATAAGCCTATCCTGAGGCTTAATTAAACCACACCTTTAGGCAGACAATATGGGCAGACCAGTTGGGCCTTTTTGGTCCAGTTATGTTTTTGGTTCTATGTTTCATAGGTTTCTATCCATAAGGAATTTTATCTACAACAATACATCAGTCAATATATGCAATAACAGTCCATTTTGTAACAAGGATGAGTGATCCAAAACCCTACATCCTAAGCATTTCTTTGAATAGTAGGTATATGATGGTTCCAACAGTTTTTCCATCACCACTGTCACGAACGCTCTCCATACCAATGTACCAATCATGACCTTTGCTGTGTATTCTAGTTTCATAATATAAAAAATACAGTGCTGTACATGTCGTATTCAATGGAAACTGAAAGGAAGTTTTACATCTCCTTACTCTTTCATCTGGGGAGCTGCTATGTTGCCCTCCTGACTCTCTTACAAGCTGTGAATGTCAATGTGGAGCCATCTAATGGAGAGAGCATCAGTATCCCATTAGACCATGGGGTGCAGCCTCTAGCATTGGAACCAGCACCATATGAACAATAGGAAGCAGCAGGCCATGCTGGGTGCAATAGAAAATGCAATAAGGAGATTCACAGCTTGCTGCCCTAATACCTCACACTGGCATGCTCTGTGGTATTGGAAAAAGGGTGAAAAGCCAACATGGCAGAGGGCAAATAAAGAATACTAATAATTAATCATATAGAAAGCATGACAATTATCACTACAAATCCATGACCTACACTCTTCTTTCCATGTCCGTTGCTTTATTTAATTTCCCAAAATATCACATTTACACAGCATCAAGTCAGTGTATACAATATAAGTTAATTCAATGCACTAAATATAAATGACTTTATCATTAAAGTAAGTAGATTGTAATTAAAACATGAAGCACTAATACTATATGTGTAAATGATTTCAATACCTACATTTTTGGCATGTTCTAATATTTTATAGTGAGCAATGCTTCTTGCAGCCACTGTTATTCCCTAGGGTGTGGTACTGGAAGGGTTAAGTAAGGGCACAGTCTATCAGACCTCTCTTGTCATCAAGAACTCATCATGTTCTTGCAGTTCATTATAGGGCACAGAAGAAATACAACTGGGAAGCGATTGTTGTAATTCCAGGGGAATTGCTTGGCTGTTATCTTCTCCTCCTGTAATTGAGCACTGCAGCAAGCGGACTGCGGATGAGGCTGGAAACAGCAAAGCAGATGATACCCAGCACTGCATAGCTGGATGTTCTGGTTATTTAATGCACTGGACGGACTTCATCAACATTATTTAAACACCACTCAATTGCCAAAGGTAATAAAAAAGCCAATACCGGACTAATGACTTTAGAAACAAAATATTCTTCTTCCGCATTTCTTATCCTGCCCTTTGTAATGAAAAGCATAAATGGACAGAAAATATACATTTTGTTGTTGTTTAGTCGTTCAGTCACGTCCAAATCTCTGAGACTCTATAGACCACAGCACGCCAGGTGCATCTCTCAGTCACTGTGTCTCTAAGCTCCATCAAGTTCATGTTCATTGCTTCAGTGACTTTATCTATCCATCTCCGCCTCTGTCTTCCCCTTCTTCTTGTGCCTTCAATCTTTCCCAGCATCAGAGTCTTTTCTAGGAAATCCTGCCATCTCATAATAAAGGTCAAAATATTTGAGCTTCAGCCTCATGTTCATACCTTATAGTGAACAGGTTGTCTTGATTTCCTGAAGTACTGATTTATTGGATCTTCTTGCAGTCTAAGGGACTCTAAGCAGTCTTCTCAAACACCACAATTTAAAAGCGTCAATTCTACGGCGCTCAGACTTCTTTATGGTCCAGCTCTCACATCCGTATGTTACTACTGGGAATAACATAGTTCGAACTATGCAGACCTCTGCTGATAGTTTAATATCTTTGCCTTTAACTAGCTTGTTCAAGCTTGCTATAGCTTTCCTCCCCAGAAGCAAATGTCTTTTAATTTCATGACTACAGTCACCATCTGCAGAGATCTTGGATCCCAGGAAAATAAAATCTGTCACTGTCCCCACTTCTTCCCCATCTATTTGCCAGGAAGTGAGATTGCCGTTTGCCGTGATCTTTGTCTTTTAACGTTGAGCAGCAGGCCAACTTTTGCACTCTCTTCTTTTACCTTCATCAATAAGTTCTTTAGTTCCTCGTCATTTCCTGGCACACTGAGTAGTATCATCGGCGTATGTGAGGTTGTTGATATTCCTTCCAGCAATATTGATTCCGGCTTTGGATTCATCCAGTCCAGCCTTACGCATGATGTATTCTGCATATAAGTTGAATAAATAAGGTGACAATATACAACCTTGTCACACTCCTTTTCCGATCTTGAACCATTCTGTTGTCCCATGTTCGGTTCTGACCGTGGCTTCTTGGTCCACATACAGATTCTTTAGGAGGATGAGATGATCTGGTACTCCCATCTCTTTAAGGACATGCCGCATTTTGTTATGATCCACACAGTCAAAGGCTTTAGAATAGTCTATTATCCACCGGACATTGGCAATTTAATCTCCTCTGCCTCTTCCTCTGCGGAACACGATTGCACATCTGGTTCGTATATTGTTGGAGTCAAGCTTTTAGAATCTTAAGCATTACCTTGCTGGCATGTGAAATTAGTGCAATTGTTCCATAATTGGAGAACTCTTTGGCATTGCTTTTTTGGGGGATTCTCCAGTCTATTGGCCATTGTTGAGTTTTCCAAATGAGTTGGCATAAGGCAAGTAAACACTTTCACAACATCAACTTGTAGAATTTTGAATAGTTACATTGGGATTCCATCACCTCCTGCAGCCTTATTATCAGCAAGACATCCTAGGGCCCATCTCACTTCACTCTCCAAGATGTCTGGCTCCAACTCATTGGACAAATTATTGAGATCATCACTGCTGTTAAGATCCTTCCTGTATAGATCTTCAGTGTATTGGTGCCACCTCTTAATTATCTGTTCTTCTTCTGTTAAGTCCCTACCATTTCTGTCTTTTATCACTCTCACTTTGGCATGAAAATGTTCCTTTAAAGTTCCCAATTGTCTTTGAATAGATCTCTTGATTTACCCATTCGGTTATCTTCTTCTATCTCTTTACATTGCCTATTGTTGAATGTCTCCTTGTCTCTTCTTGCTTTCTTCTGGAATTCTGTATTCAGTTGGACAAATCTTTTCTTATCTCCACTCCTGAAGTGAGCTGCCTCTTTCAGCTTTCCTTCCTTCCTGGGCAACTTTCAAAGCCTCATCAGCTAGCCAGGTTGACTTCTTACTTTTCTTTCTTTTAGGGAAATTCTTTGTTGCCGTTTCCTGGATAATGTTGCAAACTTCGGTCCAAACTTCTTCAGGCATTCTGTCTTCCATGTCTAGTTCTTTAAATCTATTCTTTACTTCCACTGCTTTTTACAAGGGGTATTATTTATTTCATATCTACTTGGTCTGATGGTTTTCCCTCTTTTCTTCAGTGTAATTTTCAACTTTGCAATAAGAAGCTCATGGTCTGAGCCACAGTCAGCTCCATGTCTTGTTTTTTCTGACGGTATAGAGCTCCTGCAAAGTACCAATCTGATTTCTATGTTGTCCATCTGGTGATGTCCATGTGTAGAGTCATCTCGGAGGCTGTTGGAAGAGGGTGTTTGCTACGACCAGAGAATTATCTTGACAGAATTCTGCTAATCTCTGACCTGCTTAATTGTGTACTCCAAGGCCATATTTGCCAGTTATTTCAGGTGTCTTTTGGTTCCCTACTTTAGCATTCCAATCTTCTATGATGAGAGTAACATCTTT